>LPNX010669527.1:1057169-1092134 GCA_001517045.1 Pseudotsuga menziesii | reverse complement strand
GCGCAGAAATACATTACTCATTGATAAATGATAATCTTGCTCCCTAGGGATAGGTTAGATAGTTAGTTTTAGTTTCTTGTTGTGTGTGATTTAGATGTGAGTGATTTAAGACGAGAGGTAAGAACCTGCACATCACATTGTGACCACTCCTCGTATTCTCTATCAATTTGCATTCTTAGATAGGCACTTGCATATCATACTTAAATTAAAAAAACTAAAATATACACGGTGGACCGGGTCGTAACCGGTAAAACCTTGTATTTTTGTTACTTGACCTACGGTATCCGGACCGTAAACCAGACAGATTCCCCATACCAAATAGTAACGGACTAGTTGGGAACGTTTATTAGGGAGAATCCCTAGCTGTTGTTACCTGCGAATTTTTAGGCATCAACAGAATCTTTCAACAAAACAAATCAAATATCGTATTTGTATTGAATTTTGTTTGTTTTTTAACAATTTATGTAGATTTAAAATTTGGTATAATATTTAAGTACATAGTTTCATCATGTTTGGAGTTTCAATCATGGTGGTGTCAAAAGCCTATGTTGAATCCATGTCATAGTTTTCACTTGAAAAAGTGTGTTTTTACTATGATATTAGCCTATTCCATCTAAATTTAACTCTTCACATGTCTTTTAAGATGCCCATATAGTGTACTTCAAAGACCATATTTAAAAAAAATGTAATTTTTTGAATTCACTAGCCATTTATCAAGGACAATAAATATTATAAAATTTTGAAAGAAGGGTCACAATTTCAACAACCCATAAGCATCTCCATTTCCATACACCTTTTACTTACGAAAACATTTAATAATTATTATTATTTCTTCTCCCTATTCCTGCTCACTCCAATTTTTCAATGATTTCATATTTGTCGACGACGAGATCAAAAACTTGTGCACTTGCCCGAGAAAATTGTGAACACAGCCTCCTGAGCTGAGACAATGTCGTAGGGTCGAACCCCACATTTCTAATCCTCGTAAGTTGAATTTTTTTTATTATACGCAAGTTCTATAATAGAATGAAAATCATCTGGACCAAACATGTGTGCTTTCAATGCTCATAAATAGGGAAACTTCCAGACATTACAATATTTGTAAACTCGTGTTCAGTGCGGAAGAAGTGGCAAATAATTTCCCAATTCGAAAATTTAGAATGATAGGTCGGGTTTAAATGTAAAGGACAAGAAAACCGTGCTTTAAGTTTTTGAGGTTTTGTGGCTCGAGATTTGCAAAAATGGATTGAATTATATTTTTTTATATGGTTTTCTACAAATTGAGTTGTGGATAGATGTGAATAAGTCTGGTGTGGTTATGCAATGAAAACAAGCAGTGACTCGAGATATAGAGTTCGAGGTATTGTGGATTAGGGTTCACAACAGTGGATCATATTTCCTATTATTTATTATGTTCTATGAATTGAGCTATGGATAGCGGTGAACATGTGTCATGAGTTCTCATTGTGCAAAGAAAGGTGAATCGAGCTCTAGAATTTGATGTTTGGTGGATTAGGGTTTGAAGCAGTGGTTTGGAAACATTGTTCACCTTTATTGTTGCTCCAACTAATCATGTTTCGCAATGTGTCTTCCTCCTTGTCTGTGCATTGTCCATTGGTTTCGTCCATTATCCACTGGTTTCTACTGTTGTCCGCTCGTGCTACTTCACTCTCTCGGGACTGCTCTCATATCATGAATTGGATATTATTTTATGTATCTGTATTCCCAGGGATACTGCAGGGGAAACAAGGTTAGAAGAGCTGGATCCGTGTCCCTAGGCGTATTGAGAGGAAAGGATGCAAATAGAATCCTTTCTTGGTAATGCCCCTATCCTCTTATAAAATTGAAGATTCATCGCACAAATTCGAATTGGAGGGGAAATCAAAAGTGTCAGAGCCGAGAGGTGTCACTAGGATGAGAACAAGGGACGAAATATTGAGCATGTTGGGCGATAGGATTTCGGGCGGTGCTGCCCTAGGAGATATCCTTTCGTTCATATTAACGCGAATTGGATTGATCCCTAAACCTATCAGCGTATTTCTCATACTCTAATGTCATTTATGCATCTTGAAGGTAGGTTTCTGAGGACCCACTTTGATTCCATGCTTGACGAGTTGTTCCTGCCCTCGTGGGAGTGCGGAAGCCGAAGCCGGGGCTGGGATGGGGACCGAGGGTAGAGTTAGAGTCATCCTACCTTTGGCTCATTGATATATGGGAAGTGCCTTTTCTTGGGCATCATTAGAGGCACCGGTAAGCCTCTAAACGACCACCTTAAACATATATGTGTCTACCTGCATGAACATTGTCGGAATCACTGCGTGTTGTGGCTACGACTGCTATTGTGCCCTGTCCAAATCGGCCTAGAGTCTCAGAGATTCAATCACAGTTGATCTAGGGGACAGGAAAGGGGAAACAACCGATCAATTCACAGAGGAAGAAGAGAATAATACCATAAATTGTAGAACTGCATAACCACCTCCTCCTCCTCCTTCCTGTGTGGCAGTCGTAGCCATTGTCATCACAACTCTTCGCACGTAGTTCTCCATATCTAGAATCATGTTTTTCTTTATTGCATCCGTGGTAGAGAGAAAAATTAGATGAATAAAAGGATAAAAAGGTTGCTAGGGGGCGCAGTTGTGGATGGGTTGGGTCCTTGTCCAAGCAGCAGTGATTTGATCCTCGTGAGCGACTTGGAATTTGGCTAATTACTACATTGTTCATATGTTTCTAACTTATTAAGTTATTAGTGACCATATTACATAAACATCTAATATCGTGTTATACTATAACAATATTATGTTGGTGCATATGCACATGAGGTTGTCTGTAGCTTTCTCCTCATACCTTTAGCGTGATAAGGATTACTCTGTGCTATCAATTACAATCTTAGCATTAGATTTTCTACCTGCACTATGTTTTCAGGAATGATTAATTTAATTGAATGGATTTCTCTTTTTTTCCAGCATATATTAAAGTCTCCAAAGATCCAACCTCTGAAACTTCAATTTTTTCATGTTTCCCTATTTACTAAAATTATGGTAGTTTTTTGAAACACTGAAGTCAAGTCCAAAGTGTTAAGACTCCTTGTTAAATGTTTTAGAAATGAAATAATATAAAATTATGTTATGACAACTCATCCATCACTAATATGGTGATTGGGGTTGAGTCTACATTATGCATCACGATTCCCTGGTAAGGGGAATGTAAAAGGAAATTTAGTTTGGTCTTATTGCATGCTATCCATAATTCCATAAGGGAATAAGAATTTTGAATCCAATATGTTGCAAACCAATCATATCAAGGTTTAGAGATGAATATTCTAACGTTTATTCAATCTGATAGAATTGATTATTTGTGATTAGGAAGATTATGAAAAGGGCCTATGAAAGATCCAAATTTTTATCCCTAACATAGTAATACTCTATATACAGTTTGAGTCAGGTAATTGCAATGATCAATTCTAGCTCAAATTATGTGGGGGTACCCTACCTTCACTGCCCCATTCAACATGGGAAATTTCACTTTAATCAATATGTCATGTTGTTTGGTTGGGAATACATTCTACATCTTCCTATTCAAACTATTCAATAACTTTTTTTTGAATGAATCTTGAAATACAAGCTGAAGAATAAAATATAAGATAAGTAATTAAAATGATACAATAAATAATGGTGTAGAAAAAAAGAAAGACAAGAAAGAAAGATCCTAAGAGTGTTGAAAAACTGTCGACTGTTAGATTGTATTAGTGTTGAATATTCATCTACCACTCATCTTTGGCAATAATAATTACGCAGTTAGGTGTTCTTTATCCAGAGTAGTTTTGAAAAACAATGTTCAAAATCGTCGTCTATTCTTCCAATACAATTTCCACACGTATATATTCACCACTTGCCACATTCATTCTCTATTCTTGCATCTTGCTGGCGTTTTTAGGTCTATCAATCCTTTATGGATGCCTAGGTTTCAAATATCCATGCCACTATGCCAGTTTGCGAGGAAGGAAGGAATTTGTTAATCTAAAGAGAGAAAAAATTAGGCACAAGAGTGGACGAAGAGAGTGGTTGGTTGAGATATTTGGAAGCATATCATTCGATCCTTTGGGTGAATGAAATTTGGGGATCTTGATATCTACAAATGGTATTTATTGATTTTACCACTACAAAAACCTTGGTTTTCTGAGGTTTTCAAGATGTTATGGCCACTTCTTTGACAAGCATTAAGCATGCTGAGAGATTATTGGCTCCAATTGAATGGCTAATGGGTTTTTGGATCACTCTCAATGGCTTATGTGTGGAATTCCCCTATGAAATCCCCCATTTTGTTTTTTTTTCTAATTGCACAAGGCCCTTAGATGCAGGCTCGTCATGCTTCATAGGGATGTGTTGGCTATTTAGAAGGACTTCGATGGTGAGATTCATACCCTACTCAATTGTTATCACTTCCATTTACAAGCACCACAACAATTTCCAGGATGAGGTGCTTCTTTTAATGCTACCATCCTTTTAATACTTTCATTTTTTATGCGAGGGCTTCAAAAGTTGAACCTCCAGCTAGAAACGATGCTATGCTTATTCTTACAGGATTTACTTTTTTACTTCATGAGTTGGAACTTTCGCTACATAGATCATGTGTTTTCCACCACTATCATTCAAGTGCTCTGTAGGGATCATTAGTGATCAACGGCAATAAATGATTACGGTTGATGTAACTTATCATTATTGCATCATTTACATTTTCCAACCAGGAAACATAATTAATAATCATGCTACATGAATAACTATTATTATCCTAGAAGGCATAGACTGTAATGACAAAGGAATCGATACTTCATTAAAATATTTACCCTTTGCGCTTCGTAGACTTCCCATGATTCAACTTTACGACCTAGGGTTTGAAAGGATTTGACATCTTTGTGTTTGACTAGCGGTAACAAGATAGGCATGTTATGAGGGGAGATGGTCAAATTCCTAAGTGGTAAATGCACAAGCTATAAGTCCTATAAGTCCTAAGGTGATTCAAACCCACGTCCATCCGCTTCCCATGCTAGGATATCCATACCTGACCAGTTTTAGTTCCTTAGGCTCTGATATAATGTAACAGACTCCCAAATATTTCTTCATACCATTTGCATTACCATCGATGAAACCACCATTTTCAATCCATGAAGGCGATACATCTTTCAAATTTTTCAATATTAATAAATTTGATCATCTTTATTGCTCAATTATTTATGGCCGCTTACTCACAAAAATTCAATAATTAGCTTCATTTTCAGAGTGGCGAGAGATATTTAAAGAACGTATCGAAGCCTGCAAAAGGTGACCATGACGCTCTCACTCCATCACACCAAAAATATTCACATTTAGAGTCATCACTTCCATTTACAAGCACCCCACCAATGTCAAGGACAAGGTGCTGCTTTTAATGCTACCATCATTTTAATCCTTTCATTTTTTTATGCGAGGGTTTCCAATGTTGAACCTCCAACTAGAAATGATGCTTTGTTTGTGCTTACAAGATTTAATTTTTTATTTCATGAGTTGGAACATTCTCCACATAGATCATGTGTTTTCCACTACGGTCATTCATGCAAGACGCTATCAAACTCATTATTTGTTTTTACCATTTAAACACTTATAATATATTTTGAAACTTATGTTTAAGTATATGGACGCTTTAATATCAGCTGGTGTATACATTTGAAATTGGTTTATATGTGAACTTATCCTTTGGATGGAAGGTTCTATGACCTATTAGGTGAATGAAAAAAAATGTGTTTCTTATCTCTGTGAGAGTTACATTATCTACATTTGAACTTGGTTGATTTGTGTATTTAACGTTTGGATGGAAGGTTCTATGACCAATTAAGTGAATGAAAAAAAAATGGGTCCCGTATGTGTTAGTTACATTATATTTTCCCAAATTCTTCATTTGGTCAACCATATATTTATTATTTGTGCATATATGGTTAATGTCAATTTAGGCTCTGGTTGTTCCTGGTTTTAATACTGTTCCCACTTTGTCTTTGTACAAGTTATGTAGGTTTAATTTGCTCAACGACAAAAAATAACATATTTTCAAATACAATGCCCTTTTTAAAAAATAAAATAAACTACAATCTTTATCATTTTATGAATTTAAACTAGGGTTGAACCGTTTAAAATGTCACTTGAACTCTCTTCGTGAACTCTTATATTCGTTTACCAAATTCCCTTAATAGTCTTGTATTGTGTTTATCTCTAAAAGTGCATTCCTATTGGTTTCATCCTTATATTCATTCAAATTCATAAAGGTTCCTTAGTTATTACATCATGGATTAAAATATAGGTAAAGTATAGATTACATGAGTTGTTTTCTCAACTATTCCACGTCTAGATATTATGGTATTTCGATGATACTGTAAAAAGAAAAATTGCAATTACAATATTTTTTTACTCTTTTTTTCATTGGTTTAATCCTAGGTTTCTCTTAATAATATGGATAGCCTTAAAAATTTTGTAGCAAATATCCATAGTGGAATATGGGATGTGATAGTGCCGCAAGTTGCACATGGTAAGATTCCTAGAAAGAAGCTAAGAGACTTGCATGAATAGGTATAGTGGAACGAATCCTATAGAACATTACTTCAGTTTGCATCGTTTTAAGATGGTAGAATGTATGCAAATCTAAATGTATAGGGAATATGTAAGTAACTAAATTTAAGCAAGAGAACTAGAGAATTCATACGTTGCACGTCACTGTTTGAACATTTCTTGAACTTATCTTGAACTGATAAAGGCTGGATGTAGCCTATTTGGAAGTTGCTTCCTATTTGGATACTAAAGAGCTAGACTATGATTTGTTTTGTATGCCTTTTGGCATACAAAATAAATGATTTCTTGCTTGAGCATGTTTGGGAGTGTTCTCTTAGCTATAAGTTCCTTCCCCTTGCATCTCGTTTTGGTTTATTTGAATAAAATTTTCAAACTTCTAAAATCCAATACTCAATGTCCTTCAAAGAAATTATGCTACTTCTCTTAGCATCACCAGCTTCATTATGAAAATTCCATATCAATTTGCGAGAAGAAGAAGTTTTAAAAACATCACTTGTTTCCAACATTACTCCATTCATGACCCAAATGAAACCTCAAACCACAGACATGGTTGTCGAGTGTATTGGCTCAAACTTATTCCATACAGAGCTTTGATTAGAATTACTAATGCAAATTACCGAGATCTTCTATAGTTTTGTCTTTTCAAGGTGTTCAATATTACAAATGGAGTTGGTAATATTTAACCTGTGGTAATATCTCATGTATAGACGATATAGATTCTTCATTTGTTGCATGTCCTCATCAATTTCTTCCATTAAATAGTGTAATAATGGGTTGAAACTCAACCATAAATATTTCATCTCCAACTAGATCTCCATTATGCATTTTGTATTTCTTTACTCTCTCCTAGGTTTCATAATTAGTTTAATATCTAGTTGCGTGATATTTTAGAGACTTGGATTTCACTTGTGTGAAGGAGTCTTTTTAGTGCTTTACATGCCTTCTTCATGAGGGAGAAATTGGAAAACAATTACAGTTCCGATTGAAGGGCTTTTTTCAATTTGGAAAGCTAACTTACAGTTATAATATGATGTGTATTCTTTTTTGTGATATAGTTGTTGGTTTGTATGATTTTTATGGTATATGCATGAATATTTACTACCGTTTTTTGGAATTTTTAAGGGTATATAGTTGTTCTTATGGAACTGGATCTTGTCGAGCAAGAAGGAATTTTTGTAATTTGGAAAGCTAACTTCCAGGTATAATATGATGTGAATTATTTTTTTGTGATATAGTTGTCGGTTTGTATGATTTTTATGGTATGTGCATGAATCTTTACTACTATTTTTTGGAATTTTCAAGGGTATCTAGTTGCTCATCCAGAACTGGATATTGTCGAGCAAGAAGATCAATTTACCCATTAATTTTGCCTATAAGATGAGCTTGATCAAGAAGTTGGTCATGGTATATTTCTTTCAAATTTATTCATTAAAGGGATGTCTAATTTTAGCTTTGTCATAGTTTATATGCCTTTTTGTTTTCAATATGCAATATTAAAATCTCAATCTTGCATCTTTGGGATGTGTAACAAATATTTTCAAGCTAATTCCATATTTTTTTGAGCATCAGAAAGATTTTGAAAACCTTAAGAAAGACATTCTTAGAGATGTATCTTCATACAAAGCAAAAGGTAACAATGATTCATGTCAGCAGTTAGATGATGATGAAGATGAAGAGGAGGAACAAGAGGAACAATTACACATACATTATGAAACTTACCCAAACTTGCTAAATTTAAGACATTCAATTTACTTGACAATAATATTAAGTGTTGACTTTGAGGAAGTTGGTCATAATCTGCTAAATATAAAACTTAAACCTGGTTAAGATGTAATGATCATTTGTCTATGCATGTCAAAGTGTCTATTTCCATTTCATTCATCTTTTTTCCTATAACAATGAGGTGAACCCATTACAATGCCTTAATTAAATGGTGACAATGGATATTCTAAGTTGAAAAAGTTGCAATATTACATATGGAGTTATTGATTATGATGTTAGATCGATGTAGTCAAGAGACAACATACCTCCATTACTATGGTCTCTTGGAGAAGAGATTCTGTATGATCTCCTAGATAAACTCTGTCCTTCTCTATAAGCTCATACAAATACATAAAATAGTATTTTCTAGACATCTAAGTGTATCAATAAATTACATAGAAATTGTTCAAGAAATGGTAGACCCTACTATAATGTTTTCAACACTACATAAATGCCAACAATAGGTTGGAAACAAGACTTCATAGGATCAACACCTTTGGAAATGTATGCACTCTCAGCTGAAGAGATGCATAATCAATAGACTGATTTGATGTTTTCAACTACTTGTCCATCTTTTGATTCCAGCACTAACCAAACTCCAAGCTCAAGTTGTACATGTTCTTTAGAAAGGCTATCGATAGTAGCATTACGCTCTTTGTAGACATGAGAAAACATTATGTAATTAAACTAATATCATTTTATTTACCTCATGTTTGAGAGAAGTAAGGAAAGTAAAGGTCAATGTTTAATGAATCCTTGTATTCTATTGACGGCTTACAATGACACATTGATTAAATCCTCTCTGGAATGGTTGCCCCTTGATTTCCAAGTTACGATATTAACCTCTGGTTTCTAATGTCAGCTTAAGATTCTTCAGTTGCCACAATATTGTTGAGTTGAATGATTTAGGAGATACAATCTTAGAGGCACAAATATTGTTCTTGTTATATTTTCATTGGAATGTTGTGGGGATAGGAGTAGATGTGCTTTTTACATTTACTTGTTGTGCCTATTAATTGAAAATCTATAATGTGTTGAATGTGACATGGATGCATATGATTTTTTATGATTTATATTTTTGTTGACATGTATAATCGAGTTACATTTATGGTCTTTTTTACTATGTGAATGTGTTTACCCTTTATTTTTTACAAGTCTCTCGATACTTCTAGAGTCCGAAACAAGATTCTTTATGCAAGATCCAAGTACAGGTTCAAGAGAGAGCTTGATGGAATCCAGTGTGAATTTCAAGCAACAGATGCCTTTGAGATAGGAATTGATAACATCATAGACAAATCACACTAGACTGCATTGTTTTGATGTTTTCATTATAGGTTGTGTGGATCTGAATTATGATTTTCTAGTTGGATGTCTGATCAATTCTTGATAGCTTCATTATATTGTGAATTTTTATTACAAGTGCTCATGATTTATGTTTGAGATCAGTAGCATGTAGCATCTCTTCCTAACGTATGCAACTAGCTAGTAGTAATGAGTTACCAGTAGGGCAATGACATAATATTTATGTGACTATCTGTCATTAATGTTGATTATCCCTTATATTAACTTTTGGGATGGGGTATGAATTTGGTTTCTTTTTGGTAGTGTTTGCATGTGGCTGGGAAGTTGTCCAATTGTTTCCTTGCTTCACTAAAAGGGTTTAAGGACAACAACTGTCTAGTTAATATTAATGGAAATTAAGTATCCAATGCTATATCATAACATGCAATCAGAGGTTTGGGTTGAGAGAGTAGTTATAGTGAGCCCTATTTCTGTATGGAATGCTTCTTGTTTTTTTACTTTGGAGTAATATAGCAGAATGAAATGGCATGGAAAATGATGAAATCCTCCAAAGATACCGATGTTTCCATACTTGGAATCTCTTCTAACTCACAGCACCCAGATACATTTAGGAACCAAGCTTTGTACAATGAGCTAACCCTATGGAAGCTCTTCTAACTCAGAGCACCCAGATACATTTAGGAACTGAAGCATTGTACAATGAGCTAGCCCTTGTATATTCTTCAGCTTCACACATTCAACAACCGCCAACTGCTCCAAAGAGACCAATGTTTTTATAGTTGGTATCTCTTTCAAGTCGATGCACCAGCCAACATCTAACCATTGAATCTTTCTCAGCATCACCAAACCCTGAATGCTCTTCAACTGTTGACATCCATCTACCCACAACTCCTCCAAACTTACAGGAAAGTGCAAAATGTTCAAACTTTTTAACTATAAGAAAGATATTTATATAAATCACTCGATACATTTTGCTCATATTAACAACCACTTAACACACACATTTACACATGGAGCATTCTACAACGTGCTCCATGAGATTCCGTAACAACAATTACTAACCGCGCTTGTTCCTCAATGCAATCTTATAAACTCAAACAATTTCTGGAAAATTTTATCCTTGAAATTCTTAAATTAAGTTGTTACAGTTTGATTCGTTAATTTATAAAATCCCTTTAATGTTCTTAAAACAAAAATAAATTATCTTGGAGATGTTTGACAGTGGATTTATTGATGCTTTGAATTTCTATATGTTTAGCTTCAATTTCAAAGTTAATGGTCAAACTGTTCATAATTGTTGTTTCCAATAGAGTTTTCTCCAGCAATTAAAACTAGAACAACTCATTAACATGGAAAACAGATACACACATCCCTCTGCATGGACTCATGTGGAACAATCCTCGATTTTTATTTTTTCTCTGTATCAGCAATCGTAATAAATTCTTGGAGTGAAAGAAAAAGATGGAATTCAAAGAATTGATGTACAAAATGACAGGTATGGATGGTGATATGGAATAATTTACTATCGCTTAATAGATAATATAGGTAAAAATCAACAAGGTCTAATAAAAGCTGGAAAACCCAAGCTATCAATAAATGTAATTTTCCAAATAAAATTTCGTTTCTAAAATCTAAATAATATATGTTAGTTCATTGTTCTTTTTTTATATGCATACATTTATTCCAGTCCAGTTGTAGCAGTTTTTTTTTTATTCAGTTTTTGGGAGCATGTTTCTGCATTCAGTAACATGCCTATATTGAGCTTGTATCTACATAGATCTGTATCTGCAATTGAGTTTTTGTTAACTCATTTTTTTCATTATGAGAGAAACTACTTTGTTTTTGTAAAATCAGATTATTTAATTCTAAAAACAGACTATGTTAAAGCATTTAGTATTGCATTTCTTCTTTTGATGTTTTATTGCAATTCTGATAGGATTTCTTTCTTTGCAGGTATCAAAGAAAAACTACAACTCCTTCAGGTTAATATCTTAGTCTTGTTAAATACCATGATTCTTATATTCGCATTTGAAATGTATTTTGTCAGATGTGTTTGATCTTATCATTATGTGTTTCTATGCAGTTTCTCCAATCAACTATGCACATCTATCTGCAAGTCAGATGCATCAATTTCTCAAAGCAGAGAATTTAGAAACAACATTACACTCTGAAAAATGTAAAGGGTCAGTGCCATTTCCGAGGACAAGGATACAATGTTCATGTACCTGAACTCCCTATGCTGGCCCGATATGTTTGAAACACCATATTTTTCTGTTGAATCCTACATGGGATTATTATTGTTCATTTTGTACTTTGATTCGTATCAAACATGTTTTTCCTTTTTATAGTTGTTATTACATCGGTTATAACAAAACATTGGAGTCTTTTCTTGGTGATATTAGTTTCTACCATGCCATGCCAAACAATGATGTGATGTTCGTGGTAAATCCCATTTGGCATTGCTCTCTTTTGAAAAACAACAAGACATGTTTAAAATATGCTATGGCATCCCATGCCAAAATGTAATGTGATGTTAATTGGAAATCCCTACTTGTTATTTTGTAAACATGTTAAGTTCAGGAAACTTGTTAGATATTGTAACTTGAACTATTTTCTATCTTTTGTGTAATTGTAGTGTTCCATTTTGTTGTGGTATTAATTGTAGTGTTCCATTTATCAATATACTATTGTTTGAATGAAATAGTTATGAAGGTTTTTTTTTTGTAATATTTATATTGAAATCATATTGTTATAAAAAAAAAAAAATTATCCCCATATAAATAATACAAGATATTAACTACATACTAGGAACACTATTTTTTTTTAATAATTGTTGCATTGAACACAAAAGTTAAAAGGATCATATCATTTACAAACATTTATATATGCTGCCTCAATTTAATGTTTCATTTTATGCCTTCTTTTACCCTTTAACAACCACCTTATCGATGTATTATTGCACCTTCTTGGGGAAATTTCTAGTGTACTTTCCTGTCTTAATCGCACAAATGGTCGACTACATATACTAAATGTCAATATGCCGACACTTTCTTTTTTGTTTCTCTATTACATTGCTAAAACAAATTATATATATAAGGATATCATTGGTTCATTACTCCTCACAACATTTATTTTAAGTTTTTCATTCATAAGATCCCAAGTATCAAAGAATGTATAAGGATCCTAAAGAAATGACCGAAGATTCAAGTAACAATGAGTATGTGGTAATCAATTTTTTCACCCCCTCCTCCGATAGATTATGGTGAGGTCAACTATTTCCTTGGATCCATGTTCAACCCTGTCCTTTAGATATTTGTCTTTAGGTAAGGATATTTCTTTAGAATTACTATGAACTATTTGAATTCTAGTCCTCTTTTGAATCTAGGGGATTTTTATATTCTTGATGCATTGAGGGTTATTACTCAATACACCAAACACCCTATTATGTATTATTTTTTTTAATATGCACCACCTATATACTTGATTCAAGAGCCCCCTTTACTAAAAGGGTTTTTTACCCTATTGTTAAAATATTGTAACTTCGAAGAATATTCTAAATGTATTTTACTGATGTACCCCAAGGGAGATGTCTTATTCCTCCGTCTAGATGTTACTATTGTATTTGGTCATCATAGTGTCATGAGGTAAAGCCTCCATTGTAAGTCGGG
Source organism: Pseudotsuga menziesii (assembly GCA_001517045.1). Classification (NCBI taxonomy): domain Eukaryota; kingdom Viridiplantae; phylum Streptophyta; class Pinopsida; order Pinales; family Pinaceae; genus Pseudotsuga; species Pseudotsuga menziesii. Next base: position 1,078,810 of record LPNX010669527.1, on the reverse strand, counting down.
TCAATAGTACCCTACTGAATATAATATAATAATGTTTTGATATTTCCTAGGTGAATTCGACCCAGACAGTTCAGTGGGGCCGACATGTTAGGTTAAATGTCAAGTGACAAAAAGAGTATAAATATAGGCGTTGTGTTCCTCATTTGAACACAGACTCACACTTGTGTATTGTGCATAGGAGAGAGAGAGAGTGGCATACCAACAAGGAAGAGGATTAACTATTTTGGGGTTTTATCTTATACATCTTATATAGAGGAATTTTTGTTGGGTTTTCTTCCCCTTGAGGGTTTCCCGGGATAAATATGCGTTTATCTTGTGATTGTGTTTCTTTCAGTGATTCTGAATATGCTACTATTGTGAATTTGGATTAAACACTAATTATATCTAGCTAAGCATATTAAATCTTAACATGGTATCAGACCTAGCCTAAATAGAACAATTTTCACAAGGTGAAACTCTCTCTCCTCTCCCTCCGACAAGAAAATAGGGTTTCTGCAAAATTTGGAATTGTGAAGATCTGCTTGCATACAAAGTTGCACCTCCATAGAGTGCATCTATTGAGCCCTAGATCAAAGTTTTTGAGTGGGTTAATATTCAAGAAATACAAACCCTAGTTTGACCCTGAACCAGAAAACTGTAGAAAACTAGAACCATAAATATGCAGAAACTAAAACCTTGTAAGAAAATTTTGAAGGGTGAAGATTTGGGATCTCCATAAATCAAGTGGACCAACCAAATCACCTCAGTCAAGTGCATCTCCTAGTAAGGTCAGCTTTTCTTTTTGAGAAATTTTAATTTTTAGTGACCTCCTGGATAAGATGTCCCCAAGCACTAAGCTTGAGGACAAGATGGAATGAACATAAAACTTCTGAGAATGGAAGTATAGGATTGGTCTCATTGTTAGAGAGAATGATCTTGACAAATACATCAAGGATGAATTTCCTGAACCAGAAGAAGATGAAGCTAATGAGAATCACCAGAAGGACCTAATCAAGGCAATGAGGATCATTGTTGATTCTATCAAAGATCACTTGATCCCTCAAGTGTCATATAAAGAGACACCAAAGCAAATGTATGATTCCCTTTCCAGAATGTATGAAGAAAGGAACATCAATGGAAATATGAATTTGAGAGCTCAACTCATGGGTACCAAGATGAGTAAAGGTGAATCCATTCAAGATTACTTCAAAAGGGTCTCCCAGTTCAAGGAATAACTAGATGCCATTGGAGACTCCCTTGATGAAGGTGAACTAGTTAGGACTTCTATCAATGGTCTCACTAGACCTTTGGATTCATTCATACAAACTATATGTGCCATAAAATAAGGTATAAAGTTTGAAATTGTATGGGAAGATTGCATCCAAAAGGAAGCTAGAGTAGATAATAGAGAATCTCTACTTAAAGAAGATGACCAATCTCTAGCCACCCATACCAGAATAATAAGATAATCAAACTTCAAGAAGGATAGCCACAAGGAGTATATACCTCCAAATAAGTTTTAAAAGGAAAAGATAAAATAGTCAGAAGAAAGACTAATCCAAATATCAATGTTACAACTGTCATAAAATACGACACCTTGCCAAAGAGTGTTCATTGAAGAAGAAAAAAAACAAAAGACATCATTCTCATCTAGCTGAAGATGATGATGAAGAAGAATAATAAATACCTCAAAATATACAAGCAAAAGAAGAATATGTACTATTCTTTGCACTCTCTGGGTCTGTAATACCTGGAGAATATACATGGCTTATTGATAGTGGTGATTCAAAGCACATGACAGGGAAGAAGCAAAATCTGTCAAGACTTGAAGAAAAAAACTCTCCCTAGATAGTATTATTAGGAGATGATTATCAATATGCCATCAAAGGCATTGGTGAATCAAGATACAAGCTTGACTCTAAACCTCCATGAAGATGAAGGAAGTACTTTATGTACTAGGTTTGAAAAAGAACCTACTTTCCATCTCAAAACTAGATAAGAAAGGATATAGAGTTGCTTTTATAGATGGACAAGTATTCATGTGGACCAAAGTAATTTCAATTGAACATGTTGTGGTCATTGGTGGAGAATAAAGAGGATTGTACAAACTCAACGAACATCCAAAAATAACCATTTTCCATGAGACGACTAGCTCAAGTGAACTATGGAATAGAAGTCTTGCTCACATCAACTACAAATCACTACCCTATGTGAGAAAGGTGGTAATAGATTTACCAGATTTGAATATTGATCATGAAGGTACTTGCAAAGGATGTGCAAGAGGAAAGAGCATCAAGAATCAATTTCCGAAAAGTGAAACAAATACTAAAGGTAAGTGGGAATCAATTCATTCTAATGTATATGGTCCTATTCCCTCCACATATTTAAGTGGATATGAATAATATGTCACATTCATTGATGACTGTTCAATAAATACATGGATATACTTATTGAAGACAAAGAGTGAAGTGTTCGATAAATTCAAGGAATTCAAAGCCTTGATAGAGAGCCATTTAGAAAGAAAAATCAAGACACTTAAATCAGATAATGGTGGAGAATATACTTCAAAATAATTTGAAGCATTCTGTAAAGAAGATAGAATCAAGAGGGAACTAGCCACTCCCTACAATCCCCAACAAAATGGTGTTGTGGAAAGAAAGAATCAAACCATTATGGAAGCAGTGAAGACAATGATACATGACCAAGACCATCCCATGCATCTGTGGGTTGAAGCAACAAGAAAAACTATGTATGTGCAAAATAGATTATCTCATAGTTCTCTTGGATTCAAGACTCCTGAAGAAATGTATACATAAAAGAAACATGAAGTGGGCCATCTCAAGATATTTGGTTGTCCAATATATGTTCATATTCCGAAAGATAAGAGAACCAAGTTGGATCCTTCTGAAAAGAAGGGAATTTTTGTTGGTTTTTGTGAAGTCTCCAAATCCTTCAGGATATACATTTTAGGATTCTGTCATATAGATATTAGTAGGGATGTAACATTTGACGAAGAAACAATTCTTAATGAATCTAAAATGTTCCAACTTTAAAAAGTACATGAAGAGGATCTATCTCCCAGAAAGGTAGAAGCTGAACCCTCTCCTAAAATAGTAGCATCAAAAGATCATGATATGCTTGAACCTCAGGAACCCCCTACTATGGATATATCTTGAAAGAGAAAACCTACTTGGGTAAGAGAAATCATACAAGAAGCAGAGAAGTATGGAGCTCCAGAAGGATCCACAAGAATAAGTAAGAGATCAAATCCATTCTCCATTTATGTATCTTTGATGTGTGATATTGTAGATCAAGAATCCACCAGCTACAAGGAAGATGCACAGAAGAAAGAATAGTGGAAGAATACCAGTCAATAATGAAGAATGATGTTTGGGATTTAGTACCCAAACTAGAAAACAAGAGTGTGGTATCTTCGAAGTGGATGTACAAGATAAAACATGTTAGTTTTGGATCTTGATCTTCCAGATCCAGAGATATTATTGATTAGTTGTGTTTGTACCCTAGGTTTACTGTGCACTCGTCCCATCTGAGGAGTGCGGGTGGAATGTGTGTTGGCCAACAGTTTTGCGAACCCATGGTATTGGGTTAACTGTAGTATTTTCCCATGGTAATTCCCCTATAAAAGAAAGCATTGTAATACGAATGAGTATTGTATTGTAGCATTGTAAACAATCTTTGTGATTGTGTGAGAGAGACTGTGAGAGCGTGAAGAGGAAATGCAACGGCATTGCTGCAGGTTGTATCCCTTCATCTTTTTGGACTGTAATAAAAGGACTGACAATTTCTGTATGGACGTATCCGATATTTTGGGTGAACCACATTATATCTGTGTCTCTCTGTAATGTGTTTAATGTGCTTTGCATATTGTTTAATTATTTAACTGTATAACTGTTATTGCCCTGCGGTCCTATTTTCTAACAAAACATGCAACTAATGGAAGTATTGAAAAATACAAGGAAATATTTGTGGTGAGAGGATTCTATCAGAAAGAGGGAATTGATTATGAAGAGAAATTTGCTCCAATAGAAAGGTACACTTCCAAGAGAACCATCATGGCACTTGCTTCTATGATGAAGTGGGATCTACACCATATGGATGTAAAGGAAACCTTCCTGAATGGTGTGATTGAGGAAGAAGTATACATCAAACAACCACAAGGATTTGAAGTCGAAGACGGAGTGACTCATGCATGTAAATTGAAAAAGGATATGTATGTACTAAATCAGGCTCCTAGAGCTTGGTATGGAAGAATAGATAGCTTCTTGAAAAGCTTGGGATTTACCAAAACTTAAAGATTATTCTAACCTTTACATGAAGGTTATGGATGATGAACCTGCCATACTATTATTGTATGTGGATGATCTATCTCTTACAGGAAATGACAAACAAATTTTAGATTGCAACAAGAATCTAGATGAAGAATTCGAGATGAAATATCTTGGATTGATGCACTATTTTATCGGGTTGGAAGTGTGGCAGAGCCCAAAAGGAATCTTTCTTAACCAGGGAAAGTATGTAGTGGAAATCTTGAAAATATTTGATATGTTGGATTGTAAATCCATGGCGACACCCATGGATACCAACCTAAAGCGTTTATCTGATGAATCATCGGAATTAGTGGATATGACTCAATACAGATAGATTATTGGGTCGTTGATATATTTGACGAATACAAGGCCATATATATGCTTTGTTGTGAACACCTTGAGTATCTAGTTAAACCTAGATAGGTTCACTTGATACATGCAAAGCATGTGATGGGGTACCTAAAAGGAATGATAGAATTTGGACTATACTATGATAGAGATCATGACTACAGATTGTATGGATACACAGATTCAGATTGGCAGGAAGTGCCATAGATAGAAAAATCGCCTCAAGTGGATGTTATTATCTGGGATCCTCCATGATCTCATGGTTTAGCAAGAAATAGTCCAATGTTTCTCTCAACACGACTGAAGCATAATACATAGTAGCTTTCTCCACTAGTTGTGAAGCGATATGGCTTCAGAAGTTGATGCCAGGTCTATTTGACATGGAGTTAGATACCACAATGATTCTATGGGACAAACAGAGTTGTATAAAGATGACAGAGAATATTGTGTTCCATGATAAATCAAAGCACATAGAAATATGATATTTTTATATAAGGGATATGGTACAAAAGGGAGCTATAAAAATATAGTATATGAGTATCGATGAGAAAGTTGAAGATGTGCTGAAAAAGCCTCTATATTGAGTAAAGTTTGAATACTTCCATGACAATATTGGTGTAGTCTAAAAATACTTTCCTCACAAGGAGGAACATGGATGATATAGATCCATCCTCGCAAGGAGGAACATTGATGTTGATGATACATAATTTCCTCGCAAGGAGGAATGATGAAGATATGGACCCTCCTCTGAAAGGTGGAATAGGTCGAAGATATGAACCCTCCTCAAAAGAAGGGGGAGAAGGTTGATGATATGGATATTCTCTAGAAAGGGGGAGTGATGATGAGATTGTCATTGATGATGGGATGGCAGTGATACTCCAGTACAAAAGAGGCCAAGTACGCCTGCAGATGTTGATGAGGTCTGACATTCACTTGTGGATAATAGTATCCTCTTTTTAGGATGGTCTTGCGGACAATAAATTTCTGCTCTTGAGAGTGGTCCTAGTTCTTACCAGCTAAGGATGGTACTACAAATGATATTATTGCATGAAGAGTGTACCTACACTTATTTTTAGATGTCATAGAATAACACTTATTTGGGAGTGGTTCTAGCTTTAAAGTTCAGGATGCTCTACGATGAGTCCTCATGGACGAAAGGTCATGCTTTCAGTTGTGGACGAGATCTGTAGTTGCAGATGATACTTTCTCATGGAGAGTGTACCTACATTCATTTGTAGATGTCGTAGAATAATAATCGCTTGGGAGTGTTCCTATATTTAAATCTGAGGCTCTACGATGAGTCCTTATGGACGACCATTCATGCATTTAGTAGTAGTCATAGATGATACTCTCGCATGGAGAGTGTACTTACATCCATTCGTAGATTTCGTATAATAACACTCACTTGGGAGTGGTACTATCTTTAAAGATGAGGATTATCTACAATGAGTCATTATAGATGACAGGTCCTGCATTCAATTGTGAATGAGATCTGCAGTTGCAGACGATACTCTCGCATGGAGAGTGTTCCTACATTCATATTTCGTAGTATAAAAATCGCTTGGAGTGGTTCTAGACTTAAAAAGCTGAGGATGGTATACATTGAGTCTTGCATTCAGTTGCAGATGATAGGTCTTGCATTCATCTACGGATGAGATCTACATTCAGTTGTAGATGATATGGTTTTGGATTCATTTGCAGACGATCCAACGGGTCGATACTATTGACCCTCCTCATTAAGGGGGAGTAGGCTGATGAGGATTGCATCATCCTTGGACTTATGTCCTAAGTGATAGAGATTGATGTTGATGTATATGTAACTTCGGAATGTATTCTTCTATGTATTTTATATTATTGTAACCCGATGTTTATTCCGGGATGTTTCTATTATGTATTTGAGTCATGTGGTCATGCCCCGATGTTCCGATCGGGAGGATTATAATGTAAACAAGTCATATCAAGTCATTGGGTAAGTCCCCACTGTTTAGGGGAACTTGAGTTATTATACACTAATTAAGGTGTAGACTCGAGTAGTAATTATTAAGTCGGGCCTACGTGTGAAATGGTAATTCAAGTGAACGGACTAATATAAATAGAGAGTGTGAGTCTCTCTATTTATCACTTGTGAATTACTCACTTGCTCTCGCAAGTGTGGCGCACCTTTGGAGAAGGAAATATCTTGTCTTGACAGAAGACAGAAGGCTGCTGTTGTTTTTGGGAGATCTCTTACTGTTTTGGTGTTGATTCTATCTTAGAGGAAGTTGCGGGGTTTTCTCCTTTATGGTTTCCCCGAGGAAAATGCTTTGTGTCTCTTGTCTCTTGTGATGTGATCATGTTTTATTGTTGTACTTGTTATTCTCTCAGTGAAAAGATCCTAAGATCATAATGCTAGCTTAATTGTTGAAAAACTAACAATTGATCATCCTGTAAAGAGATCATGTGTACAATAGGTAGTGTTGCGGCAAAGGATCAAGAAGATCGAAGTGCTGCTGGAAAGGATCAAGAAGATCGAAGTACTACTGCTAAGGATGAAGAAGATCGAAATGCTTCTACAAAGGATCGAGAAGATCGAAATGTTGTTGCAAAGGATCAAGAAGATCGAAGTGCTGCTGCAAAGGATCAAGAAGATCGAAGTGTTGTTCTAATGGAATTAAAGATCGAAGTGTTGTTGTGAAACAATAAAATATTGTTTCTATAGAAAAATCCAACGTAAATAGGATATAAATTCCATAAATGGATAAATATATGAATAATAGATAAGTGATGATATTACAATGAGAATGTTGCTTGTATAAATTTCCATGATGGGTTACCCTTCATAAAGAGACATAACATTTCATTAAGGTGTCTCTTTCTTAAGAATTAGTTATTTAATTATCAGTATTTATTAATGTTCATTTATTATATATTTTTTTCATTACATTGCCTCTCCCTTAGAATTGCTTTGTCCTCAAAACACAATTATGGAATACTTTATCCCTTCTTCTTTCTCGTAACGTTTTCTCGTGAAATTGGGTGTTGGTAGTTGCAACACTTGACTAAATAAGACGATACATTCTTTTAAACATCATGTTGAAATGTTGTGTCATTTGTGAAGTCGTCCATTTGAGATCTAATTTTAACAAAATCGTTTGCGGATCGATTGTCGGGAGTTGTCAATTTTTTCTTTTCTCTTGGTAGGAATAATACTGGTAATTTTCCTTTCGATATTGTCGTCTATCATAACGACTCTTATGATTTGGATGGAGATACGACATTCGAGTTGTTTTTGGTACCCCTGTAGAAACTTCAATTGTTTGTGATTCTCGTGATAAACTGGTTGATAATAACTCTGAGGTTTTTTTCTAACTTCTCATTTTTTAATTTGTTCAGTCAACTCTCGATTCAAATTTTTTAAGCGAGAAGTTTCTTCATTTTTTCATAATAGATTCTTATTGAATTCATTATGGAGATCCACTTCCTTTTGGTGGAATTTATCTAGGATTTCTTCTTGCAATATTTTTTCCCTTTTTAATTTCTTAATCCGTGTGATCATGTCTTGACTATGATTCTTCAAACAAGTAATTTCTTCATCCTTACTAGCGACAATATTTTCAACTTATTTATGCTTCTTTTGTTCTAACTTCTTATCACCCTGTGAAATCATATTTGATATATCCTTGAATTCTTCAAATGTTGGAGCTTCTAAATATGACTTCATTGTAACATCTTGAAATGTGATTCTCTTTTGCTTATAGGAAAAAGTCAGAAACTTTTTATCGGAAATTAAGATGAAAGTCACCAATGTTTTTATCCAAGGTAAACACAAAATTAAGTCACCGTTAAAGCTTCATAAGGAACTAACAATGAATTTCGATGTGAATATATAATCTCCAACATTCAGTTGTAATCCACTTATTTCAGTTTCTTTCCTGTCCCAAAAGTCTATTTTTCACCTATATTTGAATCGAGAATCACTAAATGGTTAGCGAATTCAGTACTAATATAATTATTACTTTCAGCATGTAAAATAGAAATGGTGATATCCTTCCCTACAAGTGTCCCTTTAATTTTAAATAGTATTGCAACATTTATTTTTAAGGTGATAGGAAACCTTTCCTTCTTTTCAACATTAAAATCCATATTCATGAGTTTCTTTGAAATTTATTCAATATCTCCTTTTTTCCCAATAGTTATTAAAATTAATAACTATATCTATAATAATAATAATATATGTTATTATAATTAATAACAATATTTTAAAGATTTGGGACTGAGTATTTTATAATAATAAATGTTATTATTATAAAGTAATATATACGAAGTTTAGAAAAACAGATTTTTAAAAATTCAATATTAATAATATCAATATTATAGTGTAATATTGAATTTATTAAAGTATGTGTTGTTTATTGTTGTAAAAGAAACCATGTGTTGTTTTTAAGTGTGGTTTCTATTTTTTTCCCTTCCTTTTTTTCTTTTGTTTTTACTTTTCCCTTCCTTTTTTTCTTTTGTTTTTCTTTTACTTCTTCTTTTTACTTTTCTTTTAAATTTTTTTTTCAGTAAGGTAAAAAAAATTGAGGTTGGTCAAAGACCTAGTTTTGGAGAAACTCCAGAAAAATTTGGTCAGAATCCGATAAAAATGCCTAAGAAGGGGATCTGATACTACTGGAACAGTAAAATACTGTTTCTATAGAAAAATCCAACATAAATATGATAGAAACTCCATAAATGGATAAATATATGAATAATCTATAAGTGATGATATTACAATGAGAATACTACTTATATAAATACCCATGATGGGTTCCCTTTAATAAAGAGACATGACCTTTCATTAAGGTGTCTCTTCGTTAAGAATTAGTTATTTAATTATTATTAGTTACTAATGTTCATTTATCATATTTTTTTTCATTACATACTGCAAAGGATCAATTGATCGAGTGCTGCAAAAGATCAAGACTCGGTTCTGTAGAAGATGATGTTTCAGTACTGAAGACATTGAAGATATTCCAGTAACTATTTCAGTTGTTGATGTTTGTTGAAAACTTCCTATGATGTATATATGCATTACCTTGATACTGCTAAAGATGCTCTCTCTCTCGTTACTCATATAGTTGATGATGTTGTTTTCAGTAGAATGCCCTTCTCGTAAAGGGGGAGTGTTGAAATATTATAACTTCAAAGAATATTCTAAATGTATTTTATTGATGTACCCCAAGAGATATGCCTTATTCCTCCGTCGGGATGTTGCTTTTGTATTTGGTCATCATAGAGTCATGAGGTAAAGCCTCCATTGTAAGTGAGGTCAATAGTAACCTAATGAATAGATATAATATTGTTTTGATATTTCCTAGGTGAATTTTCCATAGTCAGTTTAGTGGGGCCGACTTGTTAGGTTAAATGTCAAGTGACAAAAAGAGTATAAATAGAGGAGTTGTGTTCCTCATTTTAACACAGACTTACACTTGTGTATTATGCATAGGAGAGAGAGAGAGATACCAGAAAGGAGGAGGATTACCTGTTTTGAGGTTTTATCTTATACATCTTATAAAAAGGAAGTTTTGCTTGTTTTTCTTCCCCTTGAGGGTTTCCCGGGAAAAATATGTGTCTACCTTGCGATTGTGTTTCTTTCAGTGATTCTACATGTGTTACTATTGTGAATTTGGAGTGAACGCTAATGATATCTAGCTGTGCATATGAAATATTAACACCTATGTCCTCTTAGGAGAGAGACAAACTATGTAAATTTTTTGAAGGCAAGTCTAGATGCAAGGCTTAATCCCTCTAAAAAGTTCATTGGAACTAACTTCTATGTAACATACACTAAGTCTAGGTCCAACACAAATTTTCCAGTCAAGAAGGACCCTAGGAAATATATACATTTTGTGAAGAGGGAACCCCGTGTTCTATTTGATGAAACCAACGTTTTGGACCACAAAACAATTAAGTCCATCATATAAGTATATGCCCTGATGATGGACTCAATTGTGTTGTAGTATGAAACGTCAGTTTCATAAAATAGAACACAAGGTTCCCTCTTCACAAATTGTTTCCCTGTGATAATGTCTTTGACTTCCACAAATATATACATGTCAACAAGAATGGTTGAAGACTTATGAATATAGGAAAGATCTTAATGCATATGATACATATGGTTGTTAGAAACTATGTCAAATATTTTCTATTGTTTTATTTTGGCATATTGGAAGTATTCCTTTTGTTGTATCTATTATTAGTGACACTTGTTTTCATGAATGAAGAACTTACATACCAATATATTTGCACAGAATCTTGTTTTATTCTGTTTTTCCCATTGTATCTAAAAAAAGCTTTCATGTTTTTTTCTAGAAAGTATTTCCACATATGACTAAAGGTTAGTCGTAATGTTTATATTTTGGAAAACAAATATTTTTCATGTATGTCGCTATATTGTCTTAGTAAAATATTTGAATCGGGTTAAGATTTACAAGTCTTAATGAACAAGACACTCTTTTTGTTGTATAACTCACAAATCCAAAATTATTAATAATATATATATATACACACACACACACAACCTTAATGTATAATGATTATCCCCTATATTTCAATATTGTGGTAGATGTAACGTCCCCATACCCCATAATGCGGAATTATTAAAAAATTTGCTTCAGGAACCCTTGTTCTCCTCTCAAAACACAGGACATGGTTGTTAACACACTCTTCAACATTCATTCTCAGGATTAGAAATCACTGTAACACTATTTCCACCCTTCACAAATCCCTTTTGTGACAGGAAACACCATTTCCGCATTGGACCTGTTCTTTCGGCACTTTGGCCTATGCACTTCCACTTTCTATATTCCGCTTGTGGAGCTCGGGAATTAGAAACACTATGTGCGATAGAGATATTCGACCACTCTTATTCCTTCTACCTTTCTGACCTCGAAACTTGGGAATCATAACTTTAAAATTCAATGGAAGTGTTCAACCACTAATCCGCCTTCCGCACTCCTGCTTTTCATATCTTGACCTCAGAACTCGAGAATCGAAGCTTTAACCTTCGACGAAAGTGTTCAACCATTAATCCTCTTTCAACACTTCTGCTTTCCTCCTTCTAACCTCGAAACTCAGGAATCGAAACTTTAAAATTTGACGGAATTGTTCAACCATTAATCCTCCTTTCGCACTTCTACTTTCCGATTTTTGACCTCAGAACTCAAGAATAAGAACTTTAACATTCGACGGAAGTGTTCAACCATTATTCCTCCTTTTGACCTCAAAACTCGGGAATCATAACTTTAACATTCAATGGAAGTGTTCAACTATTAATCTTCCTTTCGCACTCTACTTTCCGCCTTTCGACCTAGGAATGCAGAAATATGCGAAATGACTACCTTGCCCGTCAGTTTCCAACTTTTTGACTTCCAACCTTCCGCTTTCTAACTTCTGACTTCGAAACGCGTAAATCCATATTTTTCCTTCAATTTTTCCAGGTTTGTTGATTTCTGCCTTCCTCCTTTCCGCTTTTTGCAGGGGTTTGGAAGTCGAAAACTCAACCTTTCCTTGGACCTTTTGTTTATTTTCCGCTTTTCGCTTTTCCACCTTCCGCAAGCGGATCCCAGGAATTGGAAAACCTTCCTTCTTCCTTGTTTCAACAACTCTCTTTTTTTGTTTCTTCCTTCCACTTTCCTTGAGTAGATTCCAAGGGGCGAAAACACTAAATCACATGCATTTTGATCCCACCACCAGGATTTTAGCCTCCAAGGACGTAAGAAAAATGCATTGAAAAAACACGAGGCATATATAGGAGTAAAATGCAGGGAAACATACACAAGTAAACCTCTACTTAATCATCAACAAGCATTCAACATGAACATAGCATTTCATAGACAAATACATGGCATAAACCATCATAACATAGATACGTATTCAACAGTAAATCCTACTTCACTCATTGCAAGAATTCATCATCATCAATTCAACATATTCATTCATAAGAAACTACAGTGCATAAACAAGAAGGATAAACAATACTTATCTTGATTATGGATTTGTCCTGCAAATAGCTATGTGGTTGCAACGTTCCACCCAACCATAGGCCATTTGTGTTCATCAATCTCTCAACACAATTGCCACACCCAATTTGAGCATGATTTCCACAAGGAACTAGGGAACAATAGACTTAAACACAGCTAGATCATAACACACATAGTCAATCCAACACATAATTTGGTTTCACAGACTATCCAACCAAGCCAATATACAATTTGGTTTCATAGGCTACTAAGGAAACAAGCCAAATAATAGTTGGGTTCCTTCGGATTACTCATCCAAGCCAACATTCACATCAAAGAACATTCAAACCAACCTACAGTTGGGTTTCTTAGACTGTTAAGGTAACAATCCAAACATATGGGTTTCACAAGCCACACAACCAATCCATCTCACATCAAAACTCAGCCAAACCAACCTACAGTTGGGTTTCTTAGATTGCTAAGGCAATGGAAAGCTAGAATTTCTAAGCTAGTGAGCTCAACCATAGAGATATGGACACCTACACAATATCTGTCTTGGCCTCTCCAATTCCTACACCACCCAACACGAGGATTTATTCCCTTCACTGCTACATAGTTCCCTTAGGACATACCTTCCCTTCTAGTGTTCTTCAGGGTGTGTAGAAAGGATTTGCTAGCCCATTTTGATATGTCTGTGAGCTTCCTCTCTTCACTAGGTTTATGAGCCAATTATGTGCCTCTTCCACTCCTTGGTATTCAAACCAAAACAAGGATGCACATCATAGCAATCCACAAGGAAAACACAGCAACACAAGCTTCACCATATAACATAGAGAAAATCACTGCGGAACCACTCGTATGTGAATCTGGATAGCAGAACAATGCATGATTGTGACTGACCGAATGGTGATAGAATTGTATGGTGTAATGGTTTGAATGACCAAAATTTTTTTATGAAGACTCGGGTTGATAGATTGGGAACGAAAATTTTGGTTTTACTTGCTTCAGAAGCAAGAACACGGCCTCTGCAGACTACATGTGTGTTTAGTCACAAAATCGACTACCATGCCTTGCTCTGCCTAAGGCATTAACTCCCTCAACCATTTTCCTGAAAGAAAATTGAATGACTAAGTACCAGGAACGAACCAGGGTGAATGAGCTAATGAACGAGAAAATTTTACCCAGATCTACAGTTGAGATCAACCATCAAACAGATCGATGGTTCACAACGATTCCATTAAGTGAACAAGCGCGAACAAATAAAAATTTGGCGGGCACGATACTTTATGAAATCCACTTTAGTTTATTTGAGGTCCACCGTTGTTCTAGATCCAACAGTTTCTAGTTCATTTCGATGGCTAACTAGCAAGTTGTTTAATATCAACTAGCAAGCATGAAATTTCTATCCAAAAGGATTCATTCATTCTCGCATCCGCTGGGCGACTTGGATAACAAATCAGGGAGGGTTTTTATGTTGATTAAATTGGGTTTTGTGAGGATTGAACCTGCAGTCATTCACCTAGCATCTGCTGGTTTAAATCCCTCCCTATTCCTCTGTGAAATCATGACCCCATATATTTCACGTTGCAGTTCCATAGCTAGTTGTGGTATTTATTAATTTCTACATTTACATGATATATCAAAATATATAATGTGCTTGAGTTAGCACTATCACGATAGGAATCGACCTTGATAACCTATACATAAAACACCAAATCGATGGTAGGGCCTTGGCCTTGAGCTCCTTGCCATGATTCAAATACAATATATACATCATGTACAATTCAATACCATGGGTTCAAAACAAGGGCACACGTTCCCCTCCCCCTTGGGGTCAAAACCGAGGTATTACAGTATATTTGCAACAAGAATGAATTATCTATTAATAACTAAATATCCCACTATGCTATAAATAATGAGTTTGGTTATGGTAACATGATTTTTTTTCTCAAATTCCAACCTGCTTTGGAGTTATTTAAGGTAATCAAATAAATTTGTTAAGGTAATATGTCAAACAAATTCAATAGTTATTGTTATCAACCCAAATGGCACATCTTCGTCCGAGTGTTGACATTCCTTATGTTGGTACACAAAAGGACATCTTAGGATTGAAGTTTTCCAAAACACTATAGATGGGCAAGAGATGGGATGCATTTACCCTTGAACCAGCTTGCCATATTATTTTTCTAAGTGTTGAGTTGCGTACGCGACTATCCTCGTTGCAACTCATGTACGTATGGGACTATTTCCATTGACAACTCACATATTGTGCGTGAATATCTCCATTTCAACCCACGTACATCATCGTACGCGGGTTTCCTTTAAGCAACTCGTGTGTCATACGCGAGTTTCCTATATCAATAGTTGCATACATCTTGATTCGACATTAAGAAATATAAATTAGGATTAATGGAGATTAGTTGGGTCCTAATCATTAACTATCCTAATTGTTTCAACCTCCTCAACCTTCGAAACCACTCTATTTCCCAAAGTATAAATAGAGGCCTTGGGGAGAGCACTAATCAATCAAGTTTGGAGAGAAACGTTATGCTGGTGGTATATCTTCAGAAGTCTTGGAGCAACAAAACTCAAAGTCCTTTGGTTGCAAAGGATTCCTTGTCTTAGAAGTTGGGTTGTACTCTTATCTCACTCACTGATTGTTAATAAAGCGAATTCTTCTTCCAACATTGTGTTGAGTCTCTTTCATGTATCATGGTTGATAAATATATTCAGTTATGAACTAGATATATTGTTTATCTAACCTCTCATATATACATGTATAAGATTGTACTTGGAGAATTTGCTCTTTGCAAGTGAAGGAGGTGCATCATGTTGCCGCCTTTCACACACTTGGGTCACGTGGCAGAAATATTCAAGCCACTCGGTGTGTCCTTGGGGGCAAGTCTCGAGTCAAGGTTGTCACCTTGTTCTTGACTCCTCCGTTTAGGCTCAACTCCTAACGAAGCCAAGGGGGGTAGACCCTATTAAGTTACTAAGGAAAAATTATTTAGTATGGTGATGTTAAATTGAATGAGTTACTTAGGAGTTTGAAATTTAACCATAAACAACCATAGATGACAAGATACAAAATGAGTGCACGAAAGCACAATGCTAAGACACAATATATATATATATAGCAAGAAAATAGCCAGTGCCTTAAAATGGAGTCAATAGATAATCAATGTACTTACATGTGCTTGGAGTGAATGTTTTCCAATTGCCTCTTGGTACGTTTTAAGTTAATGTGAAATATGAGTTGATTAAAATTAGGCTAAGGAGTGGACTCCAGATATACCCGAGAGTACTTGGAGTATGTCCAAAACTAAACCTTCACGGCTGCCCGCAAGGAATATGTGGGTTGAATGGAGTCTCTGAGGCTATTGTTCATAACACACCCATTAGGGTGTGACAAAGATCGGCTCCTCGAGGTCACTTTTTAGGAGTTCCCACTTCCTTTGGGTATTTTGCCACCGTAATGGTTTGATATAGGTGTTGGATTTTCACCTGATGGTTTGTCAATTTGGGAGAGTGAATCCTAATTATTCTAGTCACTCAAGTGCTTCTGATACAATTTGACTGATCGGACGAACCCCAGCCAAATGCAGATCATACACACTGGAGTCTTGTCAATTTTAGTAAATTTTGAGATGGGTATTCTTGTTAAAAAGAAAACCCTCCAGGAACCTCTTTTGATCCAAGTGGATATCAATTGAGGAATCAAGGAGGGGTTAATTTTATAATAGTTGATGAAACAATTGATGAAAAGGAAAACATAGATACACAATTCTGGTTTTCTAATTAGTCCTACCACGCATCTCTTTCCCCTTTCGGGTCAATCGGGAAGTCGTGGGGTAATATTAATATTACTTTGAAATCTCAAATATGGAATATGGAAATGATAATAAATCAAAGTATACTACCATGTAGATTAGAACTACGCTAGATTGAAAAGAGATAAACAAAAAGTAAAAAATTGACACCGACGCAAACCCCCCCAGGGGGGATTTCAAAAGGACCTCTTCTTTTTATTAGCAGTGGCTTACAATATCAGAAAATTGAAATTGATGCACTTTGGTCCTTGTTATCTGGGATCCAAAGGCTTACAACAAGATTTAATTAAAACACGACGGTGGGGGAAGCTTCCGGGAAGCTCTGGTTCATCCAAGAGTCAGAAATTTGGCAGAGTCTCCTTCCCTTTTATGTTATACTTGCTAAAAAACAGAGAGCAATTAAAATCAAATGTGCCCAAACACACTTTAAAAGTGTTTTGGGTCACCACGCTAATTACCAAAAAAAAACTAAGTAAAAATTGTTAAACAGGGGTAATCTAATTTTTGCAAAAAGGAACCAAGGAAAGATTTCCTTGGGATCTTGGCTTGATGTTTGGGAAGCCAATGAGATGTGCACTTTTATTGCAGAATTTAAATCTTTGAAGAACAAAAAAAAAAGGAAGCTACCTTATGAGCAAGCTTTATATCTATGCTTTAGCTACTTGCAAAAAGGGAATTTCCTACACCTAGATCTATCTTTATGAACTAATATTCTTTATGAAATTATAGATATAAGCAGAAAAACTCTTATAAAATAGATCTAACAATATATATTCAATTCTTAAAACTATATCTGATCATAAGAGGAAGAGACAAGTAACTGGAAGATTGATTTTAATAGAAAGGAGGAAGAGAAGGGGAAAGGCCCGTTGTTGGATGGATCTGCAACGGAAACTTGTTAGTGGAATACAGAGGGGTAATGCCTTCACAAAGTTTTTGAATGTATAGTGGAGTCAAACTAGATCCATAGCTCCTCCAATCCTTGCTACCTAAAAGCTAAACACAAAATCCTGCACGAAACCTCATGAGATCTGGATATATATATGAAAAAGAGACAAGAATTACATGCAAATAAACTTATTAAACATGTATAATCTAGATCCTCAAACATATATGCTATGAGATATAGAAAAAAAAAAAGTAACCTTACTTGCCCAACTATACTCCTATTGATTCAGCTGAATCGTTCACGCCAGACAGGGTTCAGATGCATAAATCGAGAGAAAAGCCGACAACATCAATAGCCGTAAGACAATGCTTAATCCACACACATGAGAGCATTACACCATTTGGCCTCCAAACCTTATTTATTCCAACAATCAAAAGATTACAAAAATATTACAATAGCAAGCCCTTCAATCCAACTCTAACTAGCTTGAAAGAGGCAGCCTGAGCTTTATTTATATAAAAAAATAGGAGATCCAGCCCAATGGGGCACAAATCCCAAGGACATAAACCACTGTAGCTGAAGGAGAGTCCATCAATGCCTGATCTGTGTCTAACTGAGCCAAATCTGAGTCTCACTGAGTGAAATTGTCAATCAGAGAGCTGATCTTACTGACACCTCAACCTGTTGACTGAAGCATCCACCAAAACTCATCCAGATGAGCCAAAACATGTGGAGGAGAGAGGGAGGGCGAAATTCCCCATAAAGGATGCGAAGATCAACTCTGGATCTGATTTGATCACCTCCTTCAGTCAAGGATTTGTCAGATCCAGTCAATCCGGTTTAGATCTGACTGATTTCAATCAAATCGGCTGAGAATCCACTAATCTATGATTCTGGATTTGCTCCATTATTCATCAATTTATTAATTAAAATAATCAATAATTGATTTTTGGGGCTTTCTGACCTGAGTGATGGAAAATCACTCAAAACTAGGAAATAATGGGTCCATGGGTTTACATGGTGCTCTTAGCTTGAAAATGAGCACCTACATGACTGAAACTGATTATTTGGCCCACTTTTATTACAAAATCAATTTTTCCAATTAAACTATTAAAAAATAGCCTAAGTTTTGGAAAAATTAAATTTTAATAAAAAACACTGAAAATTTTAAAAAAATAAAAAAGTTGAAAAAACCTAGGGGGACTTAGACATGTTCATATGACTCAACCATGATGCCTAGCATGTTTATACATTGACACATACACTCTAATAACCTCAATAGGCCTAAATGCCAAGCCGACCACCCCAACTTTGGAGGTATGGAGTGAAAAACTCAGAAATTATCAGTCGTTTATTCAACAACCAATAATAACCAAGGGAAAAAAAACCCTGGGCTGATCGGATTGACAAATAAAGTCTAAGAGACCGAGTCTTTTACAGACACTATCATGCTAGAACATTTATTACAATTCCCCCATGGGGTATGAACATGTGATATAGTACAACAAAGCTTCCCAGTAGTAAGACTAAAGGTCTTCTGAAGTCCGAACAAGTTATCCTTGTCCGGTTCACCAGGCTCACTTGATAAAAACCCACTAAGTACAACTTAGGTGGTAACATTCTGGCTCCAACTGCGGGACGTGTGCTTGATCTGGTCATAGGGCAAGGAGAGGATACGAGAACACCAGAATCTCTGGTTTATACACCCTGTAAAAACATCTCAACTTAACAAGAAAACCACAGTAGCACAAGCTTTACATAAAAACCAAATGAACCATTACAATAATTTATTTAAACAAAATAAATGTAACTAACTAATGAAAAAAAATGTTTTATTATAGCTAAAACAAAAATGCGGAAAGTAAATGCTCTTTTTCAAGAAGCTTATTTTCCTACTCTAAGCATGATATAAACAGGGTTTAGTGTAATCAGAAATCCAATGTAACCACCTAAGCATTTTATTAACATAAAAAAATTCCTTGTCTTTGGTTACCAACCAAATTAAGGATAATTTATTTAGAAAATGCAAACCTGTGTGATGATTCGAAAGGGGCAGGATGGATGGGAAATCATAGGCATGCATAATGTCATCAAACTTCCTCCCAAACTGGTAATTACTTGCGCAGGCTGCTTCTATCCATGACTGGAGAGGGTTGATATACAAATCAGAGTGATGAGGCAGATTGACTAAACCATCATATTGATCATCGAGGCTTATCGGATGATAATTCCCTGTATAAGCCCCAAGTGGCTCCAAATCATGAGGATACTCTATATGTGAAGATGATAGTTGAGACTGATATTCTACTAATTGCATCACATCTGTCTTTTCACAACACTGCTTCTCCATGTCTTCATTATTGATACCTTTGTGCAGCTCTGCATGATATGACTCTGAATGATCATATAAGAATTTTGAATGCTCCTCTTCCATTCTAGGATTTTCCCAGGTCTCCAGATCCATGCTCTCTCCTTCATATATGAGATAGATAGAAAAATTAAAAAAAACCATCAAAATTTTCTGGTTCATTATTTTCCTCTTTATTCATGTCACTGACTGGATTTTCCATGAATTTCCAGGACTCCTCATCAAAATATTTGTCGGAGATAAGGGAGTCTTCGTCACTTGTATCATGCTCCAAGTTATACTTGTCCTCATTTTCATACTCATCTTCTTCAGAGAAAAGGTCACAAGGCAGTTAAATTTCCATACTGTCATCATTATATGGAGAACACGTAGGAGTCCCATCATGTACATTACAGTTTTCATCATAAGTTTCACTATAAGATTCTGCAATGGTTTCATCCTTAGGCTTGCACTATTTAACTGGTGATAAAGGGTAGGCCTGGCCTACCATGTATACATGATCAGGCTCGCTTGAAGTTGTTTCCTGACTACTGAACTTGGGAAGTCCATGTTCTATGACTTGATTTGTAACATAACAAGTGCTTTCTTGGTGGAATTGTTCACAGGGTCTACACCATGGAATTACTTCTTCTACCATGTTAGCTGAGTCTAACTAGTTTGGAATCCTAGGCTCCTACTGAGGACATTTATTTCGATACATCTGATTTTGCTTGGGCTGAAAGTTCCTAGGTCCATTATTCTTTTCCATTGTGATCAATCTATCATGAATGTGATTCAAGTGTGCAGAATGATTGGCCATTAGTTGGTTTTGACGAGTAACCAAGTTTTTTATCATGTCCGTCACCTTTTCCATGGGATATTTAGAAGTTCCCTTTTCTTCTAATTCAACGGATTTACCCTTGGTCTCTTTGTTGCAGGAATTGTTTCCCCTAGTGTGACCTGGAATGTTGGACTTGCCTAAAGACTGCATATTCTTTTCTATTTTCTCGGCCAATTCCTGATCATTTTTTAGATTGGCCGGCTCTTTGTCTCTTAACTGGTACCTCAAATCACCAGTGAAAGCTTCGATGTAAGATATGAGGATGGAGGCATCCTTTGGCTTGATTTCGTTAGGGAGGTCCTCAACCACATGCCTGAACTTAGTGTTAAATTCATCCATGGTTTCATTCTCCATCTTCTTAATGTTATGAAGGGCAGCAAGCAGATGTCTTGGTTCTTTCTTTTCTCCCCATTTCTTCTTAAAACCCTCTAGGAATTCACTAAGAGTTTTATATGAATCATCATCTAGGTCTAAGTACCATTCTTCAGCATCATCTTCTAAGGATAAATCAAAGAGATTCATTTTGACATCGTCATGGTCATGGGCAGCATCATTGCAATAACTGACCAGACGCTTTTCAAACTTTCGAAGGTGAGACTTGGTAGTGATGGCATTATTGCCCTGAAATATGGGGAGCTTCTTGATAGCATCTTTTGGAATGGCATGGGGAGCACCTGCTATCTGAGAAAAGTCAAAGGGTTTGAATAATTCCGTCATTTCTTGAGATTGGTGAACATGACTCTCTACAAATATGTGATGGATATCTGAGAGGGATTGGTCTCCTAAATATTCAAGGTTTCTACGAGAAGTCTGCCTATTCAATCTTTCCCTAATAAACATTTCGGGATCAGGGAGAGGATTGAATAATTAATGGCGGTTTCTTCGGGTAGAAATTCTTGGAGGGATGTTAGACAATGGAGTCGCCAAATGGATCGAGTTTTAATTTTTATGTTTTTTAAAGACAAGCTCAATCAAATTTTTTTTTTTATCTTTTTAGTTGTTTAGAAAAAAGTTAAGCTAAGTCATACCCGAGAATAAAAAGATTTATTCCCGGCAACAGCGCCAAAAAGTATTGCCGCCTTTCACACACCTGGGTCACG
>LPNX010669527.1:916917-1052742 GCA_001517045.1 Pseudotsuga menziesii | reverse complement strand
ACAGACACTATCATGCTAGAACATTTATTACAATTCCCCCATGGGGTATGAACATGTGATATAGTACAACAAAGCTTTCCAGAAGTAAGACTGAAGGTCTTCTGAAGTCTGAACAAGTTATCCTTGTCCGGTTCACCAAGCTCACTTGATAAAAAACCACTAAGTACAACTTAGGTGGTAACACATCCCTGGAAGCTTTGGAGAGAATCAGAGTAGAAGAAGATCAAGCTTGGATCAACCATCGGTAATCGAGTAAGTCAAGAATTTCTTCCTATTTCCTTTCTGTACTCTATTAAAGTTGATTTTCTGCAAGGTTAGTAGTAAGTTGGTAACCCCAGACCCTAGGTTACAAGGGTGTTTAATCCTAAACAACAAAACTGGTGACTCCACTGGGAATTCCAGCCTGTTGTGGGTTAGTCCTGTAGATCCTTGTTATACCGAAATCCTGTCACCATCATGTGATAAGACATTTGACATACCTACTTGCCCTGGATCCCAGCTTCTAGAGTGGAAACTAAATGGTTTTTCATCAATCTGTCATACAAATTCCCAGCACCGTGCATGCCCCTTTATCCAGGAGCGGTACCCCTGCTCGCACCGCCTTTCATCGGTTGTCCACAAGCGGTGCCACAACCCATTGCCCTTGGTCCATAGGCAGTTATTACCAAAACCGCTCTGTCATAGAAGGAGAAGCACGGTACCTTGGGTAAAAAGGGAAAAAGAGAAGTTTCTCGAGGCTTCTAGATGATAATCCTCGTGTAATGCCTTATCCCTACTGTTTTGGGTTGGTTGCACTCGAGATCCCTCATCCTAGGATCTTAGAGGCCACCTCACCCACTAATTTCTCAACCATCTCTATCCATTAAAGCCCTATAAATATAAGCTCATAGCCATGGGTGAGGAGAGAACATTGAAGGTATTGTTATGCTGTTGGATTGATTCTTGGCCCAAGATCATTTGGAGAGAGCATAGAGAGCTAGAGTCGGAGCTTCTGGGGATGAAGAGCTGGTTTCATGGAGATGCATGTCAACACTAAGGCTTGGTTGTAAAGTTCTTCATATTTCTAATGCAATTTTATTTATGTCCCACATATGATGTTGTTGTTGTGATTTCCCATATATATGTTGCCATATTCCTTAGTCACTAGCATAGATTAGTAGATCATATTCTGGTTTCTTTGATTCATTTCATGTTGATATTTTTTGCAGGTACACAAGTGAACTGTCAAAGCCTTGTATTCCAGGTATCTATAGCATCTAGGGAGAGTCTTCAACCTCTGTCCTCTATTTGTTTTGGATCTGAACCATTCAGACTAGTGGAACACCTTGCTGTCCGCAAGAGGTGAAATATTCCAGCTAACAAATCTGAAGACTCTGTTGGGGAGTAGAGCATTCAGTTGTTCTGATCTTCCTCAGTCTGCAACTCTTGTCCGAATCCAAGCTCCATTTTCTTCAACTCTTTTCAGTCAGATCTACTTTCTGATTTGTATTATTTGGGTTTGAAATTTCCAAATCTGTTCAGATCTGAGTCATTTCAGTCTTTTATGCTCTGTTACCACATTCAATTCGATAGTATTTGCCTTGATCTAGTCTTTTCTGACTTGATCCATCGTTCTTTTTTTTTTGTTTTGGCCATCTACAAGGAACCGTGCCCATGCTGTGTACGAGGAGCGGTGCCACCGCCTAAACATAGTGAACACTAAGCAGTGCCACCGCCTGTATCTGGTTTGCAAGGAGCGGTGTTGTATTGGAAACGCTTAGTCAACACCTACGAAACGTGGTGCCAGGTAGGCATTAGTCCAAAACTCTTTTTCCTCATTTTTCTTTGTAAAAATTTGGAATTTTGATTGCTTTCAGTTCTATTATCAGACTTGTGTTATTGAATTTGATGTGTGTGGCTTGCTACTTTGATGGTTTAAGATTGATTTGAGTGGAATTTCAAAAGTTTATTTAGTCTTTTTTATTGTTCATCCGCTTCTTGCTTGTTGGTTGTGCTTAAAGAAGGATTTCTTGTTTTATGAAAGTTAGGGTGCTCATTGAAGTCTCTTTTCATTGCATATACTGAAAGAAGAACACTAGATTAGCTTCTAGATTTCATTTCTTGCTTGCATAGTAAACTTCTTTTTCTTTCCTTCAAAAAAGAAAAGTTTTGCTTGAGATTAGGACATCATATTTGAGCGTTGGATTTGGGTTTTCTGATTGGCTTTACAAGCTTTTAGAACCTTTATGATCTTTCGTCTCTCATGCATATAGAACTATCTCGATCAAAATAATCAAAAATCGTATTTTTAAGTTATATTTGCTTATGTTTTTGAGAAATTTGAAAAGTTAGAGTGCATTGGAATATAGGTGTGCTTTGTTCTTTTAGGAAAAGAGATTCTCACCCTTCTCATTTGCTTTCGAAAAGAAGAATTTGGTTTGTAAAAGTGTTTGCTTGTCTTTGATTTGATGTTCATGAATGTTGATTGGAATGGTTTTTGGTTTTGAAACAAAAAGAAAAACACTCTCTTCCCTCCCATAAGTAGGCATACTGAACGGTAAAGTGAAAATTTGTATAAGCATATTGCATAGTTTTACTTTTCTGTCAAAACATCATGCATTCACCTAACCGTACAATTTAAAATTAACGGTAGTTATAGGTTAAAATTTACGTAGTAACTTGAGTGATAGGTTAAAGACGTGTTCGGGCGTCGTAAAACGTAGGAGCCGTCGTTATTTGTCAGCATTACATTCCGGGACTCATGCGGTTCTTCCACGTATCATCGGTATATCGAACGGCCTTTCACGTACCCTTGAGGTATATAGAAAGGTACTTCACGTACTCAATTGTATATCGAAAGGCCCCTTGTGTGCGGTTATGCATTAGACAGCACTACTACCGATTCGAGCTCCCACGTACCTTGATTATATCAGGAGACCCCACTAGGGTACCTTATCTATATGAGAAAAGCCCTTTGGTCGTCTTGTTTGGAGACATACACTGAAAATAGCATTCGGGGAGATTACTACACACGTACCCTCGAGGTATATAACGAGTGGCACCTTCTTGACAATCCTAGTGAGAGACCTGACTTTTGAACTCCTCCTGTCATTTTAAGTCTGCTTGTTTTGACCTATATTTTGAGTAGGGAAGTCTTTTGATGTGTTTTTTTTAGATTTTCAAACACTAGGTTAGATAGGCACTGTACAAACAGGCTGATTTAAGACATTCCATAAGAGTACAGGGCTTGCCACCTGATTTTATTCCTGTTTCGGGAGAAAATATAATGGAAGTTGTTGACCAAGGAGCTGCTACCACCTTCCAAGTGGGAGATAATGTGGTGGTGGAAAGTGGAGTACCATATTCTTCACACTCACCTCCCCTGGTCCAACAACCTTCTCGGGGAAATTCATCGTTCCATTCTCCCTTGGAAGGTCATGTTGATGATGCAACCCATCCTGACTTTGGTCCTAATGCTCCTTTTTGGGAGACACCTATAGGACAGGCCATTGCCTCATTTGGCACCCGTGTAAGTTCTCCTGATGATGAAGAAGAATGCAGGCAATATCGTGCTGTTATTCTCTGTGCACAGGAGGTAGAAAAGCATATTGATAACCTATTAGTCTCTACACTAGTACATTCCACATATCTTCCTGTGGGATATCATTCACTAGCCGATTCTATGAGACCCATTGAACCGATTATAAATCGTCCATTAACAACCCACAACCCAGGTCAAATTTCCACCCCTCTCACCTCTCATGTTATGTATGTTCCAAATCCTCCCAGGTCTTTTGCATCTGGGGCCCAACCTTCAATTCCTGTTTCGTCGATACCTTATAATGCCGGGGGTCAACCCCCAGCATGACCTACGTTATCTAATACCGGAGTTGTGCCTAGTCAAGGGCAGACCTCTAACATAGAAACATCTACAGTTTTTGTCCCTCACACCCACACTAATGTGGTAAATCCCCTATCTAGTTCAGGTCAGCCCTTGGGGGCACAACCTGTTACCATTCATTCTTCTAGTGGTTATGGTTATCAAATACTTGTAGGTAATCATCCATCTAATCCTATAGGAATGCCTTATACTGGAATTCCATACCCTAGTAACACTTTTACACCATGGGGGCAACCCAACTAGTATTACATGCTAGCCATGGGAGGGATACCTATACATACTGCTGGAGGTGTGAAAGGACCACCTTATGGAGGTCCTCTTCCTAGGGGACCTCATAGTCTCGGAGGATCTGGCAACTTTCCACCTTATGGTCTTGGGGTTCCTAGTGGTCCTAAGGGACCTTGTGGCTTTCCTCCTTATGGATCTGGAGGGTCTGGTGGCCCTCCACCTAGTGGTTCCAGTGGCTCTAGAGGTTTACCACCTCCTGGAGGCTCCGGAGGGTCTGGTGGTCCGCCTCCTGGTGATCTTGGTGGTCCCGGTGGCTCTGGCGATCCTCCTCTTGGAGGCCCTTGTGGTCCTAGGAGTCCTAATTCCGGAAATCAACCCCCCATGGGAGGATCCTCCAATGGTTCTTCCTCACAGCAACCTATTTATTAGTCTACCTATGGCCCTACTGGTAATTATATGACATATCAATATTACCAGTATGTGCAACCAAATAGACAGTTACCTTTCCTAGCAACTTTGGACTTGCCTGATTTGTCCAAGTTTATTAATGATCCCATTCGACACAATCTCTCGTGGCCTCCCATTCTGATAAAGTTACCATCGGATATTCCAAAATTCGATGGGAAGCAGGGTGAAGATACGAAAAACCATGTTATGACTTTTCATTTGTGGTGTTCCTCGAACTCCCTCATGGATGATTCCGTTCGGTTACAACTCTTTCAGCGAACTTTGACCGGTACGGCCGCGAAGTTGTACATTGAACTCCCACAACATTCATTTGTGGATTTTGGCTCATTGGCAACCGTATTTCTTACACACTTTCAACTCCCTATCCGTTATGAAACGGGCACTGAACTTTTAACTTCTCTGCGACAGAACACCTCCACCCACATTTCTGATCATATTCATGAGTGGAGAAGGCGGAGAAGGCTTATTAAGGTCCCTATTCTAGATCAGTTGTTAGCTGATTGGTTCACTAAGTCCTTGTTGCCTCCTATTGCCCAAGATGTGGCCATGGGAAGTGTCGTTACCGAAGAGCAGGCTATTAGTCGGGCTCAGTACCTAGACTTGGTCTATTCCCAGTCTGGGACTCTTTATGACCTGATTCCTCAAGCTCCTTGCCCCAGCACTAACCCTACCAAGCCACCAGCAGAAGTACCTGTTGATGGGATTGTTGGTTCAATCCATTCCCCATCCGCAGCGAAACCTGCCAAGCAAACCGAAACCGCTACTCCTTCAACTCCCAAGGTTTCTTCCGAGGTCAATTCTATTCAAAGTACTCAAACCTCGGGTAATAAAAAGAAAGGTAAAAATCGAAATAAAAAACCTAGAAACCAACAGGAGACCCCACGATCAACTAATAATGACAACGACAAAGGGAAAAGGAAGGCTAAATATCCTTTTCTGTTATGCGGTGGTTGCCATTTTTCAAAGGAGTGTCCCCGTCGGGACGAAATCTCCCAGTTTCTGAAGTCTAATCCCACACCTATAGTACTTACGGATTCCCTTCCCTCTCAACAACAACTGGTAGACCACATGTCTAACCAGGGTAACTCTAGTTCATCGGAGGAAATTCATATGATGTCCTCAGATACCATCCATCTGCAAACTCTGCATAAATGTGTTTTTTGCGTTGAGATGGGACGTCTGCTTGGATTTTTGGTATCCAAAGATGGCATCCATGTCGATCCTTTGAGGATTGTCGCTATCATTAATCTACCAGCCCCAACCAACATCCTTGAACTCCAAAGTTTGCAAGGGAAGGCAAACTTTCTCCGTTGTTTCGTGTGCAATTTCGCTGAGAAAACGCATGGTTATGTGCGTCTCCTCAAGAAAAACACTCCATTCTTCTGGGATGACCAAGCCCAACGCACCTTTGATAATCTTAAGCACGCTCTGACTCATTCACCCATGATACACCCCCCGGATTATTCAAAGGAATTTCTCTTGTATATTGCTGCCTCTGCTACTACCATCGCCATGGTTTTAGTGCAGGACAATCTCCACGGTCAGGAGCATGTGATTTATTACGCCAGTAAGAATCTGATTGATTATGAAACCCATTATTCACATGTGGAGAAGCTAGCTTTGACCACGATCATTGGTGTGCAAATATTCCGTCACTACATTCTGCTTCGCACTACCACCGTATTGGCAAACCAAAACCCGATGTACTACATTCTGACTTGTCAGGTACTCGGGGAAAGTACTCCCGTTGGATAGTCATCCTTCAAGAGTTCGATCTCAAGTTTGCCAAGGCTACATCAAAGAAATCCTTGGTTTTTACTGAGCTTATGTGTGACCTTCCCTGTGCTACCACGGAATCTAAGCCCAGTGATTCATTTCCAGATGAATTCTTGTTCCTAATTAGCACTACTGATCCTTGGTATGGAGATTTACTGATTTATCTCTAGACCCATCGTTTTCACCCGCATCTATCTCACGATGATCGTCGCCGCATCCATCACCATGTGAAGTACTATCATATCTTAAATGATACCTTGTATAGACATGGGATTGATTCCATTCTCCGGCGATGCCTCACTCATGAGGAGGCTGAACACATGATGAATGATTGCCACTCTGGAGCATGTGACGGTCATTAATCTGGGATGGCTACAGTGAAAAAAATCCTTCGCGCTGGCTATTTCTGGCCTTCTGTCTTCAAAGACTGTCATGAGGCTATTAAGAAATGCCCACCTTGCCAACATTTTTATCCCAAAAAGCGCACCCATCCTGCTTCGCTTCCCCCCGTCATTGCCGTTGGCCCTTTTTCCAAATGGGGGATTGACTTCATGCATTGTAATCCTACCTCAGCCGGGGGGCATGGTTACATCATCGTAGCCATGGATTATTTCACAAAATGGGCCGAGGCCATGCCTACATAGGCAGAAGATGGTAAGACTACCGCTCTCTTCTTGTTCAATCATATCATAGCTAGATTTGGAGTTCCGCAGTCCATCGTCATTGATCACGGATCTCATTTCCGCAATCAAATGATGGAGGAATTGAGTGCCAAGCTAGGTTTTCGCCATGAAAAATCTACGCTGTATTATCCGCAAGATAATGGTCAGGTAGAGGCCATTAACAAGGTTTTGAAAACTATGCTTCATCGGATGGTTGGAGATCATAAATCCAATTGGCATCTCATTCTTTTTTCCACTCTTTGGGCTTATCGGACTTCCATGAAAACAGCTACTGGTTTCACGCCATTCCAGCTTGTCTATGGACTTGAAGCTATCTTGCCGATCCAATGTCAAATTCCATCTTTACAACTTGCTGTTGAACTTCTCCCAGACACTTCCGCAAAGGAAGCGAGATTTTTGTACTTAAATAACCTTGATGAGACTCGTAGAGATGCTGCCTTGGCTAATGAGGCACATAAGAAACGTGTCAAGGCGCAATACGATAAATTCGTCCAGCCTCTTGTTTTCAATGAGGGTGACCTAGTTTTGACTTATGACCAAAGATATGACAAGCTATGGAAGGGTAAGTTTGATTCCATGTGGTATGGACCTTTCATTATTTCCAAGGTGTTAGAGAAAGGAGCCTATGAGTTAGTTGATTATGATGGAATCCCTTTGGGGAAACCTCGCAATGGGTTGTACCTGAAAAGGTACTATGCCTAGGTTTTCTTGGATGGTATCTTGTATATATGTATATTGATTGAATTTCAGTGTGCTTTCATTATTTTCAAGATGGTTTTGAGTTTTAGTGTCTACATCTGTTTATACCATGTTTTGGTCATGCAAATGGATTTCTACGGCTTCGCTAATGGTGCTTGTTGCCACACCTTGAATCTAGCCTCGGCTGCTTGGGTTCTCTAATCCCCAGCTGAAGATTTGGTCAGTTCAGGAGCAGTTTGTTTAGGTCCCGCTACTAATAACATCGTCGAATATGAAGCATTCATCAGTCTTCTGACTAAAGCTTCCTCCCAGGATGTCCGTGATCTAGTAGTTTTGATGGACTCTCAGCTCCTTGTTTGTCATTTAAACCATGTCTACACCATTAGGAACCCGGTGCTCCTCCGCCTCTTCCGGAGGGTACGTTTGTTAGAAAGATCATTTGGAACCATTACCTATAGGCATATCCCTAGGAAACATAATGTAGTTGCTGATTCATTGGCTAATTATATCCTAGATTGGCATATTTCCCATTCATGACGTTAAATCAAACATGGTATATTGTAAATAAACATTTAAAGACACATAGAACTCATAGAAAATGCATTTATCCATTTGAGACATATAAACACTGTGTAAAAGTCTATATATATATAAGAAAAAAGTTTTACAAAAATAGGTCTCGAGACCTCATCTGAAACACGTAGGATTTTAGGAAAAATCATCATACAAAAAATCATGAAGCTATCATCTTTCAGTATACATGTCTCATCCACTAATGGTGCTCGTGATAGCACATCACTGCTCGAGCCACCCTATGTAGTAGCCTGATGAATCGGCCTGGTACTCCCGTCGTAGATCTCTGATATCTAGTCGGGAGGTCATCTATATTAGCATATGGAATGTCCAAAGTCAACCTCTCTAGGTTATCCTCCAGCTCCTCGGTGATATCATCACCCTGTGGCACGAAGCGAGCTCCGGCTCACCTGTCTAATGGAGATACTCCTCCAGGCCTCGCTACTCCAACATCTGCCTGAAGACAAACAGATCTCGTCACTTATCATAAAAAATAAAAACCATAAAAACATTTTCCATTGTTAGGGTTTCTTGCGTCTTACCAATGTCACCCCACTTCCCTCCAAGTGGGAGTGGTAGGTTAGGATCACCTGTAAAATCTGTGCCTGCATAGGCATAGTGCTCGACCGTGAGAATCTGATCTCGCAGCCATCTAAAGAATGGATCACTGAACTTCACTCTACCCCTACCCATTCCTGTGCGAACCATGACCTGGACCCACCTCAGCATACGGGGGTCCCGTGCTCTCAAACTCTGAAAAGTCACCTAGGGCCTCATCTATGGGACCCGCTCAAAGAAGAAGCAAGCTAAGATGGAACCAAATCCGAACTGCTTCAGCTCTCCCTGCCGACATTTAGTCAGCTGATCCTTGAAGATTGGAAGCAATGCTTACACCCAATTGAACACCGTAGGTGCAATAGCCTCTAGGGCATACAGCATATGTTCCCTGGAAGCCTGATGCACACCTTGGATCCCTGCCACCCTCTGTATGGTGAATAGGACAATCTGTAGAGCCCTATTTGTCACTACCCTGATGAGGATTTTCTTTCCCAATGTACCTGTACCCGGTACACAGTGTCGATCTATGAGCTCTCTGGTGGTAATGTCCCCGCCACGGTAACCTGTCGGTGAGATGGGGGCACCCCATCTCGATACGCCAATCAGGAAGTAGATATCCTCTACCTCCACTGTAAGTATGTGTGCCCTCACCTCGAAATACTGCTGTTCTGGATTCCACATTCTTAGTATGTGTTCTAGCAATCTCTCGTGGGACACCATGCTTGGTGTCCGAAAGAACTTTAAGAGCCCACAGTCCCGGAGTGCGGCAATGCAAACCGCATTCCTTTCAGCAGCAGCATCCTTGTTATCATGTGTTCTTTCCTTCCATATCACCATATTTTGGACACCTAGACCTACCAAAAACAACAATGGTATGCATTAATATCATCCTTGAGTCATTGCAAATCAAAAGAATGAATAAATTTTTCCCATATCATTTGTTTAACTTCTCCACGGCCGGCACCGCCTCTGCCCCGTTGGAGATAGGCGGTGGCACCGCCTGTCCGCCGTATTTTTGGCGTGGTTCTCGGGTGGTACCGCGTATCCCGTAAGGGGTAGCCGCGGTGCCCACATATTGGATTTTATGGATTGCCAAATAGGCCTAAAACCCCACCAAATCCCAAAATAGAAGCTATGAAATGAAATATAAGGGTCTTAGTTGTTACCTGCAACTGACGAGACTGAAAACGGACGGTGGAAACTCCTGGCATCAGTTGTGGAAGATATGGCTAGAAAATGCTCCAAGTGCTCTCTGCTAGAGGTCAATAGTGAAATGTTTTGATTTTTTACTATTTAATTGCCTTATATAGACATTTTTTGGGTCTGACTTACTATAGTTTTCATATTACATCATGTTCTGGTCAAAATCTATATGTCATAATCCCTTAATGTTGATTTTGAATGCATTTAACACTTGTTTATGAGTCATCTGCAGGTTGACTTTAGTAAGAAGCTTTGGAAAGTTTGTTTATGGATTTTTCGTACTTTCACAAAACGAAAAAGGTCGTTGAGCGTTTATTACGACACTTTGTCACGCTCGTTAAAATCTAGTATCAAAGTTCCGACTCCAATTCACGTTTCTTTCCACGCTCGTAAAATATGACATTGTGTAAAGAAGCGTCATGGAGTTCTATTTTCACCTCTTTTTCAGGCTCCTTAAACACGAAAAAGTCGTCGAGTCCGTTTTCGATTCTTTCCAGGCTCATAAAACATTACGTTGCATAAAGGAACCTCATGGAGTTCTCTTTAAACCCTTTTCAGGCTCCCTAAATACGAAAAGATTGTCAAGCGATCTTGTCTTCTTCACATTCATTAAAGTATTTGAAGAGTCGTCCGTCCGACGGTAGGTTATCTCTTTCTCGATTCGGATAGGACTATTTACGAGAAAGGAACACTCCAGCCAATCATGACTGGAAGAGTTCTCTAAGGTATGATTTTACACTTTTTCAGGCCTTAGAGACTAAATCATACGAAAAAAGACCCCCTTGGAGTTTTCTTCCATATTCATTCAGACTCTCTAAACATGAACGATACCGAGTTTTATTTCAGTGGAATCGTTAAATTAAACATTGAGAGACCCGTTTTGGGAATGAACCCCTCCTCTCTCAGGTTCGTAAAAAATATGAGACTGTACTTGTCTTCTAACAAGCTATATCGAGTGTTTGTTACCCTCTTTGAACTTGTAAAACCGAAAAGGGTCACTCATTGATCATGATGGGGAAAATGGGAAGGGAATCATTTTCTAAATAATGGCAGTTGTTTGTCATTACCTTTGAACATGGCACTTGTCTGCACAATCATGTCAGTCAATTGGGTATTTAGTTGATCTCCATGACGATCCACTTTCATGAGTCATGTCAATCCTTTGAGTCTTTCAAAAGAATGCATTGTCCACTGTCACATTGTGTATCTGTCCTATCTAGTCATGCTGCCAAGTCATTTTGTCATGCCACCCGATGTTTAAAGGGGATATGAAGAAGTTTTACCTCTGCAGTCTACAGAGTCTTTGTGTCAGTATCTTTAAGTCAATCATATGGTTACTACATTCACATAATTCTAGAACTATGTTCCGTGTTTCGTGTCGTTGATGTGGGACTCATCATGGCCCTCCTTCGACGAGACTATTATCGTCGACATCAGCTCATCATCGGAGAAATAGTCTTAGAAACAATATTTAGTACCTTGAGATCTGTATTCCTTAATGACAAATTATCTCGCTCTTGACATAGGTTCGCATCATTGACCTTTGATCGATAGAATCAACTGGGTGTTCGACATCAGGGCATCTATTCGCACTTAGTAGATTGTACTAGGGTACCTTGGGAATCATTGACATCAATGGTAATCTCCCTCGCACTTGTTAACGATTCACATCATTGGCCAGTAATCAAGTGGTTTCTACCATGTTCAACTTCATATCATTGTAATCACATGGATAGAATCGTACTTTGTGGAAGACGAGATGAAGACCCTGGGCATTTGTTTAAAGGCGCTCATTGCTTTTTCCCCGGGATGCGATGGATTTTTGTATATATAGAATGGATCCACATTTGTATGGTCGTGGCTATGCTCAAATTTGCGTCTGTATGACATAGATCTACATTGTATGTCTGGTAGCTATGTCCAGGTTTGAGTCCTCTATCACATGGATCTACGTTGTATTCTAGCGGCCATGATTGTTTATTCCACTCATGGATCTACCTTCTATTGGTCTGCAGCTATGAGTTTGGTTACTTGTGTCTATGAGTCAACATACTAATGTACTACAAATGCCTACTTGACTGCATACTCCGATCGAGCCTACATTTTCATCTCCTGGCGACGACTTGTTCTCAAAGCTCTCATTTATCATATCACTCTAAGACTCATGCTTTGGGGGAATCCTGTTATACCAAAATCCTATCACCATCATGTGATAAGACATTTGACATACCTACTTGCCCTGAATCCCAGCTTCTAGAGTGGAAACTAAATGTTTTTTCATCAATCTATCATACAAATTCCCAACACCGTGCATGCCCCTTTATCCAGGAGCGGTACCCCTGCTCGCACCGCCTTTCATCGGTTGTCCACAAGCGGTGCCACAACCCATTGCCCTTGGTCCATAGGCAGTTATTACCAAAACCGTTCTGTCATAGAAGGAGAAGCACGGTACCTTGGGTAAAAAAGGAAAAAGAGAAGTTTCTCGAGGCTTCTAGATGATAATCCTCGTGTACTGCCTTATCCCTACTGTTGTGGGTTGGTTGCACTCGAGATCCCTCATCCTAGGATCTTAGAGGCCACCTCACCCACTAATTTCTCAACCATCTCTATCCATTAAAGCCCTATAAATATAAGCTCATAGCCATGGGTGAGGAGAGAACATTGAAGGTATTGTTATGCTGTTGGATTGATTCTTGGCCCAAGATCATTTGGAGAGAGCATAGAGAGCTAGAGTCGGAGCTTCTGGGGATGAAGAGCTGGTTTCATGGAGATGCATGTCAACACTAAGGCTTGGTTGTAAAGTTCTTCATATTTCTAATGCAATTTTATTTATGTCCCACATATGATGTTGTTGTTGTGATTTCCCATATATATGTTGCCATATTCCTTAGTCACTAGCATAGATTAGTAGATCATATTCTGGTTGCTTTGATTCAATTTGTGTTGAGATTTTTTGCAGGTACACAAGTGAACTGTCTAAGCCTTGTATTCTAGATATCTACAGCGTCTAGGGAAAGTCTTCAACCTCTGTCCTCCATTGTTTTGGATCTGACCCATTCATGCTAGTGGAACACCTTGTTGTCCACAAGAGGTGAAATATTCCAGCTAACAATCCTTGCCCGGTCTTTGCCTAGATTAAGTGTGTGGTTTTTTGTCTTGGTTTGGACTTGTAGTGGTGTTTTAAAGACCTTTATAATTTTTCTCTTTTTTGAAAAAAATTTACTTATGTACGCGGGTTGCCGTGCTACATAGTCAAGTACAAAGGTTTGTGTACGCGGGTTGCTCCACTAGACAGTCGCGTACATACCTTAGCAACAAAAAATTTGGGTAGGGTTTCTTGTCCCTGTCCTTCTTTGGATTTTTTCTTGCTTTGTGGTCTTTAGTACTAGAATTTCACTGTGGGTTTGATAGCCCTATTAACCATACTTCGTGATTTTCAGTAAACCCTTGAGTTTTTGTTGGTTGGATTGTCTTTCTTTTAGCAATTTGAAGTGGATTTTCCTATTGGATGATAGGTCCAAGTGTTATGCATCTGAATCAATGATCATGGTTCTAGATACCATATATCCCATGCTATTTCCAAGAAGTGTTGGTTTTTCACTGGCCTTTGATTGATTTCAGTGATTTTCATTCATTGTGTCTTCCCAAGCTAGGTGTTTTCCAAGTCTTCCTTAGGTGGTTGATCTTTGGTTCTTATAAGTCTGCTATACTTCATTTTTGCTTACTTTATATAGTTTGATTATTCAAGCATACTCAAGAATTTTTGCATTTAGGTGCATAGTAATCTTTGAGGAATTTGAAAAGTGAAAAGAAAAGCATCGAAACATTTGCATTTGAATTGCATATGGTAGTTTTACTTTCAGTTTTTAAATAAAATCTCAAAAATTACAAAAATAAGTCTTAGTTTTCTCTTTCCTAGTTGCATTTTCATAAGTTCATATTTACAAAAAAAAAGAAAAAGAAGCTTGCTTTAAGTAGTGATAATTTGCTTTGGAATTCATTTATACACCTGTTTTACTTTTCTTATCGAGTCAATAATATCATAGTCATTCACGCCACTTACCCTCTGATTAAGAACAGCTCTTAAAATGAACGCTATAATTTAAAACTTATTAGTATTTTTTGTTTTTTAGGCTCATACACCTACTAGATTAGGCTAGACTTCTGGGATAGGAAGTGTGAACTCCCCATAAGTACTTAAATTCAGACGTAGTTGGCCAATCGATAGGTAAATCCTTCTCTGTGTTGATAGTATCTGGGAAGCTCCTCTCAAACGCGAGTTAAGCACGAGGCCACGTGGAGGCATTGGACTGAGGAGATAACCCTCTGATTCCTTGTCGAAACGTAGACCAAGGTTTTTACGCATCTGGGGATTCTATCCTAGACAGAGTTTCTAGCTTTGCTACCCTGCCCATGTGTACGAATCAGGATTGCGATTGTCTCCCCAGACTGTTGATATAGTTAAGGTAGCCTCTAGTATCTTGGACACCTAGGGCTTATACACAAGTAAACTGAAAGGCTATTTCTGGTTCACCTTGGACGAGCTTGGAAGGTAACCCTTGTTGAAAGTGTAGGAGGGCAGTGGATGATTCCTCCACTTGTGCCTAAGAACCTCTTCAAGGATGCCAAGAAAATGTCTCTCAGCTTTCGTCAAGAAAGCATATCTTTTACCCCTTGTGATTGTCAAGACTTTAGGAAATTTTTGTAGTGATTGCTATGTGGTTTGTCTATGTTTTTAGCTGACCTTAGGGTGTGAAGAGTCAAATTTACAATCGTGGAGGACCAATCTATCAGAAGGTCATGAAGGTTGCAAAAATTTCCTCCGCTTATCACATTGGAACCTCCACCTCCCCCTCAAAGGCAAATATTGGACACAGACGGTTCTTTCGAACCAATAGGAGTTAGTGAAGTTTTGGGTGAACCATAACTTAGGAAAAACCGTTTTAATTTAAACACAGTTGAGATAGAAGACTTGCAGGCTGACGAGTTTGCAAGGAATTTTAATTCACCTCTAACTGACTTAAACGATCCAGTGATCGTTCAGGTTCATCCTTTCAATCCACCCGTGATTGGTGTCCCTATTGGAAAAATAATGTCTACTGCAGGAGAAAGTTATTTTACTTCCACCTCAGCCGCTCCGGCTGAAGGGGTGCTACCTCCCCCAGTAGGTGCCCCTAGAACAAGTATACCTACTACAGCGTTAACTGCAGCTAGCCGAGTGGTTCAACCAGCAGCCCCGACAAGTTTAGCGGGTGCTTCTGGTGGTATGGTCACTGGGTTTCCTAGTGTACCTACAGTTCCTACTTCCTTCGCACACACTACCCAGAGTGGTCCTATAGGATCCTCGAATTTTGTCCAAGGATTTCCTTGGAATGGGGGGCACATTCCCCCATCCACTCCATACGTAGGCCCAACACCCTCATATGTAGGGGTGCAGTTTGAAAACACTAATCCTTATGGTCAAGGTTTTCAAACTCTGGTTCCAGCTCTGTTCACGAGCTCTCCTTTTTCAGTTTTTAGCGGAGGGATACCTGCTTCTGTATTCCAAACCCCATCTTCGATTAGGGCAGCTAGAACCTCTTATACTGCACCGCACATAAACAACCCGTTAGCTTATGGATGGATTCCTTTGCAAAGAAACCCATCCACTTCACAACCAGCAGCAGAGGGCAACCCCACCTTCACATATGGGAATATGGGGACAAGTCCCTCTAATCCCCAAACTAGTACTTTTAGTGCTTCGGTTAGACCCAAGCTTCCTTTCCTGGCAATGTTAAACTTGTCAGATTTGTCGAAACTGATGAATGACCCGGTAAGACATGACCCCTCCTAGCCACCTGTCCCTGCCAAGCTACCCATGGATATCCCAAAATTCAAAGGCAAAGTTGGTGATGATCCTGGAGCTCATGCCACCACTTTCCATTTGTGGTGCTCTTCCAACTCACTAAACGAGGATTTAGTTCGGTTGAGCGGCTGTTCGAAAGAAATTTGACCAGCACTACAGCAAAATGGTACATTGAATTGTCTTCTGTTGCGTTTAGCAGTTTTTGGGACTTGGATAATGCTTTCCTTAGTCACTTCCAGCTTCCTATCCGTTATGATTTCGGGACAGACTTGTTATCTACCTTCCGGCAGGACAAGGCCACTCATATTCCAGATCACATCCAAGAGTGGAGAAGATGGAAGAGCCTTATCAAAGCCATTATTCCTCCCGAGTTCTTATTAGAATGGTTCCTTAAATCCCTATTGCCTTATATATCTAAGGATGTATCTACTTTGGGACTGACGAATGAGGAAGAAGCTATCCTCAGGGCCCAGCAACTAGATTTGATATATTCTCAGTCTAGGATCTTATATGAGATTATCCCTGAGGCACTGAGGCCAACGCACAATGTAAAGAAACCTAATCCTGGACCCCATGCCGATGGTGTGGTTGGTTCCGTGAATTCTCCCACTGTAGAATCTTTGGCTAAACAGCTCCATCAGTTGTTCTTCAAACATTCTACGGCAGAGGTAGCAAAGGCTACCCCCTCACCCCAAAATGCAAATGTTTTTGTACGAACCTCTCAGAAGGGCAATCAGCAACCCAGTGGGAATAAGAAGAGGGGAAAAAAGGGTGAGGGAAACCAAAACAAGCAAAAACCCACAAACAATGCTGATGGGGGAAATAAAGAAAAGAAGAAGGTGAAATTCCCATTTAATTTGTGCCATGAAGATCACCTGAACCATCTATGTCCCCTTATGGAACAAGCTCAGAAGCTATTAAAATCCCAAAAACCGGCTATCCTGATCCTTTTCCCCAAGGACAGAATTATGCTTCAACTTCAAATGCAGCAAGGGGCACCCCAAATTCTCTTGACCCCAATTATATCAACATGATTCGATCCGAGACTTTACTACAGACCAAGAACAAGAACTATAAAAAAGAGACCTTGGAGAAGGGTAAGTCAATAGGTGAAACTTCTAACCCTTTCACAATTGAGAAACCTGCCGAAATTATGCCCAAGATACCGAAAGGTGTCTTTAAGAAAACCTTGCATAATCCTAATGCTAGGGCTGCAGCCAACTACTCTGTAGTTGAAGACTTAGCCCAGACTCCTTGTGTAATGTCGGCTTTAGAGGTGTTACAGAGTTGTCTCACCCAGCGGGATGCACTCTTAGAAGCCTTAGGCAGTATGGACTCATTGAGTCTCATGGTGAAATTTAATCTGTCTGATGTCAAAATTCACCTGCCATATCATGTAGCCTTATCGATAGATTTCATCCATGGTGGAAATACCATAGGAAGGGCAGTTGTTGACGAGGGTGCTTCTACATGTGTTATGTCCCTATCTTATTGGAATGTTGTTGGATCCCCAGAGCTAGTTCCATCGAACACCCTACTTACTGCTTTCGACGGAAGGTCATTCCATTCACATGGTATCCTACCGGCTTTGGAAATTAAGTTGGCAGGGAAAGCGGTGTCTGTTGAGGTAGAGGTGATTGATACACCTTTGGATTATAACTTGCTCTTGAGGAGAAGTTGGACTTACGCCATGTCTGCTATTGCATCGGCCTTTTTTCAGGTGGTAGTGTTTCCACACGAAGGGAAGTTGGTTACTGTTGACCAACTCAATTTTACTCGAAAAGACCGCATGAAAACTAATGAGTCCACCATACTAATGGTTGATCAGGTTAGACCTGCTTCAGAGAACTTAGGGGCTGGAATGTATGCATCATTGATGGGCACATTTGATTTTCCAGCTCCGATTAATTTTATAGGTTCTACTAGTGTGGGGAAGTCCATAACAACGGTTATTGATAGAATTGATCCTTGGGTTCTTCCTTCCCACCATGAACCTGAAGTGCCCTTATCGGAAGCGAAAGTGGCTTATCAAGCTATTGTCCATACCGCTGTTTATCCCATTCCATTCCCTCTCACAGTCTCAGAGGAACTAGAAGAATCCTATTCGCCTGCTTGGGTAGAGAACTCTTTGCATTCTAGAGATTGCTTAGATATGGTTTTACCTTCGGATGAAGCCATTCTGGAAGCTATGTGTGAATGAGATAAGATATGCGAAGATCTTCACCATTGATCCTATTTTCTTCCAGAGTTAAGCAGGATAGAGAACCAAGAGTTCCATATGAAACTCACAGGTGATGTTGATATGCCTATTAATCCCTTACCAAGGGAAGGAATGTTTGCTAAGGGGAATATGGAAAACATTTCCGCTACTATCCCTATCAACATCTCTATAAATCCTAACGTTGTGGAAAATGTACACATCGGCGCAAACTGCTCTCCAGAGGAGATTATGATCTATACGGCCTTGTTTAAGGAATTCCGTGACATTTTTTCCTGGTCATATGAGGAGATGCCAGGCATTGATCCATCAATAGTCGAGCAAAAAATCCAAACAAGCCCTGATGCTAGACCCATTCGACAAAAGTTGAGACATGTCAACCCGTGTAAAGCGGCGGTAGTGAAGGCTGAAGTTGAGAAACTGTTGAAAGCCGGTTTCATTTATCCCATAGCTTTGATAGAATGGGTATCCAAACCTATTCCTGTTGACAAAAAGCAAGGGAATATATGCGTTTGTACTGAATCTCGAGATATAAACAAATCCTGTCCTAAGGACAACTATCCCACGCCATTTATAGATCAAATTATTGATGCTTGCACGGGAAGTGAAGTCTTTTCGTTTATGGATGGTTTCTCCAGATATAATCAAATCCAAATTAAACCAGAAGACCAACATAAAACAGCTTTTATTTTTCCTTGGGGTACCTTCGTGTACAAGAAAATGCCTTTTGGATTGAAAAATGTTGGGGAAACCTTTCAGCGGGCAATGAATTTTGCCTTTCACGACATTAAAGCCATTGTCGAACCCTACCTTGATGATTTTCCAGCACACTCTCGTAAGAGGATCGATCACCTAGATCACTTGCGTTTGATTTTTGAACAATGCAGATATTATAAAATTCATTTGAATCCCCACAAGTGTGTTTTGTGTGTCGAGTCAGGGAGACTACTTGAATTCATTGTTTCTAACAAAGGCATTCAGGTGGATCCTTTGAAAGTTGAGGCCATCGTAAATCTACCTCCTCCTCGTTCTATTATGCAGCTTCAGAGCTTGCAAGGGAAGTCCAATTCCCTTCGACGTTTTATTGTAAATTATGCCAAGATCACTAAAGGTTTCATGCGCCTATTAAAATAGGACACCCCATTTGTATGGGATGAAATTTCACAACTCGCATTCGAGGCATTAAAAAAAGCTTTGTTGTCGGCACCGTTATTGCGTCCGCCAGATTACTCTAGAGATTTTATATTGTATCTGGCCGCATCTAAGTCGACCATAGGGGTAGTACTAGTCCAGGAGGACGATAAGCTCTAAGAGCATGTCATCTACTATCTCAGTCGTTCTTTAGCTGGACCTGAAAGAACTGGACCTGAACTTAGGTATTCCCACGTCGAGAAGTTGGCCTTAGCAGTTGTGTATGCTGTTCATAGGTTGCGTCACTACATCTTACTGCGGACCACGACGGTAGTAGCAGATGTTAATTCTTTTCAATATTGTTTTGTCTCGACGGATAGTTGGAGGAAAATTCAACAAATGGATAGTCATTCTCCAAGAGTTTGACTTGGATTTTCAATCCACCAAATCCAAAAAATCCTTAGTTTTTGCTGAGCTCATTGCAGAATTTCCAGTAAAGGAAGATGTAACCATTGAAGAAGACTCATTCCCAGATGAGCATATCTTTTTTATTTCCACCTCTGACCCCTGGTACGAAGAACGACGTAAACTACGCATACATGCCAAGAACTACCTCATTATTGGAGATACTTTATATCGTAGGGGGCTAGATTTCGTTTTGCGTCAATGTCTTACCCACGAAGAAGCTGAGATTGTCCTAATTGATTCCCATAGTGGAGCGTGTGGGGATTATTTATTTTTGTTAGCAACGGCCCAGAAGATATTACGTGTCGGTTATTTATGACCCACGATCTTTAAAGATTGTGTGGAAGCCATGAAGCGCTGTCATCCTTGCCAACTTTACACCAGAAAGATGCGGTCGCATCCCGCTCCATTATTTCCCATCATCTCAATGGGCCCCTTCATGAAGTGGGGGATAGATTACGTGACGTGCAACCCAGTCTCAGCTGGGGGGCACAAACATATCATTATCGTTGTAGATTATTTCACTAAATGGGCAGAGGCAATGCCCACCTTTAAAGCTGACGGGGAAACTGTAGCTTTTTTTGTTTTCAACCAAATTATCGCACGATTTGGTATCTCTAAGGTGATTGTCACCGACCATGGCAATCATTTCCAAAATAATATGATGACTAAATTGACCACTATGCTAGGGTTTAGACGAGAACATTCATCTTCATTCTATCCTCAAGCAAACGGTCAAGTCGAGGCTGTTAATAAAACTTTGAAAACTATTCTCAAACGTACTATTAATGCAGCCCGTTCCAACTGGCACATCATGTTGTATCCTGCACTTTGGGCATATCAAACCAATGTGAAAACTGCTACAGGGTTTTCTCCTTTCCAACTCGTTCATGGAGTGGAAGAAGTTATCCCGGTCGAATGCGAAATTCCGTCCTTCAAAATTTCTATTCATGTGTTACCTAATACGACTGAGCTGGAAGAACGTCTATTACATTTAGAACATCTAGATGAGTAGCGTAGAGATGCGCTAATAGCAAACAAAGCTCATAAAAATAGGATAAAAATCCAATACAATAAATCGGTCAAGCCTCGAATTTTTTCTGAAGGGGAGCTTGTTTTGCTCTGGGATCAAGACAAAGAACCCCTGGGGGCAAGAAAGTTTAGGTCTATGTGGTTGGGACCTTATGTAGTATCAAAGGTGTTAAATAAGGGCAAATATGAATTTATTGATTTTGAAGGGAATAAGCTGTCTGAGCCTAGAAATGGGCTCTACCTGAAAAAGTACCATGCTTAGGCTTTACGTTTTTTCCTGTATTTTATTGTATGTATTTTTATACAATAGTTCGTCAGGATCTGTTTTTTATACCATCTGTTGGTTGTTACAGATGTCTTTCGATTGGTTTGTAGGTTTCACTGATGGCACCAATCACCACACTTGTAATTTGGCTTCAGCTGCATGGGTCATTTATTCACCCTCAAGATAGTTAGTTGCCTCAGGTGGCGCTTGCTTAGGTCCTGCTACCAATAATGTGGCTGAATACAGGGTTGTCATTGAGCTTTTATGGGATGCTTTGTCACGTGGTATCACTCAGCTAGAAGTCCGACTAGACTCTTGGCTGGTGATTTCCCAGCTCAATCGAGCTTATCAAGTGCGGAACCCTATTTTACTACGTCAGTTTATGCAAGTTAGGTTATTGGAAAGAAATTTTGAGTTTATTATATTCAATCATATTCCAAGAAATCAAAATTCATTAACTGATGCATATGCTAATTATATCTTGGATTGGCATTTAACACATTTTGCATAAAAAATATACAGCAGACACGTAAAAAAAAATTGTAAATAAACCGAAAAAATATATATGTGTGTGAATATCTGTCCATATAGATAGGTCGAGTTTCTGATCCTCAAATCTAGTCATAATTGTATAATATACAAAACATGGATCAAAGTCCATAAAATGCTCCTAAGTCTAAGCTTTACCACCCTGGTCCCCCTGATCATCCTGATCACCCTACGCTCGGGCTTCTTCAGCCTCCTAAGCTTTAGCAGCCTCAACCGCATCTATATACACAAGTACTGCTCTCGCTACCTGCCTCATAAGTCATATCCAGATAGGTGGTATACCAACCACTAGCTCCTGCATGATGGCAGGGATATGATCAATGCATAAGGTAGGTACTCTCTGGGTAAGCCTGGCCAACTTCCCCTCAAGAACCCTAATCAAACCCTGGTCCTCTCCCAACACAGGATGCACATACATGCGTGGATTCCTAGCAGAGCAGACTAGTCCAGTATCTGCATTTTGACATTTTAAAAGGATTAGAACTCTTATACATATGTATATATCTTTATAATTAAAATTCATAAAAAAAAATTAAAATTTTGAAAATAAAAATACCTGACTCTCCCCATGCTCCTCCAGGAGGGAGGACAAGGTCAGTATCACCTCGGAAATCTAACCCAGCATATGGAAACTGCTCCAAGGCTGGTAATTGTCGCTCCCACCAAAAGTAGAAGTCAACGTCATAGACACTCTGGACCGATCCACCACCTCCCTGGCGGAGGAAGATCTCTCCCCACCTACTCAACCTAGGATGACGGGGAGAACGAACTAGCAATGGTACTGCAGGACTCAAACCTGGCAGCCTCTCAAAGAAAAAGGATACTAACATGCTAGAATAACCAAAATTCTTCCGCCTGCCTCTTTTGCAGTCAGACTGCTATTTCCCCATTATCAGGATCGCTCCCGAACACCAGTCATATAGGGCTCCCTGTATACAGTCCACTGCTAGTCTCATTTGGTTCCGAGTTGCAAGGTGAAGTGATGATGATCCTGCAACCCTCACTATATTTCTCGCCAATACCTGTAAGGGAAAGCTACGAATGTGAACAATAGGGATGTAGCTACCCCTCTTTTGAGTACCAGGCTCACAGTATATGTCTATGTAGTTTTGTACACTTAGAAGGTCATCGCCTCTGGCAGTACCTTCCAAGTTCACCGGAGCTCCCCGTCGTGATAAAACAAAAATGAAATAGACATCTTCTGAAGTAACCTCTAGAAACTCACTTTGAAGGTCAAACATGCCAAGATCGTGATCCCAATAGTTTATCAAAAAATCTAATAGGCGTACATTTGACCGCTTAGGTGAGGTACAGAAGAATTTCAATAACCCACGCTAACATAAAACATTCATAGTTATCCATCTTTACTCAAAGTAATGCATGATGGGTGTTCATTTACTAATAACATGGTTTTCCAAATATCTTCATTTGATTTTGGGACGCAGATCCACCTTGTATTTTTGTGGTTGTGATCTTTCATTATAGTCATAAATCCACTTTGTATCTCCGTGGCTATGATCTACTATTTGGCATGGATCCACCTTGTATTTTCATGGTCATGATCACTACTTCTATATACCTCATGGGCCATTTATGTACTTGAT
Organism: Pseudotsuga menziesii; assembly: GCA_001517045.1. NCBI lineage: Eukaryota > Viridiplantae > Streptophyta > Pinopsida > Pinales > Pinaceae > Pseudotsuga > Pseudotsuga menziesii. The sequence goes on along the minus strand of LPNX010669527.1, from coordinate 1,029,565 downwards.
TCGGTGACCATGGTTTTAGTCACTCTTGAGCATGGGTATGCCCGCCTAAGGAAGAGCAGTTCTACCATGATATGTTGTAGGTACCTCCTATGGTTGATTTTCATGGAAATTATGTCCAGGTCATTTATGCACTCACTTTTGAAAGGATTATAATGTATTTTGTCCATCATTACCCCTCTAGTCTCACACATTAGGTGGCATATATTATAACATCTTGTCATATATATTCCATCGATGCTATGAGGGTCGATCTTATCCATTTTTTCCTTTTGCAGACTCCCGTGTTCCCATATCATCTGTGAACAAGCAATTATTCTTGGAAAACATATTAAAAAATCACATTTTCCAATATGTACGTGACCCAATAGTGCTTAGCCCGCGTCCACATGACCTGCCTTTGGATAGCTCGCATCCATTCATGTTCGAGGGAAAAAATAAAAATAAGTTATTTTACGAGAAAAGTCACGATTTTGGTTGTTCCCAATTATCCCAATCCCGTAAATAACTTCCTCCAACTTCCCCAATGACCTCCCCATGAGTATAAAATAGGTATAAAATAGGTGTAGGAGAAGAAAAAACTAGACCAAGTGTATTAGAGAGTATCCTCATGGTGCTCTTGTGGAGATTGATCAAGCCCCGTTATCCCTGGTTTGTAAGAACTCTTTTCCCATATCTGAAACCTATTTTCAGCCTGCATTGAGAGTCTTTATTATGCCAAAGAGTTGGAGTGATTATTTTGGGAATATTTATCTTTTCTATAGTGGATTAAATGTGTGAAAATCCTAAGTGGAAGGACTCTGGTCTCAATTTCAAAACAATTTCGCTGCAAGGTTCAGGTGAAATATGTTTGTAACTTCATGTTTAATCAATAAAAGAACTCTCTTTTCCATCCAAATTGAGCATGTTTATTTCAATTTATAATTCATGAATTTTGATGAATTATTTAGTATTTCATATATGAATCATATTTTTTGTAGTAGTATCTACTTCTTTGTCCATCTTTGCTCATTTTTCAGGTTAACTCTTGAACAATTGGTGAGAAGATTGGACTGGACTCCAGGTGGGTAGTGATTTCTAACTTTCTTTGTACTTTCCAAGAAATATTTGTTTGCAAGTTGTTTGGTTCATGTTTTTTCTGAATAGTTAGGGTTTTCTTCTTGGGTATAAATTTGTGGTGGTATGCCCAAATACCACTAGGGTGTTTATAATCCCGAAACAGTAGGTATCTTTCATTGGTTAGGGTCTCCCCTTGGATTTGGAGTTACCTGAAGTGTTAAGAGGTTAGAGTGTGGTGACATTGGGTTTAACTCTCTCTTGACCTTATCGTCACTGGCACTAGGTATACAAAGCATTGATTTGCAAAGGTGTGCTAGTTTTATTGGTAACAAGCAGGAACATTGATTTCGAGCCTTCGAGTTATGAAGAAGTAGTCAACTAGCAGGTTTGGAGGGATGTCATGGTGGAGTACAACTCCATCATGAAGAATGATTTGTGGGACATTGTTCCTAGACCATAGGGGAAGTAGGTGGTGACTTCCAAGTGCCTCTTTAAGATCAAGCACACTGCAGATAGTAGCATCGAGAAGTTCAAGGTGAGGTTCATGGTGATAGGGTTCTCACAGAGATAGGAAGTGGACTATGAGGAGACATCCACTCCAGTCGCCAAGTATGCTTCCATTCACGTTGTGATATCTATTGCATCAATCATGAGGTGGAGGATTCACCAGATGGACATGAAGGAAACCTTCCTTCAATTTTAAGGTTACACTCTTGTTACACCATATCCCATATTATCCACGCTCTAAATAACCTGTGAGCGGGCCCATGCAATAAGGTCTTGAAGGCCTAGACTCTCGGTACTAACTCTAGCCTTAAACGAGGAAGAGGTCATTGAGGAAGAAGTATACATAGAGAAACATTTGACCTTTGAGGTACATGGGAGGGAATCTCGTGTGTGAGAACTTAAGAAAGACTTGTACAAGCTCAAGTAGGCACCCACGGCATGGTGTTCCAGGATTAATGGATATTTGCAGAGCATGGGTTTCACCAAGAGTGAGGCAGATCCTAATTTGTACTTCATACTTGTTGGATTAGATCCACTCATGTTCATCTTGTACATGGATAATTGTTTTCTCACAGGTGTAGAGGAACTTATAGTGGGGTGTAAGGCCAATTTGGCCATGGAGTTTGAGATGAAGGACATCGACTTGATGCATTACATATTAGGGTTATAGGTATGGCAGAGATTATATTTCTTGGAAAAGGGAAGCACATAGTTTAGATTCAGAAGAGATTCAAGATGGAGGCCTGTAGACCGATGGCCACACCTATGGTATCCAATTTGAAGAAAAGTGACTCTTCAGATTCAAAGTTGGTGGATCCCAAAGTATAGAGATAGTTGCTTGAATCGTTGATGTATTTGGTCAACATCAAGAAAGATATATGATTTGTTGTGAACACCTTGATTCAACTCATGGTGAATTCGAGGAAGGTGCATTGGTTAGTAGCGAAGCATGTGCTCATATATTTGAAGGGAACAGTGGAGTATGGATTGAGGTACCTTGGAGATGGAATAGAGTTTCAGGGTTACTCATACTCATATTGGGAAAGGAGTGAAGTTGATTTAAAGAGCACCTCATGTTGTTTCTTCAGCTTGGGCTCAGCAGTGATTTCTTTATTCAATAGGAACCAGAATTCCACAACTTAGTTTAGCATAGGCATAGTACATGAAAGTGAGTATGGAAAGTTGTGAAGCACTTTGACTTCACAATTGCTTACAAAATTATTTAGTCAAGAGTTGGATCCTACAGTGATCCACTACAATAGTCAAAGTTATATCAAACCCTCTATGTATCCAATGTTCCAATACAGGTCCAAACACATTGAGATCGGGTACCACTTCATTCAAAACAGGGTCTAGGAGGGTGTAGTACATTTCCATAGATGAGAAGGTTACAAACATTCTCACCAAGCCCTTGGTGAAAGGAAATTGTGTCTACTTCATACACAAGATATGAGTGGTGGAAAATACCTTCCTCACTAAGAGGGAATGTTGATGTTTGTAGCTCGGACAGGTATTTCGATGGATGGGTTTCTTGTACATGAGAATCATCACTATAACCTCTCAAACACTTAGAAAACTCACTTTAATTTAAGGAAATTTTAAAGTGGATGTATTTTTATAATTAATTGGGGTTAATTTGGAGAAAAGCCTAAGTTTTGGGCTTTAGTGATTTAAGTTAATCAAATGAATCACAAGCATTGATCTCAAGTGAATGAAATCTAATTTCATCCAGTGAAGTTAGGGATTTGGTTCATCCCAAAAGTATAAAAAGGCAGTTGAGGGGAGAGGAGATGACACATATTATTTCAAGTGAGAAACCCAAGCATTGAGTGGAGAATTAGGAGGACTTTCTAATTTTTAGTCTCTTGGGAAACAGAGAGAAAGAGGCAACATCTAGGGAAAAGAAGGCAGTTGATCAAGGAGCAAAATTTTTCTATGTAGGAATACCATACAAACCATATTGATAGATGTACAGAAACTGTGTACATTCGTACAAACATGTCGTACAGATCTATACATTTGTATGGATCTAGTCGTATCGGTATATGTACATATCGTACATGATGTCGTATGAATCTGTACATTCGTACAGACTGTACTATATGGATCCATATAGTTGTATGAACCGCACGTACAATAGATTGCAAGGAAAAAAAATCTGGATTTTACTACATTTTCATGGGTAGTTTTTTAGGTTGAAGTTCATGTTCTGTGGGGAAAATTTACCAAGTTTGCTATGTAATTTCTCAAGGCCACTTTCCTAGTAAGGGATCCCCTCAAGCTTGGAATTTATTTAATGAAAAAATGATGGAAAAAAATTTGTGATATGTTTCCTATTTTGCTTTAGTTGTAATTTTCTGTTAATAGACCTCAACAATGTAAAATTATTAGTGAGATGAAAAATAAAATTTAAAGCAAGAAAAATCATTGGAAATTATTTTATCTAGGTCTAAAATCAAAAAGTTAACATTATGGACTCATTATAAAAGGCCCAATAATGGAAGGCTCTCACAAAGGAGTCTATTGCATCCCATGTTCTTGTGGTAAGGCATACATTGGAGAAACAAGGAGATTGTTGAAAGTTGTGTTTAAAGAACACAGTGGTGATCTTAGATAAGAAAATTTTAAAAAATTCAACACTTGTTGAGCATGCTCGTGACACAATCCACCAAATTTTCCTTGAAAACACAAAAATCATTGCTATGATGGATCATTACACCATGAGCAAAATTAGGGGGGAAATGGAGATTAAAGCACACCCTGGTAATGTTAATAGAGATGAAGACACAAAGCTTAGTGAAACATGGAATCCCTTATTGCATAAACTGGTAAATCATAACAACTTGACCGACATAAACAATGCTTGGCACCTTAGTTGCTATTTATGGGTCAACTTTGATTTGTATCCCATAAAGTTCTCTAGTCCCCTAATGACCTTAAGCCTACAAGTGAATTTTAAAACATGTGCACTCAATTGACTTAACCTTTTGGATCTACCTAAGCTATCAAGTGTCTGAATTATTGCCCAGACCATCATAAACTTGTGCAACATAGAAACATTTAATACACACCTTATTCACATATTCAAAAACTTATTGAATCCAATAAAGTGGCACAATAGATATACATAGAGAAACTTGTCCAGTGTGTAGTGAATAGAACCTAAAGTTCGTGTGCCCCGATAGACCGAACGATCTAATTAATATTATTGAATGGACTTTGAGAATCGGATTTATGTGCATAAAACCCTAACAAATAATATGGTCTGGGAACTTGAAACATGACACAACACAACGATGAAGCTACAAAAACTCACAAAACCCCATGTGGCGGGAAATAAAGGCCATATGGGCATGATTCAACCTCTATTGTCCACCATGTGGACCAATCAAAAGCTTCCAAATGATAGTAGAGTCTACCATATATAGTTTTTCATAATAAAACCTTATTATACCTGCCGACAAGCAGTGTATCTTGTATTCGATTCATGGTTGACTGCGACAAGCAGTGTATCTTGTATTCGATTCATGGTTGATTGCCTATTAGTTAGGTTGGACGCATATTAGTTTTCTCTTTTTATCTAAAATTTAACCAAAGTTTTCGAATCAATGATCTCATATGTCCCAACTATTCTAAGTTTTCAAATATGGAGCTTTCGTGTTATTGGATGAAAAATTGGAGTTCGTATTGCAAAGGTGGAGGAGGAAGGCTCGATTCCCACACCCAACATTGAATGGTTATTGAATTATATATAATATTTCATCGATAATGATGGAATGCTCATTCCAAGATTCCCACACCCAGCATTGAATGGTTATTGAATTATATATAATATTCATCAATAATGTTGGAATGCTCATTCCAATATTCCCGCACCCAACATTGAATGGTTTTTGAATTATATATAATATTTCATCAATAATGCTAAAATGCTCATTCCAATATTCCCACACCCAACATTGAATGGTTATTAAATTAGATATAATATGTCATCGATAATGTTGGAATGTCCATTCCTGTACACATCATTGAATGGTTATTGTTGAATTATCATAATTCTATGCAGTGATACTATCCTAAGTTTGTTAATACTTTTCTTACACGCAATTTGGCTGAAATATTTAGGGTCGGTAGTGGAATGCTCGGTAAAAAATCCCAACATTTAATGTGAATTTGATGAGAATTGAATGCCCTCTCTCTATCTTCCTACACCGCCTCATAACATATCTCTATGTAGTGATACTATCCTAAGTTTGCTAATACTTTGCTTGCACGCCATTTGGCTGAAATATTTAGGGTCGACGGTGAAACTTAAATATTTAGGGTCGACGGTGAAATGATCAGTAAAAATGCCCAACATTTAATGTGCATTTGATGATAATTGAATAACCTCTCTCTATCTTCCTGTACCGCCTCATAGCATATCTCCCTCCACTACACCACCCCCCCATCTTCCTGCAATGCCTCATAGCATATCTCCCTACACCGCTCCTCTCGAAGCTTCATGCGTCGCTTTCATTGCATAGCTTCATGCATCCCATCCATCACATTGCGTAATTGAGGAAATATTCCATATAAGATGCTTGTTGAATCATGGTTGTTCACATATACATTGTTCACATATTTGGTGTGCATTTCTTTCCTGTGATCGATTTCTGGCTCGAAGGACACGAGTTGGTCTCCAACAGAAGCACCATGAGAGTTGGTCTCTAGCAGCAACAAATACTTATGTCTGTGGTCAATTCTAGCTAAGAACATATCTTGTCAGCTTCTACAAGTCACGGTGAGTTGAAACCTCCATAATCTTGTTTTCAATTAGAAGGTTTGCAGTTAAATTCTAGATGCACAACTATAGCAATAAGAGAGGATACATTCATTACTATTGTACACAAAGATTCATTGCAAAGATTAAAGGAAATAATTATACCTACTACTTTCAGTGTGGTCATACTCCTCAAGCTTTGCAATGGTGAAGCTTATGTCTGTGGTAGGTTTCCAATAATGTCCACATCTTTATGATTTCCCAACCTTCATCAGTAAAAGACATTGTCCTGATGTCCAAAGCTTTGGAATTTCCGCTGGTGAAACTAATTCTCTCCCAACTCCTCTATAACACTTCCCCAATACTATAACACTTGGGGCATAAGAAGTTGGATTCTGCAAAAGTCACAAGATTTGGTAGTATTTGAAGTACTTACAAAGGATAAATTAGCATCGCTAGTGGCATCGGTCATTAAAAACAAAAAAACAAAATGAAATAAAGCTAATTACATAATGAAATCTAAAAAATGTCAGTTGTATTACAATCATTGCTCCTAGAATAGAACAGAACAATACATTCACTATCCAATTCATACAAGGTTAATTTCAAATAATGGCTTTCTGTGATTTAACTAAAGCTGCCACCAAAGGCCATTTCTTTAGGTGAAATGCTCTAAATAGGAATATAGCTAACATAAGATTTTAAGCTCAATCAAAACAAAGAGAATCTAAATTAACAATATGCCTATATATGGCTTTTGAAGAATAACTTGCATCATACATTGAAGTGTTTTATGAATTGTACCTTGAAAAGCATGCCATATTCTTATTAACTAGAGATAATGATACAATAGAGGAGCACCTATAGATTCATTAACTTCATTTATTGTATATATAACACTATATGGTTCTCGAAGGATACAACTAGTAGATGGATAGAAACAAAAGCAAAAACAAAAATGTGATGCTTACCGAGAGAGTAAGAAATCCAACATTGTTCAATGCAAGAACTATGTTGTATAGCCATAGCTAGATGAATGGGCTCTTACAGAAAAACAAATTATGAATGGCACATTTCCACACAAACAATGGCTTCTCCGCTCCTTCAAAATGGAGCATACAAGGAAGCTAAATCCCGCTTCAATAGTGTATGCAAAAAGCAATGATATTCATATAATTGAATAAGATGTTAGAAAGCATGGTTGTTGCAATCAAAAAAATAATTACAAGACATCTAAACAACTTAATTTTTCATAATTAAAATAAAATTTGTCAACATCCCTGCATACCTAGCTATTAGTGTTGCATTCAATGACCGTCGTGGCTTCAAGCCAACAACTACATTAATGTAGTCATTCATCTATATACCATCGGCATGTTTAGTGTTTTTTCTCTTGGCCCGCATTTGATTGTTTTTTGTTTTTATTTTAGCTTATTGTTGCAACGTTGTCAACAGATCTTCGATGTAACTTCCCAATTGATTACAGTCTCGTGATTTTAACAGATGCTTTAGTTCATAAACAACTATGGAAGAGCCAGTTAAGATATTGATAAATTAGAGCATATGCATTAGCTTCCAAAGTCATGAGTTGCCCCTTTTCCAAAATTCCAGTGTCTCTATTCAAGCTTGAGCATAAGACGATGCCGGGTCCAAAGCATGACCTATTCACTGAAACAGGAGCTAGTGTGAAAGATGGACTTCCAACTGCTCACGTGAATTTAGATTATGAGAAAACAAATCTATTACAAACAACCTCATATGGCCTTATTCTCCTTTTCGTAGGTCTTCTGAATTTTATTCATGAACTTTGTTCGAAGGGTACACCCACGTGGTTTCCATGCATCCATTTGTTAGGATTATTAATCCTCCCATATCCAATTTGGTCATATGTCTAAATCGAGAGTCCTTCCAGACTATTTTTAGTCACTAGCACTATTGGGTCCACTTGGCCTAATTAGCGCACATGTTCCAGTTACTAAAGTGTGGGGAACACTAATTGAGGCCTACTGCCACTGATTGCACTTGCATGCATCAATTTAGGAGCCTCCTAGATAAATCCCTACAAATTAGGAGCCACTACGAGTGTCGATACCAACCAAGGTCAGTTGATTTGAGTTGGTTACTAGTCAAGCTCAGTTAGGAGTTAGTTGCATTCAGTTCTAGTCCTCTACATTCAGTTAGCGCTAGGTTTGTATGGATGCATGCAGGAGAGGCACATTTATCACCTACCACAGTCAGTTAGGCTTAGTTAACACTGAATTAGACACTTGATTTGTGATTTAGAACTCCGATGAACTCCAATAATGATTTAGACAAGGTTAGTTAACAATTCAGTCCTCCAATAATGATTTAGACAAGGTCAGTTAACCATTCATTCAAGTAGAGTCAAACCAATTCGAATTTCCTCACATAGGATTCGAATTGCATGAGGCTATTTAACAATTGTACTTCATTGTAATTATTATCTAATTACTTTTTTATTAATGAAAGCATTCAAAGTTGCAAGCCATTTTTGCATTGTTTCATTCTTCAATTGCTGAGTAAATTGTGTGATTTATCTTGTGAGTTGTGTGTTTGTCCATGGATCTATGTGCTCAATTTAATATGGCATCAGAGCCTCGGCGGACAAGGCACTTCTCCTCCTCAAATCTCCTATTGGATCATTTTTTATAGCAAAATTTCTCCTTCCAGTACTGCACGAGAAGCAGAGAATTTACCACTTAATATCCCAAGTTAAGGAATTGTTGATCAAGCTTGCTTGATCAACTATGCTGGGTGTGAAGGAAATTCCAAAAGTGCAGACTGTCGACCTTATTTTTCTGTTTAATTGTGTGATTTATAGGCTATCATTTCTTCTCACTGCATTTGCTACAAGCAGCTCATTCTCCTCACTGCATTCACTACAGCAACTCACTTCCTTCAACTACCACCAGTTGAAGGAAGACATGGAGAACCAGCTTCGCTCCAAGAAGCTCTTCAGACTCACAATGGACATAGAGGCAGATCCAATTCTTAATGATGACAAAGAAAAGTACTAGAATAGGCTTGATGAAGCCTACGGATTCTTGTGTCTCTCAATCTCTCGAGATCTTCTTTTCCACATCAAGGGATTGAAGACTCCCAAAGATATTCAGGATAAGCTTGCTTCCTTATTTGACAAGCAGGATGAGATGAGGCTCCATCAGCTAGAGAATGAGTTGATCTCTCTTCATCCATCCAACTTCAAAACACTGAATGAATTCTTCATGAAATTCAAGAACCTGATATTCCAGTTGAAGCTATGCAAGGTTGAGAAGGAGGATGATCAACTCATCCTTGCCATTCTCTCAAAACTCACTGCAAACTACTCAGTATTTGTATCAACTTTTCAATCGGTGAAGCTCACTACTCCAAATTGGAGGATTCCCACTCTTGATGCCTTCATTGAATCTCTCACTTATGAGCATGACAAGTTGATGCAAATGGGGATCATTAGATCTTCCAGAGATCAAGCATTGGTTGCAGGAGGACCTAAGGTAGCGAATGATAATGGGAAGAAAAAGGATGAGTCTCCTATGAAGAAAGAGCAGTCAAATGATCCTTCAAGTTCAAAGAGAAGCAAGAAGAATGGCAAAGGAAAGACCCTTTGTTCCTACTATGGAAGGGGCTTTCATCCAAAAAGCTCATGTATAAGAAGACAAATTAATGAAATGACTCTTCTTCTGAAGAAACATAATATTATTGTACCTACTAGTGCAAGGAAGGCTGACCATGGAGAATAAATTGAAGAATATGAAGAGACATGCCATGCACTGAAGGCTAGTTGCTCAACAGCACATGCCTTCCTCATTGATTCTGGAGCTTCCAATCATATGGTTGCATCCAAAGAATCATTCTCTTCTTTGCAGTCTTTTGATGGTCCTAGTATTCAGATGGGCAATAACAGTAAAGTTCAAACCAAAGGGAAGGGCTCTATCAAGCTTGACCATGGAAAGTTCAAAGATGTGCTTTATGTTCCCTTCCTAGCTGCAAACCTGATATTTTTATACCATATGACATATTGGCTCTCTAAAGCGAGTCATATTTGGTCCTAACTCAGTGGAGATCACAGATATCTCTACTGGTAACATCATAGCAAAGGGTGTTGCAAATCATGCCTCCAAGGCATATGAGTTCTCACACTTCATGCCATTTTCAGAACCAGTGCACTCTCAGTAGCCACTTGCAAGGGAAGGTAAAATCATTTCATCTACTTCTTTTGCAGTTTCCACTAGTATTGCAGATCCAGCTGTATCAATTTATGAGATTGAGATCAAGGTAATTCAAGCCCAGATCCAGTCCCTACTTCCAAACTAGAATCTAGGAAGATGATTGGAAAACCATCTGACACTTAGAAGGGAAAGACCCTTGCGCTATGTCATGCAATCTTACCTCCTTCAGAGAGATGCAATAGACTCCCTGTAAGATGCTACATGGTAAGGGCTCAATCTCACTACATTCATAAGAATAGAGCTGATCATACACCTCTTCTTCCAGCAAGAGACAAAGGTTACATTCCTCCTTCCTTCTATCATCATTTTGGGAGAAAATGGAGAAGTCTACATGCCAAGCCCCAGGATACCTGTGCACAGAACATCATGCATGCTGCTTCGCTACATCACAAATATTGCAGCAACACATTTTCAAGTTTTTCAAACTTGAATCGTGATTCTATCTGCTTAGTTAAAGGTGGGGGGGGTTTCCCATGTGGTTTTTTCCCCAGCTCCTTGTATTGAGCAGTTACTTTACTTTACTTGATGTAATGGGTGACCTATGGTCTTAATTACCAGGGCCCATAGATTGTCCAAGTTAGCATTCAGGGGGGGTGTTAGTATTATTAATCCTCCCTTATCCAATTTGGTCATATTTCTAAATCAGGAGTCATGTTTAAATCGGGAGTCCTTCCAGTCTATTTTTACACTAGCACTATTGGGTCCACTTGGCTTAATTGGGGCACATGTTCCAATTACTAAAGTGTGGGGAACACTAATTGAGGCCTACTACCACTGATTGCACTTGCATGCATCAGTTTAGGAGCCTCCTAGATCAATCCCTACAAATTAGGATCCACTGGGAGTGTTGATACCAACCAAGGTCAGTTGAGTTGAGTTGGTGACTAGTCAAGCTCAGTTAGGAGTCAGTTACATTCAGTTCTAGTCCTCTACATTCAGTTAGTGCTAGGTTTTCATGGTTGCATGCAGGAGAGGCACATTTCTCACCTACCACAGTCAGTTAGGCTTAGTTAACACTAAATTAGACACTTGAGTTGTGATTTAGAACTCATATGAACTCCGACAATGATTTAGACAAGGTCAGTTAACCATTCAGTCATCCGATAATGATTTAGACAAGGTCAGTTAACCATTCAAACAAGTAGAGTCAAACCAATTCGAATTTCCTCAGACATGATTCGAATTGCATGAGGCTATTTAGCCATTGTACTTCATTGTAACTATTATCTAATTACTTTTTTATTAATGAAAGCATTCACAGTTGCAAGCCATTTTTGCATTGTTTCATTCTCCAATTGCAGAGTAAATTGTGTGATCTATCTCATGAGTTGTGTGTTTGTCCACAGATCTATGTGCTCAATTTACCATTGTGTGACTAATGGATAGCCAAAAGAGGTGTCGATTGTTGGCTTCAAGGGTTCTTGTCTAACTGATGAGATTCCCTTGACTCTGCCATAGTCACACTGCAAAAAATTTCCTTTACCGCCACGAATTTTGTTGGTCTCCACTCCCAGTTTCCATCGTAGCTTCCTCGGCTATTGTTTCAAGACAAGGGATACACTGCCAACTTTTGCACCACGTCACTCGTGGAAGGTCGAGCTTAGCTTGTGTGTTGTAATTTCAATCATAATAAAACATATGCGTAAGGATCTTGATAAGGAGCTTAGTTTCAAAATTGGGAATAGGGTTTTTGAAGGAAACAAAAATCATCAATTATTTCAATCCTTACAATTGTCATGTAATGTCATTAACTATATATCTTATATCATATTTTTCAAAAAATGTTCCTAGGTTTTGCCACCTTGCTTCCAAGTAAAGGATCATTTCTCTCAAAGTAAAGCATCATTGGCCAATTGTATCTCTTATATTTGTGGCGTTACCTAATCATCTGCGAGCACTGGATTTTTACTATGGCATCCCACATCAACAAAATTCTATGAGCATTCTCCACTATTATTTCTTTTAGTTATATTCTTGAGGTTTTATATTAGCAAATGGGGCGTAGTCTTTTATTCTACACTTATAATGTACATGTTTCCTATATATATAGTAATTTCTTAAGGATTGAACCATTTCAGGGGTTGCACTTCCAAGCATCCCTTAGTTGGAATAATAATGTCGAAATTCTTAAATTAGTATTCTATTAGATTGTTAGGATACGTGTAAGTTGAGATCCGTTGAGATCATATTTCTTAGGAGTTTGTTAACAGCTCACAGAGCTTATATAATGTAACCTTATTTCATAATAAAATGATTAGTAGTGTTCAGTTCTACAATGGTAGTGTTCTATTTTGGTATCAGGGCCTCGTGTAAAGAGTGATGGGCTGTGAGAGCAGTAAGCTGCCATCATTGATCTCCATTGAAGGAGTGTTGGGAGTGACCATCATTGCAAAGGAGCTGGCTGTTGAGGAGTGAACCCACGCTATTCGTTGTCTGTAATCGCTGATTGAATACCACCTGAGATAGTGTGAAGGAGGCCCAGCTTGACCGGACGCCATTGTTGAGTGCAACCTGAGGCTGTAGGAGCTTGCGTCGCTGGAGGGAGAACCAGATCGTTGATCGACTTGAATTAAGGGAGCTGCTAGTGAGCTCTAGTGGAATTTTATTCACCAAGGCTTGGAAACATTAGATTATCGCGCCCCTCAACACTAGGGACCTGCGATAATTTATTGGAACACTTCTGGAAATATTCGTTGGGTATTTTATCGCGGCCTTAGTCTATTACGAGGCGCGCTAATTTGTTTTTTGTTGGGCGCATTTGTTATTTGCTATCTCAGTACTGGTGTCATCCACCATTTTCTGTTTGCTATCAAATCGCAGGAGAAAAGAGGTATTTTTTCAAACACGGGTATTTTTTTATTGAATTCGTCTTTTAGCAGCTATGACCAATTCCTTTCCCGAAAATTATCTGAACGAAGCTTCTAAGCTTGACGGGGACAATTATCTTGACTGGAAATTCAAGATATTAACTATGCTCGAAGCACTAAATGTCTGGACTATAGTAAAAGGAGATGAAGCAAAACCCACGGGTGGTACTCTTGCAGACTGGGAGAAACTAGAAACTAAGGCAAAAGTGTTGTTGCGTCTGTCTGTCAAAGACAAATAATCCCACACATCAGAGATTGTAAAACTTCCAAGGAGACATGAGACATCTTGAAAGGTTTGTATGAAACTACAAACTCCAATAGAATTCAGTTTCTAAAGACTAAGTTATTGTCCATAAAAATGGCTGCAAATGAGAATATCACCAGCTATGTTTCCCGTATTAAAGATTTATGTGATCAGTTAAGTGCAATTGGTGATATTGTTTCAAATACTAACATGGTAACTATTACATTAAAAGGTTTAATTAGAGATTATCGTGTCTTTATTTCAAGTCTAGGAGGTAGAGCAACGTCACCTATGTCACGTCCCCATCCCTCAGACCGGCAAAGAGGACGCGACGAACACCACAATAGCCGGGCAAACAGCCCCATGAACATATACAATCCATCAATGCTGAAAATTAAAAGCTTAACATGATGCATAACAAGGATGCTAAGACATACAAGCAGATGCATAATCCAGCATACAGGGATTCATAATTCCTATGACATCAATATACAGCGGAAGCAACACATTTACATTTCCAGCATTTAACATGTTCATCATAATTCATAGAACAATAGATATAATTGCAGAAATGAAATATGCAAAGATGAAATAACAGCAGCACTTATCTTTTGATGAAGAATTCACCCGCAACCAGCTACGTCGCTGCAACGTTCCACCCAACCATAGGCCAGCGTGCTCATCAATCTCTCAGCAACGCTGCCACCCCCAAGCTGGGCATGATTCCTCCAAGGATAAGGGTCAATGCAGGCTTACACATAGCAAGGGGTCACAATCATCCAAACCAACACCGCTGGGTTTACCAGGCCTTCAACAATCGGCCAAGCCAGCACAGTCCGAAGACCAACCACTGCATACTGCAGCAACACAATCCCTTCACAGCCCTATGAAGAAGAAAAGGCAACCGGTGACAGCCCCAAACGAAAAGTGAGACACAGCTCAAGCCCACAAGGCAATTCAGATTTGTTCTTGGCCCTAACGTGGCCAAAACAACTCAGCTGCAACCCAAACCAGGGTCCTTCAGCAACCACAAACACACAATGAATGATAGCAGCAATCCACAGTCCAAAACAAGGGAAACTCAACCGACAGATTGGAAATCAACAGTGGCCCAAACGAATTTGAGCACCACAGTCAACAAAACGCAGGGAAGACAACAATCCCACAACGCAACCAGTGAGCACGGCTCACGACATGGGAAACGACTCCAACCAATCTAGGCGTGAGAGTACTTCTACCAAACCGCAACACACAGAGGGAAACATATACACTGACCACAAATCAGTAAGGGAACTTACACACAGTCCTTGAGCGCGAGATGGCTCCTGCACCGAAAATCCCAAGCGACGGCCACGATTTCTCTTGCTCCCTGCGTGAGCAAAACCAACGCAGAGTCCCTGCGTGAGGAATGCACCAGATCCCCGTGTGTGAGCATGAACAGACCACGACTCTGTGCGTGAGCAGGAACCAGACCATGAAGAAGATGGCGGTGGAGGTGGAGACCAGGCGCGCGTGAGGAAGAACAGAAGCGGTGGAAAGAGTGGAGACCAGGAATGAGAGAAACGATGGTTCTCCGCTGGGCATACGTACCGTCTGAACTGACAACAGCCTGCCAAAATCGATGCCTCCCCATGCCCACGTTTCCTCATGCAATAACTACCCCCAACTAACAAAAATCAAGACATTGAAGAGGTTGACAAGGAAAAATGGCATAGACACAGCAAGGTGGCAACACATGGGTTTTTCCCCCATAGATCAAGGTTTGACATCCCCCACCCCTCATCCTTCGGAACCATGCCCTTTTCATTCAATGTTGCACTGCCGTAGTTGGTTGTGGTTTGTTTTATTTGATATGCATATTTACATGATGTCAAGTTATAATGTGCCACATAGCACGATAGACCATCGGCAACTACCCCTATTTCCTAAACATACACGACCAAACCGATGGTGGGGATTTTTCCTTGAGCTCCTCACCATGATTAATTACATTTTATACATCATGCAAACGAGGTCAAAACCGAAGGTGTGACAACCTACATTTAATGCGTTAACAGGAATTCTTCTACAAGAAGAAGAAAGGATGAAAGTGTTTGAGAAGGACTCTCAATCTTCAGAAGTGGAATTAATGGAAAAAGGGAAACAACCATACAGGGGCAAGACATGGGAGAGAAACAGAACAGGCAAGTTTCAGCCAAGAAACAGAGGTATGACTCACTCAAAATCTAATTCTCATGATAAGAAAAATGATGGTTGTTTTTACTGTGGGAAACCTGGTCATCATGCTAAAGACTGTTATAAAAGGAGAGCTGATGAATCCAAACAAAAGTTTAGAAAACATAATAGAAATTATGTGACAACTGAAACATCCACCAATGAAAGTTTTCATAATTTAAAGTTGTTTATTTCAGACGCTGCATTGTCTACAGAAACTGATGATGAAAATGCATGGTTCATAGATTCAGGTGCCTCATCCCATATGTCTTGTGTCAAAGAGTGGTTTGATGAATATCATGAGAGTAAAGATGAAACACACATATATTTAGGAGATAACAGATCTCATAAGATTCAGGGTTATGGAAAAATATGTGTGAATTTACCTAATGGCCAAAACAGACAGATTCATGATGTGTTGTATGTTCCAGGCATCAAAAAGAACTTGATCTCTGTTTCCGCAATAACTGATAATGTAATAACTCAAAAATTCGTAAAAATTTAAAAATTTTCATGTGACATAAAATGTCAAATATCAATGCTAATGAATAGTTTGAAAGAGAAGCAAAGATTACTTCTTTTATATGGTTCTGCATAACTTGAAGCCTTATCTTAAATACTGTGTTAGTCATGTTTTAACCTAGTAGTTGCAATTTCCAGAAAGTAGAAAAGAAATCTGACTTTTACTAATTAAAGGTATGTTATTGTTTTCTTTTGTCAAGTAGGGAAAATTTCTTAGGTGTGATCGGGGCTTACTTAGCTTATAGCTAACAAAGTGGAACTGATGGTTCTTTACAGGTTCTAACAGGTAAGCGTTTTGTTCCAATAAAAAAATATATATCCAGGTCAAGAAAGATACTTCACTAGCACAAATATGATGCTAGAATTAGAATGATTAATTTCAGCTTGTCTTCGTAAGAGGTAACATTGACCTTATCAAAGTTGTCAAATCTCCCTAAAGATGTTAAAACAAAACTACATACACATGGGTTACAATGCATGACCAAATTACTATCAAAATGAAATCAATCACACTGGATGATTAAGATTTTTTCTAAAAAATACTCGTACTTTTGCTGATAGTAATTGTGATCTGATAGTTTAAATAGGAAGAGATATGGTTCGCAGACTTATGCTTAGATCGGTCAAAACATTTGGAGTTTGGTTTTGATCAAATTTATTTGAATCCTTTTGTAAACATGAAGAAATACTCTACGTTGTAGAACTATAAATTTAGTCTGTCTTGACAAAGAGATTTGCTTTCTAAGGACTCTTAAGTCATCATATTCAATCGCAATATTACCAAACTTACCCTTACCCTAGGGTTCTTATAATTAAATGTTTTCTTAATAGATAAACAAAAACTATCTTGACTCTTAACTATTTACTCATTATTTGGATATTAAAATTACAATTGAGACTCTTACATAAAGTATAAGGACTGCACTTACTTGTATCCCCAACTACACAATGCGGTAAGAGAATTGGTCCAACATTCTCTTCCTAGTTGAAAGAATTCTTTTTCAAACTTTTACAGTTTTTACTTTAAAGTATTTTTATTTGTATCTTCACCTCATTTCCTAGTGTACCTTTTAGCTATAAACTACACTTTTACTCAAGGTTGTTTTGTAAATCTCTTGAGATATGGTTATTGGTTTATATAATATAAAAGATCTTATATTGCTTTGGCCCTAGTCAAACAATTACTCTCCAACTCCAAAGATTCAAAAGACTACTTCAAGAAGTTATTAGATTTCCTTTCTCAATGTAGTTTATTATTAAGGGTATGTTATTTACTATATTTTATAAAATATAGTTAGCAAATACTACCCTATATTGTCCAATAAACAAATAACCCTAAACAAAAATCCATTTATTTATTCTATGGTTTACGAAGTAGGCATCGAAATGATCAAAGGGTACATTACATTATTGGCAATCAAAAATTACATTGCTTAAATGATATATTATTTTGATTTGTAATGATTTTAAATGCAGATTGGAAACTACATAATTAACTATTGATTTGTGACCCACGATGGTGAAAAATTTCTTAGGACACGTGGAGGTGTTTTATCCATTGGTTAAGTTGACTTAATGATTTCCCTCACCCTTCATTTTGCATTGAGAGGGTTCCTTCGACTGAGGTGCGGCCGAGCTGAGAGCTCGTGGCCGCCATAGCTCTGTGTTGACCTTCGGGTTCCCAAAATCGCTGCGAGCTCAGCTTGGTGAGAAACATACATTGGTTTTTTTGAAGCTTGTTGACTGATGTGGAGTATTATGCGTGGGAATTGTTTTCACCACCGATTTGAGGACTGTAAGTTTCATTTTAAAAAGACACAGTGGATAGAGTTTTTAAGATACGAGTGTTCCCTGTTTCTTGTTGGAGTACTCCTATTCGTGGTGTTTGTTTCCTTCGAATCGTGGCTCAAGGTATTCAGTTGCACTCTGCGCATTCATATTTTTTAGGGCATCACTCTTTAAGGTGCCATTAAGTTGGCTCCAGAGGCTTTGCTTCCACGACTTCTCCAAAACGAGATCATTAACAGGTAATGGCATATCAAGGTTTTTATTTCACGAAAAATTATAAATTACAAATACATTTTAAAGATTATAATTATTATGGTTTACTGCGCAGGTTTCTCTCCTGGCTTTTGGTGTTAGCTGCTGGCACATGTCTCCAGCCTTCGGCCACGCAAACCCTGGTAAGCCCCAGTTATACTAAGGGTTTCTCTTGCACTTTATGCTGTGGTGGTCGAAAAATATCGAAAGTTCGTTGTGCTGGTTGTGGGCTCAACCTTGGTTTACTGTTATGTATTTGCTCATTGTTTTTTTATACTACTTTTTAAACCCTAGAGGTTGTTATGTGGAAATATTTTAAGGCTGCTGCAGTCGTGACTTAAGGGTTTTAGTTAAGCCTTTACAGCCTGGGAAGATGTAAAAGCTTTTGATTTACAGACTAGGCTTAAGCCGTGACATCACTGTTTGACCACTAGGTGGTTACTTGAAATTTTAAGTGGTTTTTGCAGGAAATGAAAAGATTGTTCATTCAGCAATTCTTGTAACAAATGAAGGGTTTTTACTTACTATGAATTGTAATGGTTAAAAATTTTGGTTTACGACTTCTGTTTAGACTTACATAAGTTATTTCGATCAGGCTTAAGCATCGATAGGTGTTATAAAATGTTTTGTTTCTCTAAAAGGTTATTATTAATGGATAATCTATAGTTCTGTAATGAGATGGTTTTTTCAGAAATAATTTTAGTTCTGTATTTATTTTGTTTTAGTAATAATTATTTACTACTGTTAGGTTTTGTATTAAGAATAAAAAAGTAAAGTTTGTTTCAGAGATAAAACCTAGATGGTTCTTGAAGGTTGCAGTAAAAACACCCGTGCTTTCAAAAAAACAAAGTGTAATAGTAAGCCTGAATAAATAATTATAAAGAACTATGAAGTACTAGCCAGGTTAAACCCTAAGTACTACTTTTATTGTTCTTATATTTGTTTATTAAACTTTATTTATTGTATTTAGAATAAGTATTAAAACTAGTAATAAATCTATGAATATTACAATTACTAGTAATTATTATATAATCTACTATTTTCCTATCATTAGATAATGCAGTTACTTTCAGTAGACAGAGCAAGTACAGCTAGAATTCTGTAAATAAATCACATAAAACTATAAAAGTAATTATTTGCATTTTACATTGAGAATTAATAAATAAATCTACTTATCTAACTAAGCAACCAGTTGTACTAGAGTACTGCCTTGTAAAAGGCGTGAAAAATACAGTTCGGTAATTTTTTTCAAATCGCCTTTTACTTAGCAAAATCTCTATTGGTTTTTAAATATAACCTGCTAATCACTAAATTTATCAATAAACAATGATCTTTCTTCTTCATTAATCCTAATAAAATAATAATATGCATAACTTGAAAACTCGTAATCTTTTTCTGAAACTATAATTTAAACTATAATTTAACGTGAACAAGTAGAACCTGTCAAATGGATGAGGTGACAACAGCTTAAGCAAGTTGTTCCTCCCAACCAACTCCTGGAGAAAGCTTAGTCTGCACTTCCTCAAGACCCCTGAGCCTGTCTCCTGGTCCTCCTGGTAGAGTAATGGGTGAGAGATGTAACCTTGAGATCCTCTGTCACTTTACTAGATATACAGCAGTAATTCAGCCCTGCTTACAGCAGTAAGAACTTTAGCTTAAAGTAGCTGCATAAGTTCAATCTTCAGCACTTAATCCCTCAAACTCACTTCAACAAGTCCCCTCCATCGAATTTATCATGTGCACTTCATTCACTCAGAATGATCACCATTCCAGAATTAGCAACCTCAGATGTCTTCAATGGGAAGTTTTATATCAATGCCTAGGTCTTCTGGATCATTTTTTATTTAATGAGCCACCTGTTCCTATTCCACTTTCTTGGGGAATCATGACCACAATTATAGGGAAGTTGCCACCTGCAACAGTTAGAAGTAATTTGAGGATGCTACCACTTGTCAGTATACTCTCCACCCAGTCTCCTCCACCAAGTGACCAGTTAACACTGATTTAACAGCTTCCCTAAGCTATTGTCTCATCATTTATTTATTTATTAATAAAATATTCTGCAATACATTAATTATCCTTGACTCCACTGGGTCATCAATTACAAACTTTATCATAAAATATAACATAATGTTCCTCAATGACATTAAATTGTTTTGCAAATTGGGGCATGTGACAGATAAAAATATGAAAGTAGAATTTATGCAATATCATTGTCTTGTGAAGGATATTCAGGATCATTATAAAATCATAGCCACATGGACAAGAATTGGAACACTGTATAAGCTTGATGTCACAAAGTCCAATCATCATGCATTGACATCTATTACAATGACAACTGAAGAGCTATGGCATCGCAGGTATGGACATCTTAACCAAAATGACTTTGTGCTACTTCAAAAGAAATTAATGGTTGAAGGGCTTCCTATTTTGAAACATCAGCATATAGAATGTGAAGCTTGTGCACTAGGTAAGCAGCATAGGGAAGAATTTACAGTGCATACAGAGAAGAAACAGAGAGAGATACTTGAATTGATTCATACTGATGTCTGTGGTCCCATGCAAACCATATGAATTGGTGGTACAAGGTATTTTCTGATATTTGTTGATGACAAATCACGATTTACTTGGGTTTATTTTATAAGAAAAAAGAGTGATGTATTTGAATACTTTAAAGAATTCAAAACTATGGTGGAAAAGCAGACAAGTAAATGCATCAAGATACTCGGATCTT
Organism: Pseudotsuga menziesii; assembly: GCA_001517045.1. NCBI lineage: Eukaryota > Viridiplantae > Streptophyta > Pinopsida > Pinales > Pinaceae > Pseudotsuga > Pseudotsuga menziesii. Next base: position 1,008,369 of record LPNX010669527.1, on the reverse strand, counting down.
ATCAAGGTGGAGAATATACCTCGGGAGCTTTTGATAGCTACTGCAAGAACAATGAGATCATTCAACAATTCACAGTACCTTCTACACCACAGCAAAACGGTGTAGATGAAAGGAAAAACATGGCTTTAGTGGAATGTGCATGCAGCATGTTAAAAGGTAAAAATGTCTCTAATGGTTTTTGGGCAGAAGCCATTAACACTGTTGTTTACTTAAAGAATAGAAGTCCCACTAAGATTCTAGATTCAAAAACACCTTTTGAAGTTCTTTTGGTTATAAACCTGAAGTTGGTCATTTAAAAGTATTTGGTTCAAGGGCATTTGCTCATATTCCCAAACATGAGAGAAGAAAACTGGATGCAAAATCTGTAAAGTGTACTTTTCTTGGTTATTATGATAATCATAAGGCATACAAACTGTTTGATCTTAATTCACATAAGCTCATAGCAAGCAAAGATGTGATTTTTCATGAGACTACAGATGAAGAAGTAAGTATGATGTCTGGCATACTCCTTATGACAATGATGTTCATGTGAAAATTGATATAGATAATGAACAGGAACAGGAAAAGGAATAGGTACAACAACAAGGTGAAAGCAGCATAGAGACTCCAACCACTCCTACGCCTCAGAAAAGAAGAAATAAAAGTGCAGGAAGTGATGGACCACTGAGGAAATCTACAAGAACAATTCAGATACCCTCCAAGTATAACGACTATGCTTTGATGACACAAGTAATGAATGTTGTAGAACCTACTTCTTATGAACAAGCCAAAACTCAGAAGGACTAGAATAATGCAATAAATGAAGAATATGAATCAATAATGAAGAATGAAACTTGGGAATTAACTGAACTGCCTGAAAACAAAGTTCCCATAGGATGTAAATGATTGTATAAAACCAAATTTAATGCAGATGGAAGTGTTGACAAATATAAGGCCAGATTAGTTGCAAAAGGGTATTCACAAAAGGAAGGAGTTGATTATGAAGATACTTTTGCACCTGTAGCTAAGTTAAATACAATTAGACTCATGATTGCATTAGCTACACAATACAAATGGAAAGTTCATCAGTTAGATGTTAAATCAACATTTCTGAATGGTGATTTAAAAGAAGTCTATTTGGTTCAGCCTGGAAGATTTATCAAGAAAGGACAAGAGGATCTTGTATTTATTTATATGGTTTAAAACAAGCACCTAGATCTTGGTATATCAAAATTGATTCATTCTTTGCTCAGAAAGGTTTTGAGAAAAGCAAAAATGATCATAACTTGTATGTCAAAAATGATGAAAATGGGAATGTTGCATTGATATCCTTATATGTTGATGATTTGATTATCACAGGCAGTGCTTCTCATTTGCTTGAAGATATTAAAATTCAGTTAGCTCAGTCATTTGAAATGAAGGATCTTGGTGAAATACATTATTGTTTGGGTTTGGAAATATGGAGAGAAGGCAGCAAAACAATGGTCACTCAAAGTAAGTACACAAGGGAGATTCCGGAAAGATTCAATATGAGTGAAAGTAAGGCAGTGTCAACACCTTTAGATCAAAATGCTAAGTTATCCAGTCTCGATGAAACTAGAGCAGCAAATGGTATTCTGTATCGCCAGTTGGTGGGAAGTTTAAACTATCTTACCACTACCAGACCAGACATAGCATACTCTATAAGCATCCTTAGTCGGTTCATGGCTAAACCACTGGATAGCTGCAAAGAAAGTCCTTCGATATCTGAAAGGAACTGTTAATTTTGGTATTATGTATACTGATAATTGTGATGTTGAGTTGACAGGTTACTCTGACTCAGATTGGGCTGGAAATCCTGATGACAGGAAATCCACCTCAGGATATGCATTCAACATTGGTACAGGGGTCATGTCTTGGAGCAGTAAGAAACAACCAATTGTTTCTTTATCATCAACAGAAGCTGATTACAAAGCTCTATGTAATGCCACTTGTTAAGCTATTTGGTTAAGGAGAATTCTTGAAGACATTGGCAACAAGTAAATGAAGCCAACTGTTCTCTGTTAGACACTGAGAGGGGGGGTGAATCAGTGTAAAGCCTATTTTAGAACTTTTCTTAACTTGTCACAATTAACTACCAATTCATCACTCCACTATTCTACCATTTGCATAATCATTTCATAAACATCTTTCACTTCATCATTCACATATCATAAATATTTGAATCATCAAGAACCATAACACAAAAGAACACAACACCATATAATTTTGTAATCTTTTTATATTAGTTTTGGTCCGGCTACAACCGTGAGGTAAAATCAGCACCTACTGATACAAAGAGCACCTACTCTTCATCCAGGACCCTGCCTGGTTTTCTTAGACCCTGCTAAGAAGAGTTTGAGTTATCCTAACCTCAAAAGCAAGACAAACTTGCTTTTACAATTAAAGCTCATTGTCATATCAACATCATCTGTCTCTTCAATCTATTCTGCTGCTGGTCAATATTGTTGATCATCTGCTCATCACTCTCATCAACACTGCTACAACACACTTCTCAATCTTCTCTGTTCATCAACACCTGCTCTTCAATACTGCCAAATCATCAAGGTCTACTCAAGGTTCATGTCAAGCACAAGGGTCTGCCCATAACACAGTCAACTCAATCAACCAAACATAAAAGTCTTCACAAACTGGACTATCAAACAACAATCAAACTTGTCATCATCATCATTGTTTTCTTCACTGGTTGCTTGTCATCAACCTGTCACTAGCATTTGTCATATCACATCAGACTGTTGTCACTATCATATGAATGGCTATCACTATCTTGTCAAGTCAATGCATGTCACTGTCAAGCTGTCACATAAAGATGCTATAACTGCTGTAAGGTTAATTCTACACTGGTGTACTTTATTCCCAAGCAAATATAGACCTTTTATAGGGCTGGAAATGACTGATAGACAACCAGGAATAAATGGCAGCCTGTAGTGGTAATCATCTCATATAATACTCATAGTACATTATCTGTATCATCATGTTTATGTCTTCAAGGACAAGTCACTCATTTAGAGCCTATTGTTCAAACCTCAGTCATCTTACATTCACATCATAATCATATCATCATCATCAGTTATGCAACATCAAAGTGTATGGAGATGCATCATCATAAAACATGTGTCAACAAGGTTACCTCATCATGGTATCGTGTACATCAATTATGATTATCAAAGCATCATCATGAATGTAGTATAGGTCTTCACACATTACTGTATATACTAATCATCATGGCTTATGCATACCTGTCTATGTCATTGTTCATACATGATCATCATGGCTTGCATCATAATAAGGTATTGCATTCTTCACCAAGGCTGTAGCAGCCTTATCCACCAATGATGGTAGCTTATCAAAAGCTTACCAAAAGCTTTCGATATACTCACACTACTATTCAAGCCAACCTATCACTATATTACTGTATTATACCATTGTATACATCATTCATGTCATATCCTTCTGATCAATTTTCTCTGTTAGTGTCAGCTCAAAGATCCACTATCTATTATCAAGTTGTCTCTATCCAATCTTCTCATAAATCATGTCTGTAGTTCAAGGATAAAGCCCAATCACAAGAGATCTTCTTATCAATACATCTAGAATCTATCTATTGCATTAAAATTATGTTCATGGTATCTTCTCATCAATACATCAAGGATCTATCTATTGCTTTAAAAATCTGTTCATGGTATCTTCAAATCATGGTCATCATAACGAACTACTATATCAACATAGTCATGGTTCAGTCCTCAAGATAGAACGAATAGCAAACACTTAAGGAGATCATCTAAAACCTATCTCTAATAGCAGCTGCCTCAAAGATGATACCCAAAAGTATACTTCATTGCTGCCACAGTTATCTTCTACATCCACGAACCAGCACAAAACATTATAGTCTCATTTCAGTCCTTAAGAAGTAAAAATACACTTCAAATTTGCCTCAGAAAAATGCACAAATATCAGTCTTCAAATCTGCATTAAGCATCTTCAGACCTACCCTTTAATTATCTCCAGTTCTTCTCTTAAACTAGGCTGAACAGATGTCATTTAGGACTGCAAATATATCAAAAATATTCTTTTCAAAAACACCTTAGAAACAGTCATCTAATCTTCATTCTACCTCTGAAATTTCAGCCACCCTTACTGCAATTTCGTTTTTGCCTCAGACATATCCAAATTGCAAAGCTATTTCAGACTTGTTCAAACTTTTAAATTTCACCTTTACTGCTGCTCCCTAAGGCTAATCCGAAATTCTTCAGTGCCAATCAAAAATCAGACCTCCAACTACTGACTGTTGCCACTGCTCCTACGTTTTCCACAGTCTTAGTCCCGAAAATGCCTCAGAGCTCATCTGAATTGCCTCAGTCTGCACCTCTGAAATTGCCTCAATCTAACCTCTGAATCTCAGAGTGGATCTTCCTCCAATTCGTTGATCTTCTTTTTGGATGTTGACATATGTGTTTATATACACATTAAAGTGGACAACTTCATGCTGACCGACTTCTAGGGTGAGCAAGGTAAATGTCTTATAATTTGAATTTTTAATATTTTGACTTTGAATTCAAATTTTATTTATTATTTTATTTTTTGTTTTGTTTAAATCAAATCAATATTCCACTTGTGTTGCAAGACACACACTCATTCCTCACCATAAGGATGTCCTTATCAAAGGGGTGCCATTTAACCCACTAGGGCTTCCATATACATGTCACCATTCAAGGATCAAGCCCTACCATTGCATGTATTTCTTAATTATTGTTTATTTGCCATATCATTAACGTTCATAGGGTGTCCACCATATCATCAACACCAAAGGTGTAATAGGCGTCCAAGTGTCATCATCTTCAGAGTCATTAAGTGTCAACACCTTCACCCCACCTTCAAGAGTACAAGGATCATCATAAGTGTGTCTAAGTGTCAAACCACCATCATATGTGTGTGGGTGCCTTCATCATGCTATCTAACTATGTCAAATGTGAGTAGTGGGCTCCAAGACCATACCAAGGACTTTAACCACACACAAGGACCTCCAAGGGTCAAGATATCTTCTGTGGAGATGCTAGGTCTTCTTCTAGGGTACCATGACATCATCATATAGCATGAATGACCACGAAATCGGTCATTAATGCTTCTCTAACCCATCTAAGGTTTCTCCAACATCCATCAAGGCTTCAGGACCATCTGCAAGGTATTTCAGCATCATCAGCAGGGTCTTCAACATCTTCAGCAAAGCGGTGTCTTCAAGATCCAGCCTTGTGTGTACATGGACCTTGTCAACCAAGTACAAGGTGCCTCAAGGCACAAACCCACGTTGTAAGGGATCCAAAGCACTGCAAGTGGGACTTGGCGGCATCAATGACATCCTGTGGGGCCACTGCAAGTCCATGTTGGCATCAATGACAATTTCATCAACATTCTCAAGTGTGACAATCAAAGCTCTATTAAATTGGCATACAATCCAATTTATCATGCTAGAACCAAGCATATTGAAATTCAACATCATTTTGTAAGAGAAAAGATACAAGAGAAGGAAATTGACTTGACCTACTGTAATACCACTGAGAATGTGGCTGACATCTTTACCAAGCCTCTTGGAAAGATGAGTTTTGAAGTATGTAGGAAACAGTTAGGTGTGGTAGAGAATCCGTTTCTCCATTAAGGAGAAAAGTTGGAATAATAATGTCGAAATTCTTAAATTAGTATTCTGTTAGGTTGTGAATTGGAATAATAAAGTCGAAATTCTTAAATTAGTATTCTGTTAGGTTGTTAAGATATTAGTAAGTTTCGAGATCCGTTGAAATCCCATTTCTTAGGAGTTTGTTAACAGCTCACAGAGCTTATATAATGTAACCTTATTTCATAATAAAATAATTAGTAGTGTTCAGTTCTGCATTGGTAGCGTTCTATTTCCCTTGGCTCCTTCCATTGTAGGTCTCGTGACTTTTCGTACATGTACATATCATAAATGGAATTGATTATGTATTTCGAACTAGTATGTGTAATTTATTAACTATTATTTACGTTGCATGCAAATGATTTGCCCTTCCTGGGTTTATTCACTATGCGGCCATCATCTAAACTCTACGTTCCAGCTTGCACTAGCCCACATTTGGCCTCTTTTCAAACGCCAAACTAGAAGTGGAGGAACCGGCTTTAGTAGTCACATAATTAAAGGAAGTGAATCACTATCATTTCCAGGTACAGAAGAGATTCTTGTATCGGAGCTAGTCGCGGGTTGATGAACCAAATGTTGACTTGGAATAGATACTCCAGGGCCACTAGTTTGTTCAACCGGAGCATAGGCGGGTAGAGACTTTGCAATTAACATTGAGTCCATAGGGGAGGCAATTCAATGATGGCTTGGAATTTTAGCGGACCAATGATAAATTTCTACTGAGAGCTGCTGGAAGCAGCATGCTACCCCGTACTTCTACTTATGTATTTGCATACAATTTAAAGCACTTGGACTATGTATTAAATATTTCATCATTTGCCTATTTCAGAGCATAGTATCATCCATGAAGGCTAAACTTTGTATGTAATGAAATTGCTGGCTTAAAAAATAACAAATATAATGCCAATGCAAAAAGGACAGAGAAATGCAAAACCTGCTGATATAGTCAAGTCATTAACGTTGAGCTTAAAATTATAAATTGTTCATGGCAAAAAGGACATAGAAATGCAAAACCTGCTGATATAGACAATGCAGCGTTAAGCTTAAAATTATAAATTGTTCATATATCTACTATCGGTAACAATTATTAGATACAAAGAAGCTATAAGAAGGTGTTGAGTAACAATAAAAATTAATACACAGAATTTATGCTTAAATTCAAGCTGGGTGAATTATATGAAATGGGTTAAACACATATAAGAGAAAATATGCTTAAAGTCAAGTTGAGTTATTGCAGTTTAAACATGTGGAAAGATATTTCAATAAAAATACAGAGGCGGCAAAGGCAACAATATTTCATTCGCTGATTGAGCAAAGTTTTGAGTTTACCCATTAATTTCACGGTTTGTGGGTTTCTTTAACAACTATGAATTGGAGTATCTCATATATGTCTACATTGTCGTGCTTTAATGAAAGGATTCGCCATGTTTCATAATCGTTGAAAGTGACAATCAAATTACATGGAAATAAAGAAGATTGTGTGGTAGATTGGTCAATTGACAAGAAATGATCTTTAGTTTGTTTTCATTGTTTCTTTATAATAATTCTTTTCACAAATTCTTTTGTTTATTTATTGCCTTTGATGTACAGGTTTAACTTGGAGAATTATTATGAGAATTCAATCTATCTCCCCAGCTGGCAAAATGGTTGGAGATCATCTCTAGCTCAAAAATGCTGGAGCATACACGTGTTAATGTAAAAGTTTTGGAAATGCTAAATCTCAGATTTCAAGTGGAGATCTTATTTCACTTTGTGACCCAGATTGCAACAGATCTCAGAAAATTGAGGGACCACACGCAGTTAAAATTTGCTACCGTAGTGAATTCGCTTTTAATGAAAACTAAGTCAAGCAAGGAGCTGGCATATAAGGTATATCTTTTGAGCGATTTAACACAAGCTTCTTTCACATTTGTCCATCTGCCCATTAGCAAAGGAGACATTGAGATCGAGCAAGCCAAAAATGGTTGCTCAGCACACTTAGAAGCTCGCCTATGAACTCGTTACAAGCCATTTCGGCTACCTTGTTGGGGAAAGCCCTAGTGTTTCTCTCAAAAATTGCTTGAAATAATCCTAAACAAAACCTATGATGGTTATTGTCAGATAATTAGGTGCAGGCTTTATTGATATTTTATGACTAAAGTTCTTACACTGTTTGAAAGATTAAATATCAATGCATTAATGCACGTCACGCATTATTTCTAAATATTGAATATTTGGGTGATATGAAGCATCACAATAATCAACAAGATGGGAATTCTGCAACTCATGATGGCCTTCATCAGGCAAGGTAAAGTATGAATAAGAATAATTTTCGAAGGATTGTACTACAACTCTTCTTCGCAAAAGTTGAAGTTTTGAAAGTTTTGAATAATGTCCAACTCAAGAAGATTGAGATTTTGAAGGGTTGCATCATACACACAATTTAAACTTTAAACTTTCAGAAGGTTTCACTACATCGTAAGTTGATAACATGGAAGCTTAATAAACAAGGTCATGTGCATATTGCTGTTCAGTTTGAGGCATGATTGCTTGGTGCTAGAACCATCAATCAGCTCAGCCAACATCGACTTGACTTTGACATCAGTTTTACCAATACATGATTCAATCATAAATACAAGCTGGCTCACTAGATAAGAGTCTCATTTTATTTAACATAGCCCGTCCTAGCAAATCTGCAGATGAACCAGCAGAGCATTATTCTCATAACATAGATAAGAAATCTTTCACAATGACCGTTGGATCACTTTTGGGTTATCATCATGAGTTACGTTATTAAGAACTTGTCGTCCAGGAAATTTGAGATAAATTCCATTGGAACATGTTTTAAAATACATTTTTATTACTCACTCGCTAGCAACCCTTACAATTTGTTTTAAGACCATTAGTTGTCTCAAACAAAACAACTTTGACCTGCATAGTCAATAAGTATGATTATTTTGTCATTGTCCCTTCACCGAAAAAATTTGCATGTTAAATAAATATTTAACACAATGTTTTCTGCATAATCAACCGTAAGCACAACAACTGCATATGCACTTTTTCTTCCCATCTAACGTCGGCAAGTATATGCTGCCCTGCAGCCTTGTTTTAATCCGGTTTAAATTGACAAAAACGTTATAAAATTCTGCCATTTGTATCGGTTGAATGGCTTTCTAATCATTTTAGTTTTAACTTTTAAAGTCTTGTATCATTCTAATGAATTTATAATTGTTCGTAGATTGTGTGATGAGTTCTAAAGGTGAATTGCCAACGACGGGAAAATACAACAAAACTAGTTCTCTTTCTTCAGTTTTATTTGACTTTTCTTATTTCGAATTTTTAATTCGTTATTTTATATAGTTCGAGTAACGAGTGTTTTTAACTATAATGGCAGTGAATCATATAGAAGAACTCAAGGTCATCGAGGATAATGTTGACGCTATCCTATTCAAATATAAATAGATGGTGTAAATGTAATATGAGAGCGGAAATGCATTAAAGCAAATGACTACAGCAAACGCGATTGGAATTGGCTACTAAGAAAAGTGGAGGATCACATCCATCATTGGTGTAATTGGTTGTTGTCCCATGGTGACCAACTTGTTCTTATGAAGTCTATATTGGAAGCACAACACGTCTATTGGGCGATACTCTGTTGGATCACTATGGGCATAATAGAAAAGATCAGTCAGTTATGTATTAAGTTCATCTGGTCTAGCAATAGAGATAAACTCAGTTATGTTTCAATTTCATTTGGTCCAACAGTAGAGATAAACAGAGACTACCTCTTGTTAAGTGGAATATTTTGGCGCTTCCAAAATCCCAGGGAGCTGGGGATTGAAAAACAATTTTATGTTTACCAAAGCCTTGGAAGCAAAGAGTGTGTGGAGGTTGATCAAATCTAATGGGCTATGCTCTAAAATTATTCATCACAAATATATCCTTTTGGAGTCGTAGGTGGATTGGTTGAGGTGTCTTAATATTTCCCTACCGAATGTTTCTTCAGTCTGAAAAGTAATAATGGATGCTCTACATCCTTATTCAAGAGTGGTTATGTTGGTAAGTTGGCAGAGGCACAATAGTTCAAATTGGTTTGGATGCATGGATTCGTTGTAAGGTGACCTATCACCTACCTAATCGAATGATTCTCCACCTACAAGCTAGGGGGTTTCACTTGCTCTCCCAGGTGGCAGATCATCAAAATATTACCATATGGAAACAAGCTTGGTTATTCTAGCAAACTCTTGGGTTTTAATGATGAAAACAATGCCATATGGGACAGTTATGTTAGTTTTTCTAATTCAGTTCAATTTGATTAGGATCTTTATCTGAAAGAATAACAAGCACAGGAAGATATCAAAGATACACAAGATACAAAAGACATTTCCTCGAGGAAACCATAAAGGAGAAAACCCCGCAAACTTACTTAGAATAGTTATGTCACTAAGACAATATCACAAGATGGAAAAAACCCTAGAATAAGATGTCTTTTGCAGCTCACTCTATTCCTCCTCTAGCGAACTTGCACGTAAGAGTGTGTGAGTGTGTATCAAATGAGGGAGGGCACCTCCCTATTTATATACATCAAGTGACTGACCTAAAACATGATTGGGCTGACTCTTAACCTAGTAGGGCAGACTTCACCTAGGGAGACTCAAAAATTACATTTTATTATATTAATCTAGGACTATTGCCCCGACTTACGCCAGAGGGTTTACCTCTATGACCATACACAATAATGACATCCCAATCAGAGGGAAAAGATCTTCGTTGGGGGTACAACAATATACAATAGTAATATACAGCATAATATCTTCTGAAGTTACACTTACAACAACACTCCCTCTTACCTAGGAAGGTAATATCTTGCCACAATCATCATCACATCAGATCACGTCATCATCATCGTCGTTGTTGCCATAGTCCTCATCTTGTTGATCATTGACTAGTGACATCTGTGGGATCTATCTGTCATAAGAATTTTCTACAGAGCCAGCCCTGATTCATGTTGAGTGTAGGCCTAGTCCTCATCTAGGTCTTCATCATAACCACAAGCAAACCATCACGTAGGTACAGCCCATGACCATACATTACATTGTCACTGCAATCACCTGCGTCTCCTACCATTGTCTCGTCGTATCCAGGTCATCTTAGCATCGTAGATGGAGAGCAGCCCAGATGAATACCACATGTCCAACAAACCACATGCGTTCTACCGACATAGAAGCACGCCAAGACTCATTATGTCTCAACAACAACCTACCTCTACTATGCAGGAATCGCCTAGGAGCACACCAAATGCATTATGTCTCTCCACGATCAGCCTGCGTTCTACCAGCATAGGAGCACGCCAAGACACATTGCGTCTCCATGACAACCTGCGTCTACCACTATGTGAGAATCGCCCAAGCGCACACCAAGTGTCTTCATTATCGATGGACCTCTCATCATCTCCAACATGGAAAACACATAAGGACTGATTACGTTCAGGGATAACCTGCATTCTACGCCAGGACTGATTACATCTGAGAACAACCTCAAGGACCCATTACATCTAGGAATAACCTGCGTTCAACGCCAAGACTGATTACATCCGAGGACAACCTTCCAAGACTCATTACATCCAGGGACAACATGCCCTCAACGCTAGGACTTATTACATGCGAGGACAACCTAACAAGATTGATTACGTCTCAAGCCAACCTACGTTCTACACCAAGACAAATTACATCCAGGGACAACGTATATTTCTTTCCATGTGAAATCTCATTCTAGAGCATTTGCGTCTTCCGATCTTTCGTCATCTCTTTAGCCTCGAAGCACCCCAAGAGTGATTACGTCTAAGGACAACCTACGTCTTCCACCATGCAAGAGCTCATCACTCCCTCTTTCTATGGACTTTGATATGAATCACACAAAGTCTCTCTCTGAAGTACTCGAACTCCACTCTAGCTAATGGATTGGTCAATACATCGGCTATATGCTTGTTTGTCGCCGCGTACTGGAACTTCACTGCTCCTCTCTGCACCATATCCCGGATATAGTGGTACTTGATCTCGATGTGCTTCGACTTGTCATGGAACATAGGATTCTCCGACAACTTCACGCAACTCTGGTTGTCACAAAAGATACGAGTCGCCTCTAACTCGATATCAAACAATTCATATAGTAGCTTTCGAAGCCATACTGCCTCACAACTGGCCGAGCAAGATGCAACATACTCTTCCTCGGTTGTACTCAGCGCCACGAAGGACTGCTTCCTGCTAAACTAGGAGATCATGCCATATCCCAAACTGAAGTAGCAACCCGAAGTGCTCTTCCTATCAGTGGCATTTCCTGCCCAATCTGAATCAACATAACCATGCAGGTTAATCTTCTTATCCGCATCATACTTGATTCCATACTCAATTGTACCATTTAGGTACCTCAATACATGCTTTGTAGCAATCAGGTGAACATGTCTCGGATCCGTCAGGAACTGGCTCAATGTGTTCACAGCAAAGCATATGTCTGATCTCATATTCGTCGGGCACATCAATGAACCAAGCATCTGACGATACATCGTGGCATCAACTGACTCTGATGAAGCATCACACAGTAGCTTCAAGTTCGATGCCATAGGTGTGGTTATTTCCTTGCAATATAGCATTGTGAACCTCTTCAGGATCTCTACGGCATACTTTCATTGACTAAGGAAAATCCCATTTGCACTGTGCCACACCTCCATGCCTAAGAAGTATTGCATCATCACTAGGTCTTTCATCTCGAACTCAGTGGCAAGTCTCCTCTTTGCATCTACAATGAGTTTGTCCTCTCCTGTCAGAAATAGGTCATCAACATATAGCAGGAGTATCACCAACCTTCTGCCTTAAACCTTGAAGTAAAGGTTGGAATCTGCTTTACTCTTGGTAAAGCCTAAGCTCATCAGGAAGTTGTCCATCGTATCGTACCATGTCCTGGGTGTTTGTTTCAATCCGTACAAGGCTTTCTTTAGTTTGCACAAATGAGTCTATATGTCATGTGTCTCAAATCCCAATGGTTGCTCCACGTACGCTTCCTCTTCAACTACACCATTCAAGAATGTTGTCTTGATGTCCATTTGGTGTACCTTCCATTTCATTACCGCATCCAATGCAAGTATAGATCTAATGGAAGTGTATCTCGCTACGGGTGCAAATGTCTCCTCGTAGTTTATGCCTTCTTTCAAGGAGAAGCCATGCGACACAAATCTTGCCTTGTGTTTTTCAATGCTACCATCTGCAGCATGCTTGATCTTGTAAATCCACTACGACATCACAACCGACTTCCCTTCCGGTCTCAGAACTGTATCTCAGACAGAATTATTCATAATCGACTGGTACTCCTCGATCATGGCATCCTTCCATTCTTTCTTTTTTGTAGCATTTTGTACTTGGAAGGTTCTTTATCAGTGATGTCACGTAGTAAGGCCACATAGTTGTTGTATGGTCTATGTCTTTTCTTTCTGTATGCATCCCATCAAGAGTGCCATACCATTATGCATCTTGTATTAGCTCGCGTGCCCATGCTAGTTTTCTCTTGTGTGAGTTCTTCTTGTGAAGTGGTTCTACAGGTTCTTGTGGTGTTGCCATGTCGTGGTCTTCAAGGTCTTCAGGAGTTGTTTCTTCCATGGTCGTGCCTCGGACCTTGGTTGCTTCAAGTTCTTTGACTTCTTCAATAGGTAGTTTTATGGATCTAGAATATGGTGAGTCTTCGTTATATATTACGTCTCTGCTGATGTTGATCTTCTTAAATCCTGTAAAGTATATTCGGTAGGCTTTTGAGGTATCACTGTATCCTACGAATATTCCTTTCCTCCATGAAGGATCGAGCTTGGTCGTCTTTTACTTTGGAATGTGTGTACACTGGAAAGCCAAATATTCTGAGATGGCTGACTTTTGGTTTCTCTACTGAGAAAGCCTCTTCAGAAGTCTTGTTGTCTAGTACTTGGTGAGGAGTATGATTATGTACATACACAGTTGTCCTTGTTGCTTCTTCCCACAAGTGCATCGAAAGATCCTGGTCATGTAGCATTGCTTTCACTACTTCCATTATTGTTTTGTTCTTTCGTTCTGCAACGCCATTCTGTTGAGGATTGTAGGGGGTGCTCAACTCTCTCTTAATCCCATATTCTATGCAGAGTTCCTTAAATTCTTCGGAGGTGAATCCCCACCATTATATGGTCGCAGAGTCTTGATCGTCCTCTCAGTGTGGTTTTCGACCAAGGCTTTAGATTCCTTGAACTTACTGAATACTTCAGTCTTCCCTTTCAAGAAATATATCCAAGTCTTATGTGAGAAATCATCTATAAAGGAAACATAGTATACATACCTGCTTAGTGAGTTGGATGGCATGGGCCCGCATACATCTGACTCCTGAGTGTACTATCTCCAGTATTGCGTTTGCTTTGCTTTCACCGCTGGGGAATGTCTTCTTTGCGTTCTTTCTTTGTGCATGTCCTTTGCAAACGCCTTCATGTTTCCTGGATTTCTGGAAGTCCTGAAACTACTTTGTTTGCAATTGGTAGTGCTCTATCGTGCACATGTGCAAGTCCTCGGTGCCATAGTTCACTTGGTTCCATGGAATCATGAACCAATGCTTGTTCAATTTGTCCCTTCAACTTGTACAAGCATCCCTCTTGCTCTCCAACTATTCTTGCATCATCAATTGTTTTTCCTTTTGGCCACATTAGAACTTGGCCATCAACAAATGCAACCCTTATTCCCTACATTAGGAGATGGACATTGAAGCTACAGGCTGTTGATAATATATGGTTCTATTTGAAAAAGTCCCTTAAGTTGATTGAAGTTTTTAAAAAAAGTCAAAGAAGTCAGCCCAGTCAACAGAATAAAAAAAACTCCTTAAAGTGACTCTAATGGGTGACTTTATAGAAAGTTTTTTTTTAATATAAAAATATTAAATGGGGTAAGGTGAATTACAAAGGGTGATTTGCAAAGGGTGATTTAAAATACAATAATAATTAAAAATTAAATTCATTCCTTACTTTATGGATAATGATAACCTTAAAGGTGTATATACTTACTCCACGTGAATCAAAAAAAAAAAGAGTGAAAAAGCTGGAGCAGACTAAGGAATTTTTTTTGGAGCAGAAAAAGATTAGCGTTGAAAATTTTTTTGGAGCTGTGAAGAATTATTTTTCTGTAGCAGCAGCTGGAAATTTATTTGTGACAGCAGAGGAAATTCTTTTTGCATCAGCGTGGAAATTTTCAGCATAATTTTTAAAAACATCAGCGTGAACCATATGACAGACTAACAGCTTATGAAGCCTGCGATATCCCTTTAACATCGTCCATTAAGTGACACGCCAGTTAGCAAGTGGCTTTGCTAGCCGGAACTGCTCCAAAGAAGCTCGGCGTGACTGGTGAAGTTAATCATGGCCGCCAAAAATAATTGATCTCATAAAAAAAATGGAAACCCCGAGCTGCCCATAAGTAAATTGCTTGGATCCAAGCCACAAGAAGATACAAAGCCCAGTTCGACGTAACAGCTGCCACGAAACTTGGATTTCTCCATGGTTGAGTTGCTCTGCCACATAAGAATAGCCGTGAATTGTTCCACGCCAATATAAACCCCCAACTGCCAAGAAAAATGTGGCTCTAAGCCACAAGAAGATACAGGCTCAGTTCAGACTCAATCGTACTGGTTGCTCGGCTGTGAATGACGCGTGGGCCAGGTGATGTGTTGGCGTGACTGGCATGCAAACTATGACTCTACTCCCAACAGAGTGAGCAGCTGCCATGATTTGTGTGACGAATCTCAACAAATATCACTTTCCTTGAAGGTTCAGCATGCAAATGGGCCGCTCCAAACTCTATATTATCAAAGACCTCGGAAGCGACTGTCACTGGATGAGAGCGAATCTAGGTGTATGAATCCCATCTTTAAACAGGAGATAAATGGCGATGGTATGTCATAAAATAAGCCGCCAGAGTGAATGCGGGTCCAATCCAAAATTTTGACTGCCAAAGTAGATCGAGCCAAGCTCCATGCCTCGGTTGCCAAGGAAATTGCGTGATAAGCTCAAGTGGTATCCATGAGTCGATTTGTTCTGCTGTCGAGGCGCTAAACTCCATTTGGATCTGTGGGCGGTTGAACAACGATGAATGCAGCTTACGGCTTGATTGCTGCTATTCTTTTCAATCATGTTAAAAATGATTACACTGTTCCAATGAAAGCAATAAAGGAGGGAGTCTATTTTGAGTCTTTAAAAGACTGGAAGACAACAAGGTCCAGGACAAGGTTTTTGACAGTCTGATCCATCTTAATTCCATAATTGCTATGACAGTCGAGTCGTGACAGTGTTTGACAGAAGTCCCTAATTGCAAAGAAGTGGATTTGTTAGCAGCAGCAAAAGTGGAGTTTTGGACTGATATTTCCTCGTTCAGTATTGGTTAAAGCCACTACAGAAGCAGCTTATTGGGCATTGACTACAGATCTACTCCACACGCAGAGATTAAGGAAACCCCGGTGTTCTTCAAGACTAAAAACTTAATTCTCTCTTGTTCAAGTGAGGCAACAGGAGTCTAAGGCAGCCACATTGAAGTTTTGTAAACATTTTTTTTGGAAGCTTATTCCTCTATGTTCTCTGATATTTGGATGACCAACCAAACATAGTGGCAGCCGCAGCAGTCAGCAGTTGGAGGATATCTTTCTGAATTTCGGCAGCTACAAGAAATGTGAATAAGGCAAGAAACAACATGTCTGAAATTCAGTAGACAGTAATGGGCAGAGCAGCCGTAGTAAGATGAAATTGAAGCTGTTTGTAAGTGTTCTGATCATTCAGAAATCAAGGACGCAGTAAGACATATCTCTAATTTTCTAGGAGAAAAGATGTAGCAACAGCAATAGTACATCAAGATACAAGTTTAAAGTTAAGAACATTTCTGGGTTATCTGTTTGTTGAAGATCAAGTTTCACTTATCCATCTCTGACTACAAGCTAGGCAGCGACAGTAAGAAGTTGTCAGCAGCTACAGTAGATGAAGCCCTCCTCCACGTTGAAGTATACATACTACGTGTACGTGGTTGCATGTGCTAAAACTTGTCAGAAAGTCAACTCGCATAAGGCAACTGAAGTTTACATCTAATGTCACAAGTTGATACAGGCAGGCTTTAGAGTAGCAGTAAGTAAGCATGTAGACGTTGATCCTAGTTGAAGACCTTAAGATGTTTAAGGCTGATAAAGTGTCATGTGGTCTGTATGAAGTTCTAAGATCATCTGAATAGCAGTAAACTCTTGAATATCCTTAATCCACAGCAGAAGACCTGACTAAGAAACAAGTGAAAAAGAAAATGATGACAGAATGTTGATATGAGAATGATGTAATTATGGACAGAGTTGTAATGATGTAATTTATGGTGTGGAATGAGAATTGTAAACTCTGGAAAATTGATGGCTTAAGAATATTGAGCTATCTGGAATAGACTATCTGGACTATATTGTGAATACTGTCCTAGGGGTTGAAAGTGTTGACAGTCTGTCAACAACAAAGGTTGACCAGCTGAAGATGAACAGAGAAGATTGAGAAAACTAGTGCAGCAGTATTGAGCAAATTGACAAGCAGTTGTTTGAGTTGGACAGTGGATTGAGGTGACGAACAGACCTATGACATTCAGCAGATCAGATTGAAGTGTATGTTGATGATATTATCTTTGGTAGTGATGATGATACTCTGAGCCAACAATTTGCCAAGGTTATGCAAAACGAATTTGAGATGTCGCTACTTGGTGAGCTGACCTTCTTCTTGGGACTTCAGATATCACAATGTGAAGAAGGCATCTTCATCTCTCAGACCAAGTACATTAAAGAAATGTTGAAGAGGTTCAAGATGGAAGATTGTAAGCCTGTGAGCACTCCTATGACTACTAGCTGCAAGTTAAGCAAAGACGACGAATCAAATGCAGTGGATCAAAAACTTTACAGGTCAATGATTGGAAGCTTACTGTATGTGACAGCTTCAAGGCCAGATGTGATGCAAGTTGTTGGACAGATTGCAAGATTTCAAGCAGCTCCGAAGGAAACTCACGTTATTGCAGTCAAAAGAATCTTCAGATATCTTAAAGGAACTATGGACTTTGGATTATGGTATTCAAAAGGAAATAAGTTGGACTTATTAGCTTACTCAGACGCGGATTGGGCAGGATGTGTGGATGACAGAAGAAGCACAAGCGGAGCAGCATTTTTCTTAGGAAACTGTTTGGTATCATGGTCTAGCAAAAAGCAATCCTCAGTATCCTTGTCAACAGCAGAAGCAGAATATATAGCAGCAGCAGCATGCTGTACTCAAATTCTTTGGATGAAACAGAACCTGCAAGACCTACAAGTAACATATGATGAGCCGATTCCAATTCTATGTGACAACACAAGTGCCATCAACATCTCCAAGAATCCGGTCATGCACTCCAAGACAAAGCACATCCCTATCAAATATCACTTTCTTCGTGAACAAGTCACAGAAAAGCACATCAAGTTGGAATATATTGAGACAAAGGAGCAAATAGCAGATATATTCACCAAGCCACTTCCTAAAGGAACATTTGAGTACCTCCAAGAAAAATTGGGGGTCATTCCTTCTTCCCACTAAATTGATTCTTCACACAAAAGTACCTGGTTTTTGGGAGAGCATGTTCTGAGGGGGAGTGTTACTTCAAGGGAGTACCCTTTGCCATTGATGTCAAAGGGGGAGAGAAGTTGTGGATAGGGGGAGCCTATTCTCAGGGGGAGCCTGAGTGTTGTCATCAATGACAAAGGGGGAGATTGTTGATTAAGTTGTCATTGATGCCAACAGTGCCTGGTCATTGATGCCAACAGTTGAGTCTTGGTGCCCCTTGTGGAGCCCCTGAGGGTTAGTGTTTGATTTGTGGTTTTCTGTGTCAAGAGGAGACCTTTTGACTTTGTCCAAGCCCAAGTCTGAAGCCCTTGGAGCTCTTGGGACAATGGCAAAAGCCCTGATCTTCTAAGTTGGTTTATTCAAAACATTCAAGGTTAAATGACAAAGTCCTAAATCATTAATAAAAGATTTAAAATTAATATTAAAATCAAATATTAAAAGTTTTAATAAATAAAACAATTATTTATTAAAATAGTTTAATAAATATAAAATTTTTAATATATACATTAAAATAACTTTTTATTCAATATTAAAAACAATTCATTAAAATAAGGAAAAAGGTTTATTCAAATAAAATATAACCAAGACACATTCATTAAAATAAAGGAAAGATGACATTTCCTTTTTGAACAAATTCATTAAAACCTGGAAAGATGTTTTTTTTTTAAATATTATAACTATGACAAAATTAAAGATTGACCCCTAAAAGTGTATAAATAAAACTTCATATGTCACAAGAGAAGTAATATTGATGTACGGGCTGTTAATTATATTTCAGTGTTGACTGCAAAAATCGCCGTGGTGTTATAGTGTAGCGGGTTGATGATATTCGTGTTTTTTTTTTTGATCGAGGTGAAGTAAGGCCCAGCCAAGGAGACCACGAGTATTTTTTTTAATATTCAGTCTCCTGGAACTCTCAAACGCTCAGATCCGAAGGATCATTTCAGAAATTGTGGCTACGGTATCGAATTCTTCCCTATCAATTCGACGATACTCTAACGCGAATTCATCAGACCAGATCTGTTTTTGCTCGATCTTTTCAGAAATTTTGGCTGCGGTATCGAATTCTTCCCTATCGATTTGACGAGACTCTAACGCGAATTCATCAGACCAGATCTGGATTTGCTGTTTTTCGAGCTTTAAATTGAGTTTTTTCTGCTTCTGATTTGGGGGATTCTACTACAATTTGGAGTAGAAAACATGCCGTCTGTATAAGGAGATAAAATGACTACCTTCGAGGACTCCGAGAAGTAGAGCGAGTATGGATACGTCCGAAAGCCGTGATCACCAAGAAAGAGCAGCGATCTCTGTTCGAAAAGTCTAGCGTGGAGAGCAGCGTGTAGATTGTTGCGTAGATCAACGATTTCCTTTTTTAAGTTCAAATCAATCGTGACTTAAGAAGGAGCAGTTTCATTGAATGTGAACAGGTCTGAAGATTTCTGAGGAAACAACTCCAATGAAAGCTCCACAGTGCACAAATAGACAAGGTATGTATAGTTTATTTACAGTTAAAATAGACATGTGTATGTACAGTAAAAGTCTACAAGAAAATGCATATTCAGTATAGAGTGGATGTATAGTTTATCAGTCAAAGGTGTGAACAGTATTGTGTTTATATGAGTGTACAATGAAATGTACAAGTGAAAATATACAGGCATGTGTAGTTGTGCAAGTGAATGCACAGGTAGAAGTATGAGACTATTCTCGATGATGATGATTGTGTATAGATATCAGTGAGTGTTGTGATATGATATGAACAACAGCATATACACAGTCCATTCTTATCATCATCTACAGTCAGAGGTATGTATACAGCAGTACATACAGTTTTATGCATTGGTATAGTGATGTACATGTTTGGGTAAAGTGCAGCAGTGATGAGCTATGATGATATATTGAGTTTACAAAGTGATATAATGATATGGTCAGTGATGAGGCTGACTTGGGTAATAAGGCTGACTTAGCAGTATGTGGCAGTGATAAGACTGACTCGACAATAACTAGCAGTGTTGATAAGCAGCTTGATCAGCATGACCGTGATAATATGAGCAGAAAGATGATGTGACAGTGATTAGAGTGCAGTGGTTATCAGCAGAGAATACAGGTTTTGATATTTGACAGGTCACAAATTCGGCATATCAGCAGAGAATACAGGTTTTGGTATTTGACAGGTTCACAGGTTCGGCATATCAGCAGAGAATACAGGTTTCGGTATTTGACAGGTCCACAGGTTCGGCAATATTCTTCTTATCAGGGTGGCAGGACGGGGCAAGGAAAGGAGGTCGTAGCCTCCTTCCGGTAGAAGCCGGAAAACTAGGGAGTGGTGGCTTCCTTCAGGTTGCAGCCTGTAAAACAGGGGGTCGTAGCCTCCTTTCAGTTGAAGCTGAAAAAATTGAAGTCTATATAATAAGACAGTTGTTCTTTTCATCCAGTTATTTCTGGACAACTATTATTAAAAAGGCTTCTGTGGTTTTACCCCCAGGACTTGGGTTTCCACGTAAAAATCATGTGTACTGTGCATCTTGTTATTTTTTCATGACTGTTGATGATATGCTACTATGATTGGTGATTAGCAACTTGCTCTTGATTGAAAATACTATAATTGGAAAATACTGATTCACCCCCCCTCTCAGTATTCTAACATGGGCCCGCATACATCTGACTCCTGAGTGTACTATCTCCAGTATTGCGTTTGCTTT
Source organism: Pseudotsuga menziesii (assembly GCA_001517045.1). Classification (NCBI taxonomy): domain Eukaryota; kingdom Viridiplantae; phylum Streptophyta; class Pinopsida; order Pinales; family Pinaceae; genus Pseudotsuga; species Pseudotsuga menziesii. The sequence continues at coordinate 987,356 of LPNX010669527.1, read as the reverse complement.
GCTTTCACCGCTGGGGAATGTCTTCTTTGCGTTCTTTCTTTGTGCACGTCCTTTGCAAATGCCTTCATGTTTCCTGGATTTCTGGAAGTCCTGAAACTACTTTGTTTGCAATTGGTAGTGCTCTATCGTGCACATGTGCAAGTCTTCGGTGCCATAGTTCACTTGGTTCCATGGAATCATGAACCAATGCTTGTTCAATTTGTCCCTTCAACTTGTACAAGCATCCCTCTTGCTCTCCAACTATTCTTGCATCATCAATTGTTTTTCCTTTTGGCCACATTAGAACTTGGCCATCAACAAATGCAACCCTTATTCCCTTTGCATCTAGTGCAGAGATGGAGAGAAGATTCTTCTTCAATCCTGGAACATACACCACATCTTTTATCTTTAAAGATTTCCCAGAATCTAGCTTGTAGGAAGCTTCTCCACTTCTTTTTATGGAATATTGGTATTCATCCCCAAGTTTCACCTTGTGAGGTGACTCATGCTCAGATAGGTTGATAAATGATTCTTTATATCTCGTCATATGTTTGGATGCCCCACTATCCATAAAAGCCAATCATTGCTTCCATGTGAGATAGTGCATGTGAGTGCTAAGATTAGGACATATTCTTCATCACTTGAAGAATCGTCTCTTTCTTCTTTGAATCTTTTAGTTGTTGGTGCATCGTCTTCGGTGGTGTTAGCATGATGTATTTTCTTGTTTGACTTCTTGTTGAAGGAGCCTTTGTTTCTGAGAAAATTTCTGGAGTAGTGTCCCTTCTCATCACAAGTGTAGCATCTAGTGTTGGAAGAATCTCTTCTAAAATTCTTTTGTCTTTTGTGATGAGGGTCCTCCTTATGATTTCTTCTGGTGTGAGCTGTGAGAGCTTCATCTTCTCTTCTCTTGTTATGAGTCGAGCTTCTTCTTATGTGCATTCTTCCCTGAGTCTACAGAAATCGATCAACTTCCCCCTGACATGATTCCTTGAATGAATGAATCCCATGATCTTGGGAGACCATTCAAGGTGGTCATAACAATCTCCCCTTCTTCTACATTCTATTCGATTGCTTCAAGTTGTTAATTGATTTGAACAACCCTTGTGAAGTAGGATTGCATAGCCTCTGAGTTTTGTATCTTCACATTCCTTAGTTGGTTCCTCGATGCCAGCTTTCAATTAATGTTCTTTCCTTTGAACAGCTTCGTCAAAGCATCGAACACTTGCTTAGGAGTCTTCAAGGATGACACATGGGGAATGAGGTGATCCTTAATAGAATCTGCAATGATTCTCTTGGCCCTGACCAAATTCTTCTTATGGATAGCCTTAGCGTCATCTCCCTCTGGCTCTAGAACTTCCTTACTGATATACTGATCCAAATCATTTTCTTCAAGGATCAGGGAGATCCTGTACTTCCATGCTCGAAAGTTGTCAACTCCCCCAAGCTTATCCTCTGCTAGGAGTGATGAGTCATTTTGAAATGAGAACCTTAAATGGAAATAGCAGAGATTTAGATCTTACCAATTTGAGGTGTATGGCCTAGTTCTGAAGCTAGCTGACCTAAGGTTTGTTAGAGAAACCCTAGTTTACCAGACTTGGAATTTTGGAATTTTGTCTAGATAGAAAGATTTGCCTCCTTGAGGTGAGTTGTAGCTGACCTAAGGTTTGTTAGAGAAACCCTAGTTTACCAGACTTGGAATTTTGGAATTTTGTCTAGATAGAAAGATTTGCCTCCTTGAGGTGAGTTGCTCACTAAGGTACTTTTTCAAAAACTGTGGTGGGAAGCCTCCAAAGTTTGATACCCTAGTTTCTTCCAACAGTGTCCCGCAGTAAAAAAATGAAACTTCTCCAAATTTGATTATGCTTCCACCAAAAGATGCACCCTCCTAGGGCGAGTTAGCCTAACCCTCTTTTCTTGATAATCTGCTGAGATGAGACCTTGAACTAGCAAGCCCTAGTTTCCGTTCCTGCACAATGCCTTCTTTCAGAGAAGCTCTGATAACATGTTAGTTTTCTACTTCAATTCAATTTGATTATGATCTTTATCTGAAAGAATAACAAGCACATCAAGATATTAAAGATACACAAGACACAGATTTTCCTCAGGGAAACCATAAAGGAGAAAACCCCGCAAACTTCCTCATAATAGTTGTCACTAAGACAATATCACAAGATTGAAAACCCCAAGAATAAAATTTCTTCTACAGCTCTCTCTTCCTCCTCTAGGGAACAAGCACATAAGAGTGTGTGAGTGTGTATCAAATGAGGGAGGGCGCCTCCCTATTTATACACATCTAGTCACTGACCTAAAACATGATTGAGCCGACCTCTTAACCTAGCAGGGCCGACTTCACCTAGGGATTCTCAAAAAATTACATTTTATTATATTAATCGAGGGCCTACTGCCCCGACTTACACCGAAGGGTTTACCTCTATGACCAAACACAATAATCACATCCCAATCAGAAGTAAAACATCTTCATCGGGGGTACAACAATATACAATAGTAATATACATCATAATATCTTCTGAAGTTACAATTACAGCAACAAGTTATACGTTAAATCTTCAATCTAGCCATGTAATATTAAAGGACAAGGACAATTCCCTTCTCTGGACATCACATACACATGGTGATTACCCTCTTAAAGCTAGTTACAGTGCTCTAAATAAGCAAGCAATCTAGAAGCATGTTCAATGGTGGTGGAAAAACATATGGAGGCTTCGTTCCCATCAAAGGCTCGTATACTTATGTGGTTCCTTAAAAACGGGGTTCCAACATGGGACATATTGCAGAGAAAATAATTTGTTGGTCCTCATAGATGCAGTCTTTGTCAAGCCGATGGGGAATCAAATTGCCATTTGGTTATTTCTTTCCCTTTCGCACACTCATTTTGGGACGAGATCATGGGGCTCATTGGATTAAATGGCATTTGGGTTGGGAACTCCATTGAGGTCGGTCGTCAAAGACGGTGCAAACATGAAGGCAGAAAACTGTTTAAGGCCCTTCCCTTTGACTATAGCCAAGGGAATTCAGCTGGCCCAGAACAAAATGGCATCCCCATTAAAGTTGCAATCCAAGGTATTAACATCATTTCTAATTGCAACACTCAATCTCTTTCTAAATGCTCAAGAGTTCAAGTGGAAGTGCAAGTCAATTCAAGTAAGCCTCAAGCTTACTTTGACGGAGCCTTCAAGGGGACCCTCCCTTGCAGGTGCAAGTGGTATACTTTACATCTCTGACTCACGCACTCTTAGGTTCAAAGCTGGTTTAGGCCAGGGTTGTAATAATGCTGCTGAGCTTTCGGCTTTGAGACTTGTCTTAACTTTGGCTGTGGAAAATGGTGCAACTCTGTTTAAATGTTTGGAGATTCAAAGATGGTAGTTAATTGGATCACTAGGAAATGCAGGATGCAAATTTACCATAAGCAAGCTTTGTTGGATGAGACCATCTCCCTGTTTCACTCTATTCATAATACTTCTATCAGCTATATCTACAGAGAAAAGAACTAGAAAGCTAATTCCCTCTCCAAAGGAGTTGTTCATTTGTCGCAGGGGACCTGATCCATATTTAAAAGCTCCTGCAGGGGACCTGCTCCTTTTAACCAAGATTTCCTTTTTGTTTAGAGTTATGTAGCTTATAGTTGGCATATCCTAATATAAGTGAACTGTTGTTTGCAAGGCATCCTAGTGCCTTTTCACAGAGGCTTTGAGTTTGAATGTCAAAGTTATTTGATATGTGTAATTTGGTTTTGCAAGAAATGAAATTGTGATTTTTGTGGCAAGAAATGAAAAGAAAAAAAGATGTCTCTTATAAGCATCTCTTAGAATCATTATGATTTGGAGAACTATTAATAAAATCAGCAGTTGAACTTTTTAATTGAATGTGATGAGTTGAGTTGGCTTTGTGGTTTAACTTTGTATTGCTGATTTCTAGCATTTGTTGCGATTCCGCAAGATCAAGCATACATTAGTTCTGTGGGTTGCTATCAAATCTTAGCGTCCTTTTAAATTCTGGGCTTATTCAAATATCATTCTCATTATAAGTTTAAAGCAGTTGAATTCAAATTGATATCGGGTTTTGCTGTTGTAACAGTGGTTTCTTCTAATTTGATGATTGTTCAAGTTCAGATTAAATTGAATTTAAAATCATCTATGCATGGTTAACTTGAGAGCATTGCTTTGTTATCCTTGATGCAATAGATTTCTGTTTCAGTTTGTTTCACTTTACCTTATGTTTCTTCTGCAAACCCTTCTTTTGCTTGCGAAAACAGACGTAAATATTGTCCATAGGGAAACCTTGTTTGATAATAAAACAGATAAAGCAGTTTTAATATCACCCATAAATAAGTAACCAGGCCTTAGAGCTGGAGATTTAGCCTTTAGGGGCAGGAAGCTCATGATTGAGGAGTTTTAAGTTCACTTACCCCTTACTTGTTCCCCGAGACCATAGTAGCATAATTCGAGTACGAATACGATTCGATAAGAAAAAAATACATAACAAAAAAATCTAGTACTGATAAAATAAAGAAGTAGACTCAGTATACATATAATATTTTCAATGAAATATTGAATATCAACCATTAAATATTGAACATAGGAAAATTCATTCATTTATTTTTAAACATAATACTTTCAAAAAAAATATAAAATTTCAACAAGCCGGGATGTGAAGAGTGTGACAGAGACAACCGTTAGTTACCAATAATTATTTGAACAAGAAAGATAAAATGTATTTACCACTAATTATGCAATTGAATGATATTTATATTTTGTAGTGTTTAAAAATTATAATTGGTTTTCAAAATTTAGTCTTTGGTTAATAGGATCTCGTATCCGTATTACACCTACACTGAATATTCAATGATTTCCAAATTGTTCGACATTTCCGTACATGAAAAGCCAATACAGCCGAATTATGCTACTATGCCCGAGACACCACATTCAACAGGGCCCTCGTCCTCTGCTCGGTGACAAGGTGACATGCGTTCCCCTAGCCATCTCTGAGGAGCGCAAAGCACAGGAGGAGAATTAAGGATATGGTTAGTGGGGCATTAGTTGTTGATGACCTGCCTTCATCAACTGATTCACCTATACTAAGGAAAAGCAGCCTGGATCCTGTCACTGCAGTGTATTCCTCGGCCTTTATGTTTATGCTCTGTCTTTGCATCCTTCAAGGAAAACATTTATGTTTGGATTATGTTGATAGTACAGGGCAATATGTCAGTCAAGGTTTGGACTTTAATAGATTTCAATGCAGATTTGTATACTTAAAGCCTCTTTTTGGTTTTTGTAAGACTGCTCCTTGAGAGGACATTTATTATACCCTCTTTATGACTTGGTGATGGCAGATGTGACTCTACCTTTTTCATTAAATAATCATCATATGTATTGTCCAATTTATTCGGAATAATACAAGAAGCATTATAAAAAATCATGTGTTGTAGTATGATAAAGGAACCTAATGCATGCATTTACTGGATGTCACATAGAAGCAACAAAACTTAATTTCTAATAGAAAAATTCAGCGACCTGCAAGCCAACAAACAATTGGTAGCTTAACATGCATATAGTTCACCAAAAAACAGTTCTTCCATGGTAAAATGACTCAAACATTACATCAGGAATTCTATTATCAAATGTGAATGATAAATTCAGTTTTTGTATTGCAGACTAGACTTTGATAAAGATAGTTGTAAATAAATACATAGCTGTTTGCAAATAAGAAAGATGAATCAGTTCTAACTAGTGTATGCTACACTATCATAAAAATAGGATATTCTTTCAGGCTTCTCTACAAACACAACATCTGCATGCGCATCTATATTTTCTGACTCTTTTGAACAAAAAATCAACATACATATCAAAAGATGCTTGTGAAAAGCAAGAATGCACAAAATACATGTAAAAACTAAAAAAAGAGTTATACGTAACTAAAGATAGATCCCCAAATCATTCCAAGTCAAAGTCACCATCATCATTACAACACAGAATCTAAAATAACCTAGCAAAAAATTCTCCAATATAATGGTAATGAATATACAGCTAATAGTCAAACACAAGCCTTGTAATTTAAGACTTTTAGTTCAAATTCTAATCCCTCGTCTCTATACTTCAATAATTCTTGCTAGCTCCAAAAGGTCTTCTCTTTCAGGAAGATTCTTTTAATTCTAAGCTTTAATCTAAGAAACAATTATCTAGCTCCTTCCTGTTTCCAGCATTAATGACATACATAGGAACCTTAAGATTGGCCTTTTTTCATAACCTTGAACTTACAAGTTTGTTTCTAAATGTCGTATTATTTCATGAAATACCTGAATTCATACATAGACTCCTACTGCTAAAAGCAAAAATAACGAACCAAAACCCTACAAGCAAAGCAAAAAGTAACTAATTAGAACACTAGAGATGGCATGGCTAGATTACAACGTATATGATAAACCAATGGAAAAATGACAAGATTCAATCCATGAAACAAAACAAGATCAGATAATCTAACACTTACTAAGAAAACTGATGCCAAACCACCAGTAACAAGCTCCCTTGTCAGACTGCGACTAAATTTGGAGACAGTTGCTTCATATCTGCAAACAACCAGTTTAAACTTCTCTTAGCAGATTTGTTAAAATAATTTAGAATTGAAGGTTTCCATTAACCTCAGCCATAGTAAATAATCATCCCCATGTAAATTAAGTGATTTCTGATATGGAGTCATGAAAAAGGACCACACATGCAAATTAAAAATGTGTCAAATCTCCATTACTTTTTGTTCCATCTTTTACAGAAAACCTGTCAGATGAGAGAGTCAACTTGCATGCAGTTGGACTAAAAGTCTAAACATATAATGTTCCCATTTATGTTGGAAAAAGATGAACAGCTGGTTTTGAGACTTAACACAAATAGTTATTGTTTCCATCAAGACCTGACCTCTAGAACTTGGTTCAGCTCTTCATTCTGATAACAGATGGGTATAGGTACAAACCTTTGAGATATTAATCATGCTCGATTAAGTGTAAGTATACTGGGAGCTTTAACTTTTAGCAAGAAAGTTCTACATGAATCATGAGTAGTCATCAAATAATTTAACATACTATAAATTTTCTGCTATCACATTCCACTCAAAAGCTTTTCCAATCATTTACATGAACTTCTTCAAGCTACCGAACCCTATAGATCTTAAGGCTTGGGGGAAGATATCGTATTTAACTGGCATATAGGACATTTCTTACAGTTGAAATGCATAGATCTCATTATATTGCAACATTCCTTTGAAGCTCCCTTGGGACTCTAAAAATATGAATATTTGGAAGTTTACCGTATTCCTGTTTCGGCACTATGTGCTGGATATGGCCTCAACTAAAATCAAGTCATTTTGAAGTACTATCCTTAAAATGGAGAATCAGTGATTCTTGATTATTTTTATGGCATGTATTTAATTTGCTTCTGTTGAATTTTTTAAAGAAATATCTACAACTGTTTCCCATAACAAGCATGCTTTTAGAAAGGGCGAGTGTTGCTTGTAGAATGGTGCGCATTTATGTCTCTACAAATACATGTCATTGCAAGTTGTTGCCTAATAAAATTGCATACACCGTATTCTTAGTGTCTAACCAACTATATAATGCGTACTCTTTTCTTTGTGCCCCCTTCATCATATGTTTAATTATCCCCACCATTTCCTTTTACTCTTTTGAAATGCATCATATATTTCATCATAGCTCAATAAAGATGTACATCAAGGAGCCAAAGAGTGGTCACACAAAACCGCCCTTCCTCCATAAGCAAGGAGAGCTAGCATATCCGCTTTATATCCAACTTGAAGAGCATCTATATCATTCTTAGAAATGGCATTCCTGGCTCAAATCTGCACAGCTAAGCCTGACCTAAAAGAAAAAACTTCTCCCAGGTTGAACAAAATATTTGCCACATAACTTGGCACCATCATTTCCCTAAGACAGATGCTTGTCAATCTGATTGCATCACACACTCTTGCTTGCCCTTCAGACCATCCATTTGTGATCAAAAAACAACTCCTTTCTAGTAAAGAGGAGAAACAAAGAGAACATTGTACTGAGCAGCAATTCAAGCCCAATATTTTCAAATCCACATAACATGCTTAACTACTTCAGGTTTGTGACAAACCACAACATTCATTTGTAAGATTAGTGCAATGCAATCGATCCTTTGCAGCTAACCATTATGAAGGACCAACCACCCAAGTACTCTACTCCTAAAAGAAGAGTGGGACTTCTAGATACCTCGATACATCCTGATCCACATTGTTACATTGTTTTGAAATTACAACTTGTTAAGATTATCTGTCGTTGAACAAGTTGGCCAAGTCTTAGCATAAAGCTTCTTGGCTCAATAGTCTAAAAATGTCTTCACATAAGACCATTTCCAATCGTTCCAAATAGACCCATGAGCATCCAAATGTAGCTTAAACAAATGATCAGCTAGAATCATCTGACAAGGTGCAGTAGAAGCAGGTCAATCCACAAATTCAAACCTTTGAGATAGTTTAATGTTAGAGATAGATGTGTATCTCAGGATGTCCTCCATGTGGTTCTGCCTAGCATGGAGGTACATTGTCAGTATAGGCAGTAGTGTGGAGTGTGAGAGACATTTTGCAGTGGTCATGGATTCAGTGATTGAAGACATGCAGACGTTGCAGTGACTTCTTCCGGTTGGATGTGAGGAGTGCAGTGGTGCACAAGTTTATGATGTTGTTGGGTGAGGTGCATGATGCATGTGCATGAGAGATGCATATGCATGTGCATGGAGGAGTAGGTATGCATGGGCATGTGCATGTAGAAGTAGGTGTTCATGTGCATGGAGGCTGGATGATGCATGTGCATGAGATTTGCACATTGCATGTACATGCATGCATTTTTTAATGTACCATTTTTAATGCATGAACCTTGAATTAGGGTCTCAAAACCCTAATCTCACCGTCAGATTAGAAAAAGGCATTTGGGAGGCAAAAGTCATTGATTGCTTGTGTGGCTCAAGTGATCAGAGAGGAGGGAAAATTAATGCATGCAAGAGGGCGAATTCTTGAGAGGAGAAGGCGCAGCTCAGCAGAGAGGGAGGACTTAGAACTAAGAGAGATCAGTATCCTTCATCTATGGCAAAGGGAGGTCACTATAGAAACAGAGATTGGTTTTGAGTGAGGATGATCCAACTATAGAGCACAGGGTTGATTTACCAGATAGTGGGGGCGCATATTGTTCTATTCTTCCTTTCTACAACCCCATTCTGTTGGGGGTTGTATGGCACTGCTAGCTTCCTCTTGATTCTTGCTTCTCGGCAAAAATCATCACACTCATTAAATTCAAACTCACCTCCATTGTCTGACCTCAAGATATGGATGTATCTTCCTGTCTGGCTTTCAATTAGAGCCTTGAACTCCTTGAACTTATCAAAAGTTTCACTTTTAACCTTTAGAAAGTAAATCCAAGATTTGCGAGAGTAATCATCATAGTACAAACAACCACTCAAAGAAGGTGCAGACATGGGTCCACATATGTCAAAATGAATCATGTCCAAAATCCCTTTAGATCTACTGTTACTTTTTAGAGAAGGATTTCTCGGTATTCTTTCCTAGAGCACAACCTTTGCAAACACCACTATGTTCATGAGAAAACTCAGGCATACCTGTAACCATCTTTTGAAGACAAGAGAGAGTTGTATAATGAAGGTGTCCAAACCTTCGATGCCATAACTCAAATGGGTTGATTGTGTTGTGAACCAATGCTTGAGTGGAGTGTCCAGATGCTTTGTAAAGACCTCCCTCTCGAACTCCAATCAATTCAGCTGAACTTAACTTTTCATTCTTTGACCATAGTAGAACCTTCCTGTCCATGAAGATAACTTTGTAGCCTTTATCTTCTAAGCCAACAACTAAGAGGAGATTCTTCTTCAAGCCAGGGACATATAGTATGTCTTCGATATGCAAAACAGTCCCTGAGTCAAGTTGAAATGATACTGAGCCAACTCCCTCTATTTTGTAGGCAGTATCATGTCCAAGTTCTACTTGATTAGCAAACTTCTTTCTGTAGCTTGTAAGAGCTTCACGGAATCCTGTCATATGTCTTGAAGCTCCAGTATCCACTAACCAAGAGTTAGTACTATTGGTGATGGATCCAAAGAGAGCAAAAATCAAGTAGTATTCTCTTCTTGATTCTTCTTCTTTGGAATACTTAGCATTCTTCTTCTTCTTTGGTTCTTCTTCTTCTGTTCTAGATGCTTGAAATCTTCTTTTGAACCTTCACTTTGGCTTCCTACATTTCCTGGCATAATGTCACATCTTGTAACAGTTAAAACATTATATTTTTTATGCATCTAATTGCTTACCTTGTGGCTTCTTTTCTTTCTTCTTTGGAGGGAAAGGTTTCTTGAACTCCGTTGTCTTAGTTGTAAGGGAAAGGTTCCCTTCCTTAGCACCATTAGCTCTGCTATGAATTCTACCTTCTTCTTCCAAACAATCATGCCAAAGTCTATCAAAGTTTGGTTGAGTTTCACATCCACTTACAACAACCAGAAAGGTTTCCCAAGAACTGGGAAGACCATCAAAAACAGTTTGGACAAGATCATCATCATCTACTGAGACACCAATAGCAGAAAGTTGATCTCTTACCTGGGCAATTTTTGTGAAGGAGGCCACACCTTCATCTTTTTCCATCTTTAATGTATGAAGTTTGTTCTTCAGTACTCTCTTCTGACTACGTGCTTTCTTCTCGTATAGATTTGTCAGCGTGTCAAAACTTTCTTTGGTTGTCTTCAGTGGTGTTATGGCAGGCATCAAGATCTCCTTAACTGAGTCATAGATAATTCTTCTTGCCTTGGCTTGCTTTTTTTTAAAGGCTATCCTTCCTGCATTAGTTGTAGGTTCTTCTATAGTATTGATGACCAAGTCATCAAGATCGTTTTCTTCCAAGGTGGCAATAAGCCTTGCTTTCCATGATATTGTACTTGGTTGACCCTTTAAGTCTTTCCTCTGGGCTGAAGGTGTTGGAAGCCATCTCTGATCAATAAGAAGTCTGCAATTGTCCCAAGGTCTATGGAGGCCACATTGGTCTGCTTAATCACTGTAAACTTCACATGCAAAGCTCGCATACCATGTTGAAATTTAACATGTATATGAAATTTGTAGACTGTAATAGAGATAGTACTAAGCTTTTAACAACAGTAAAAAATTAGCAGCAATAAAACAATCATCCACAAAATTGAACACAAGAGTTTTCACAGGGAAACCTTTTAAGGACAAAAGCCCCAAAGCATTTATAATTCATCCTCTAAATGAGATGACTGAGTTTGTACATGAGCAGATAGAATGTAGATAGTTACACCAAATTTGTTCAACATAACTATGAGATGAATGTAGATCAAAATTATCCAACCAAGTTGTCAAAGCCTGTATTCTTCCAGTATATGAGAGATTGTGATTTGTGGAAGCCCTAGCAGGCTCATCATTCACTGCTGCCACCGTGGACTGTGGTAGCATGTTGCCACTTGGTTGCTGCCACCATGGACTGTGGTAGCCTACTGCTACCACTGTGGGTTGTTGGCAGCTTGCTGCTACGCTGTTGGTGCCACCGTGGATTGTTGGCAGCCTGCTACTACCCCGTTGGTTGTTGACTACTGCTACCGTGGTCTGTTGGTAGCCCTAGCGGGCTTACCACTAACAATTGCTACCACCCACCGTGAACTGAGGCAGCTTTGTTGTTGCTGCCATGAAGAGTAGGCACAAAAGATCATGGTTGTTGCCACGCTAGAAAGAAAACAGACACCAGTAAATAGCCACCAAAAAAATTCCTCAGTCCAAAAGATGCTGCGATATAGGAGAAGGAGAACCCAACAGATAAACACGACTTATTTCTTGGAGTAGTGAGTGGTGATCTGGGATGATGATAAAACAATTTAGAATGCTTCTTTATTTATAGTTCATCAAACATAAGATGTTTCCACATAATTAGGAGGTTGACCTTAGGGATTTTATTCTTTTCATCTTTGACCATTGACTTTTAATCTTTGGTGGTTCATTGCTCTTTTAGTCTTTGTCTTTGAGGCACTTGGACCTTTATTTGATGGTCACTTGGAGCAATACAAGTTGTGCTAGGGTTTCTTGGTCCTTCAAGTGATTTTACAACCACAACAAGTCATCTCAAGGGTTCTTCAAGGTCCCCATGGTCCATACATGTCCACTCGAAGTGCATCTTCATAAATAAGGAGGATTATTAAATGCTTTATCTCATTCTCCTCGTTGCCACCAATATCAAGTGCTAGGTCTTTCAACCAGGGGTAGTTAGTCCCTTGAGAAGGTCTCATAACCCATAGATCAAGGAGAGGAGTGCATCACTTGCCCAAACCCAGTCAAGGGATTATGGTGATGACCTGGTAACTGACCAGGTGCCTCAGCCCCAGGCTATATCAGATGACCTAATGTTGATTACTTGGTAACTGACCAAGTGCCTCCATTCTCCTAGAGAATGGCTCTCAGCCCCAAGCTGAGCTCCAAGTCCCAGACTGGGTTGATTTTTTGGTAACTGACCAGGTGCCTCCATTCTCCTAGAGAATGTCCCTCAGCCCCAGGCTAAGCTCCTAGTCCCAGAATGGGTTGATTTCCTGGTAATTGAGCAGGTGCCTCCATTCTCCTAAAGAATGGCCCTCATCCCTAGGCTGAGGTCCCAATCCCAAACTGGTTTGATTTCCTGGTAACTGACCAGGTGCCTCCATTCTCCCAAAGAATGGCTCTCGATGCTGCTTAGGTAAAATAAACACATCAAGGGTATCATCTATTTAATTCCATTAATGACTTCATTCAGACAAGAAAACAAGACATCCCTTAGAACCTATTGGCTATTTTGCCAATGTCCATCTAAGGCATGAATTCATTTGAATTCATTAATTTCAACACCATGAGCAAGAAATATAAGGCATTACTTATCCAACAAGTCTTCTACTTTATCAAGCATCATTCATGTATAATTCAACATTCATTCATGAACAATATACCCATTATTTCTAACACAAACAAAATGTAAATAACCATTCATCATTCAGCATATGAGTAGACACTTATCTAAGTGAAATAGTTGGGCAACTGGAATGGTGACTGCCACGCTCCACCAAACCGTAGGTCTCTGCTCGACCTGTATTCTTTCAGGCTCAAAGACCACCCCCAAGCTAGGACTCATGCATTCACCACAGACTTCTCACTAACCCAAGTTCTCTCATAGTTCAACACTTGACATACAAGGTTTACTGGCTTTTAACCAAATCCATGTCAAACTGTGCAATTCATTAGCCTAGCTTCATTCTACTGGCACAACAGTGATAACCGCCATTGTCCTCTATGCCTAGAATTACATTGAGTCCACTTCAAGCACTGCTTGTCATTTCACTGAGATTACTAGAGGCAAGAAACAAGGTAAGAAAAACAAACAACAAGGGACAACACTGCTTGGGTTTACAGGTCTCTCTACCAACCCAACTGCCTTTGCACAGTCAACTGAGGATATCTAACAGGCTCTGGACAATACTCAATCCACCAGAAGTTCCCCCTGAACAAAATTTAATCTAGGGGTATCTACTGTATGATCTGGGTAGCAGTGTATTGCACCCACGTTCAGTGACCACAATGGTGCAAAATTCTGATTCTGCATGGTGCCTCAGCACTTCCAATGCAACAGAATTACGCTTCTCCACATAAATTCTCCAACGAAGGGTCTTTCTCCTTCATGCGCTGCCACAAACATGCACCTCTGCGCACTGCCACTATCTTTCTAAGTTTCCTCTGTTCACAAGTTCTCTCTAAAATCTCTAATGCGTATATTTTTTTCCCCTCTTGCGTTCTATCCTCTACTGAGCATTTCTTTCTCCTGCGTATTCCTTTCTCCTCAAACTTTGTCCATGCCAACCTGATCCACCAACCTTGCATGGAAATTAATTGTGCAGGTAACACTTGGCACAATTTCCATTAATCCCACATAATCCACCTATTATCTCATAATCAGGATTTACAGGCTTAAACAAGGAATTAAAGTTTAGCAAAAAGGTTAAGGGTTCTTCTTTTGGTCTGTAGGGTTAACAGGGTTATGTACTTAGCGCCCCGCCCCCCCCCCAGGCTATACGTAGGGTTAACAGGGTTATGTACTTAGCGCCCCGCCCCCCCCCCAGGCTATACAACCCCCCACCCTCTCACTGTCATGGGTGAATGCATGGGTCCCCAAATCTATTAGCGTCTTGGCTCGGCCACCTTCCAATTTTCTTTCTTTAATATTAATAACTAAAAGTATATACAGAGTTCTACCTTATGGCACTCAAAAGTATTTATCAAAATTACATTTTTTTTAGAGGATAAGTCAGGGACATTACAATGAGTAGATGCCTTGTATAGCCATAAAGCATGTGGAAGAAGTCTTAAAACCTTTAAGAAAAATGTTGATGTCAACCTTTTAAAGTGCCTTGAAGTCATAAATGAAAATTTTTGGTATCCCAACCCGGTTTCAGTTTTAGTCACTGCATATGGTTTAATGCCCAAACCCCATCATGCATATACATTTAAAAATTAAAATTTTATTGTAAACTTGAAACACATGAGATATTTTTCAACTCTGAAAATTTATGACAGCCCTAGTTTCTTACTCAGAAAATTAATTTAGTCAACACATGAAAAATTAAAGACTCAGATTTTGACCAAAATGGTCCAGAAAAAATCCCGAAGGGAAAACCTGTTCTTCAGAGAGATCATTATTTCTTCAAAGCCAATTTCAATCAACAAATTACAACAATACTTATCTCATTTTCATCTTGAAAATCGTGCCAAAAACCCACTGACCAACTGCTGTATGGATTCCTCAATTTCGGAGCCACGCGTGTGACTATACGGATGCCTCGACTTATGTGCCTACACGCTGCCTCGAAACCTGTGCCTGTACGATCTGTTGTACGGAGAGCATTAAATGTTGTGCGGAGAGCATGGTTAGTAGGAATGTTGTGTAATCTAATGCATAGAAGTAATCATTGTTTTCTGCTCATACCATTATTTAAAACATTTCTTGATTGTTTCATGGATCACAACCTTGTCTTTGTTCCACCTTTGACTTTTCCATCTCTGTTTCATGTCACCCTTGCATCTTGAAACTCATTGACCTGGACCTGACAGATTGACTCTAGATCTCCCGTCTGTGACCTCTCATTATGAAGGCCTCCCTGTTATTCCTTGGTCTCTCGGCTCTGATGTCTGCTACAAAGTTCTCCAATGTTTTATGCTTTTCTTCTTGTAAAACCCTGTTGATTGGATATGTACTTAGGAGAACTGGTTTTTTGACGTTGTATTCCTTTCTTCTTGTAAATCCATATTGGTTGGCAGTGTGCTATTTATTTCTAAATACCAAATCTGATTTTTGTTCTCAATAATTTTTATGCCCAAAAATAAAATATCGTTGTAGTTTTATGCTGAAATTATAAACAAAAATTCACTGATATTTTAACCAATAATGCAACAGAACAAAAACAAGAAATCAATCATATTTGACACAAGTGTTTAGCTTGGAAATCCCAATGGGGTAAAAACGGCATTCAATGTTTCTTTGTTACTCTTGGCTCACAGAAAAATTCAGAATTTTACAAACATTGAACCTGTAACTCAGCCCCGCAAGAAAATCAGCCACTCTGGCAAAATCGGCTTCAGAAAAAATAAAAAATAAAAAATAAAACGGCCCATAATCAATCACATTTGACACAAGTGTTTGGCTTGGATATCCCCAATGGAGGAAAACCAGCATTCAATGTTTCTTTCTTGCTCTTGGCTCACAGAGAAATTCAGAATTTTACAAACATGGAACCTGTAACTCAGCCCAGCAAGAAAATTGGCCACTTTGGCAAAATGGACTTCCGAAAAGATAAAAATAAAAATAAAAAAGCCCCATTGAAAGAGAAATCGGCCCTAGGAAAGGCGGCCCTGCATCACACTAGCATCAACTGTATGGTTGTCATACAAATCCATACGATTCATACGGTCTCTCCTTGCAAATGTATGGATCGGCCCTTGCTCAGTTCGGCTGGATTTTGGCCTCTCTCCCTCTCTCTCAGCTGGATCGACCCCTCTTCTCAAATCGGATTCTCTTCCCTTCTGCAAAATATCTTCTCTCTTTTCTCTTCAACCACTAAGTCTCTCACTCACTGAGTCTTTCACTCTTTTCTTCAGAAAATCTCTTTCTGAAATGATCTTGTGATGTTGTGTCTTTCTCCTCTCCTTAGACTTTCTTTTATAACATCTCATTGACCAAAACCCTAACCCTCAATCTCCAAAGTGATGGATGGATGAGATTAGAACTCAAGCGTCACTTAAAATAAATGGATGTGACAAAATCAGAAGTTCATTTTTAGTCATTAACCAACATTAAGTTAATTAATGTGCTTTTCATAAGTTAGACTTAGGAAAGAGATATAAAAGCCACTTACTCAATAAATTGAGCAAGTACCTCGAAAGGTAATGGACAACTCCTACATTCCTGACACTTAACCTATGCAGAGGCCCCTATCCGAGCTATAACCATCAACACTCTCTCCTAGCGAGGAAGGTATTCTGTGTTGAATTTTAGCATAAATACTTAAAAAATTTGCACATTAACTTAAACAAATGATAGGTGCAGTAAAATAACATTCATCACATCAACACAATGGACACAAGAGTTTTTCACTAGGGAAACCTTCAAAGGAAAAAAACCCCAAAAAGCATTAGTAGCTCATCTCGTAAATGAGATGGCTTAGGAAATTCTTCAAAAAGTTCCTCAAACCCCAATCTAGGTTTAACCATAGTTTACAGATGATCAAATAAAAATTTTCTCAGCAAAAAATAAACTAAGGGTTTCAAACCCTAGTTAACCAAAATTCCAGATCTGCCCAGAATTATTAACACTGCTCAAATACCAATCTTCCAGAAACAATCATGCATGCCCGAAGTACAAAACAGGCTACCCGAAAATTTTTACAGGCTGCCCGGAATTTTTCTTACCTGCCCAGATCTCTCTTTGTCCTTCCTGACTATCTCTTCTCTGCCCAGCCTGCCCAGATCTGCCTGATCTAGGGTCAGTTGCTACCCGTCCTCTTGCTTCCCCTACCCAGTTGTCTATTAGCTGCCCGACAGCTTCTTGGACAGTCTTGTTGCTGCCCGAAAGGGCTAGCAGTCTAGGCCCGTGGCCTAAGGGACTGGCCCGGCAGCCATGACCCTCACAGGTCTGCCTTCAGACTACCCTGAGGGCCTATTGGGCCACGGCAGCCCTCACTGGCTTGCCCACGGACTACCCGAGGGTGCCAAAAAGGCCCTAGCCCTCTCGGGTATGCCTGCTACAGGTTGCCAGAGGTGTTGAGAGGGCATTGCCCTCTATGGACTGTCAACAAAAGAAGTAGACAGCCCACAGAAGAAGAAGGGGGGCTGCCCATGGAAAAAACACAGCTGCCCAGGACTGTCTGGAAAATGGAGAGGACTGTAAAAGTGTTGAAGATGACTGCCTTGGTTGAAGATGAGGGTTTAACAGAAGCCCTTGCTGAATAACTGAAGGTGAATGAAACCCTAGCTAAGGGTTTTGTTGATAGATCTACAGTAGCAGCAGTACCTGTGTGAGCAAGTGAAAGTGTAATAATGAATTGACTTGATCTTCTTTTGTAGCCTTTAGTCACCTGTAAGTGGACAAAAATTAGGAAAAATAAAATAATAATATGTTATTCTTTTCCTAATTTCACATTTACCTTTTTACCAAAAAGGTCCTTTTAGTAACTTTGACTTTTACTCAAAAAGTCCTTATGTAATCTGACTTTCACCTGTGAACTTTTTCCTGTGGTCCAAAAGTCCTTATGTATTTTTTACTTTTGACTTTAGCCTTTTTCCAAGTGCCCCTGTGATCATTACCTGTGGTCTTTTTTATTCCAAAAGTACATCATCATAAACCAAGAGAGTTACTAATGTTTTTATCTCACACTCTGTGTGGCACCAAGATCAAGTACTAGGGTTACTTAACCAAGGGTAGCTAATCCTTGGAGAAGTACACAAAGCCCACAGATCAAGGGTCAAAGTGTCACACATGCCTAGACCCAGTCTAGGGCTTATAGTGCCTTCTTGGTAACAGACCAGGTGCCTCAGCCATGGGCTGCATAATTTGACCGGTCAAATAATTGGTAACAGACCAAGCACCTCCATTCTCCAAGAGAATGGCTACTCAGAACTAAGTTGAGTCTACCAGTACTAGACTGGTCCACATCGTGGTCCCGGACCAAATGTCTACCATTAAACAGAATGGTCACTCTACACTCGATTGAGTCTACCCAGGGCTGAGCTGGGTCTATATCATGGTCCCAAACCAGATATCTACCATTCAACAAAATGGTCACTCAACACTGGGTTGAGTCTACACCATGGTCCCAGACCAGGTGTCTCCATTCTCCGAAGAGAATGGATCTCAATGCTGCTCAGAAAAATCAACACTCCCTCTCAGCGAGAAAGGCATTCTCTACCATACCAAGCTTGTCTGAAAGTACACGAACTTTGATGCTGCCAGAGGCTTGGTCAAGATATCTGCAATCTGTTCATATGTACGAATGTACTGCAACTTCAGAGCACCTCTCTGCACTAGGTCTCTGATGAAATGATACCTTATTTCAATGTGTTTCGATCTATCATGAAACACTGGGTTCTCCAAAAGCTTTATGCAACTCTAATTATCACAATGGATGATCGTTGAGTCAAGCTTTCCCTCGAACAGATCAGATAACAATTTTTTGAGCCAAAGTGCTTCCTTGCAGGCATCACTTGCAACAGTATACTCTGCCTCAGTTGTACTCTGAGCTATGGAACCCTGCTTCCTGCTGAACCAAGAGATCATTGTTGATCCCATATTGAAGCAATAACCAAAGGTACTTTTCCGATCAACTGCACTACCAGCCCAATCTGAATCTGTATATCCAAATAACAATACTCCACTGTTGGAAGTATACCTAAGCCCATAAGTGATAGTACCTCGCACATATCTGAGTACATGTTTGGCAGCTACCAAGTGTATGTGCTTCGAATCTGACATGAACTGACTTAGTGCATTCACTGTGTAACAGATGTCTGGTCTCGTATGCACGAGATACATCAGGGAACCAATGAGTTGTCTATAGAGAGTAGAGTCCACACTCTGCAAACTAGAGGCCGAGTCCCGCAACTTTGTCAAGTTGGTAGTCATTGGTATGCTCATGGACTTGTAGTCCTGCATCCCAAATCTCTGCAAGATATCTACTGCATACTTTCCTTGTGGTACGCTCATGGACTTGTAGTCCTGCATCCCAAATCTCTGCAAGATATCTACTGCATACTTTCCTTGTGTTAGGAAGATCTCACCTGGATTTTGCCAGACTTCTAAGCTAAGGAAGTAATGCATCAATCAGAGATCTTTCATCTCGAATTCAGAGATAAGCTCCCTCTTACACTGGTCTATCAATTGTTCATCACATGTAAGAAACAAGTCATCTACATATAGAACAAGTATCAAGACATGATTATGAACAACTTTAAAGTACAAGTTAGAATCAATTGTACTTTTGGAAAACCCCAGGCTATGGAGAAATCCATCCATCCTGGCATACCAGACTCTCGGAGCCTGTTTCAATCCATACAAGGCTTTCTTCAGTTTACATACATGGGTCTTCTTCCCATGAGTTACAAAGCCTTCTGGTTGTTCAATATAAACTTCTTCCTCAATCTTACCATTGAGAAAGGCTGTCTTTACATCCATCTAATGTTACTTCCATCCGAATACTGCAACAAGTGAAATGATGGTTCTGATGGTAGTATACCTGGCAACAGGAGCAAATGTCTCATCATAGTCAATGCCTTCTTTCTGAGTGAAGCCACGAGCTACAAATCTAGCTTTATACTTCCCCACACTGCCATCAGCAGCATGCTTGATTTTATAAAGCCATCTAGAAGTCACAACTGACTTTCCTGTTGGTCTAGGAACAACTTCCCAGACATCATTCTTCATGATTGACTTGTACTCTTCAATCATGTTATCAACCCAAACCTGTTTACTTGCTGCTTCTTCATATGATGAAGGTTCTAAACTGATAAGCTGACTCATAAGACCGGAGTACTTCTGTGGTCTTATGCTTTCTCTGAAAGTCCCAAAAGGAGCTTTATGCTTCTCGCCTTCTTGCACCGTCTCTCGATACCAAGCGGGTCTCCTTTTGGAATGAGGAACTTCAAGTAGTTCTTCGAGTGGACTTTCAATGTTCTCAAGAACATCTGGAATTTGATCATCAAATTCCTCTTCCTCCCTCTGAATTTCTGAATCTGGAAACTCAAGTGGAGCAGCTACATCTTTTGGTGAAAGCTCTAGTGTTTTACAAAACACAGCTTCCTCATGAAAGATCACATCTCTGCTGACCTCAATGTGCCTTCATCCAGGTATATATACTCTATAAGCCTTCAAGCAATCACTATACCCAACAAATATACCTTTCTTACCGAAGGGCTCTAGCTTGGCCCTCTTCTCTTTTGGCACATGAACATACACAGGGGTACTGAATATCCTCATGTGATCAACTGCAGGTTTCTTCTTAGTGAAGACTTCTTTTGGAGTCTTCTCCCCCAAGATAGCATGTGGGCTTCTGTTCTGGATGTACACAGTAGTTCCTGTAGCTTCAACCCACAAAGACAAAGGAAGGGCTAGGTCACTGATCATAGCTTTAGCAGCCTCACAAATTGTTCTATTCTTCCTTTCTGCGACCCCATTCTGCTAAGGGTTGTAAGGCACTGTCAGCTCTTTCTTGAGTCCTGCTTCTCAACAAAAATCATCAAACTCATTAGATTCATACTCTCCTCCGTTATCTGATCTCAAGATACAGATGTGTCTACCAATCTAATTTTGAATCAGTGTCTTGAACTCTTTGAACCTGTCAAAGGTTTCACTCTTGGCCTTAAGGAAGTAAATCCAAGACTCCGAGAGTAGTCATAAATAAACAAGACATAATATAAACACCCACTCAAGGAGGGTGAAGACATAGGCCCACAAATGTCAGAATGAATCAAATCCAAAATGCCTTTAGACCTACTCTTGCTTCTGGGAAAGGATTTCTTAGTGTTCTTACCTAGAGCACATCCTTTGCAAATTCCTTCATGTTTTGGAGAAACTTCTGGCATACCTGTAACCATCTTCTACAATCCTGGGAGAGCTGTGTAGTGAAGGTGTCCAAACCTTCTATGCCAAAGTTCACATGGATCAACTGAGTGATGTACTAAAGCATGAGTGGAAGCCTTGTAGAGGCCTCCCTCTCGAATCCCAATCTGTAATGCTGAGTTTAGATCTGTGTCTTTTGCTCATAAAAGGACCTTCTTGTCCATGAAGAGGACTCTGTAGCCTTTGTCTTCTAAACTAGCAACAGATAAAAGATTCTTCTTTAAACCAGGAACATAAAGAATATCATCAATATGAAGAACCGTACCTGAGTCAAGTTGAAGTGAAGTTGAGCCAACTCCTTAAATCTTGTAAGTGGAGTCATCTCCAAGTTCTACCTGAGTGGTGAACTTCTTCTTTATGTAACTGGTGAGAGCTCCACAGTTACCTATCATGTGCCTAGAGGCACCACTATCCACCAACCAAGAAGTGGAACAAGCTGAGAAAGAACCAGTTAGAGCATAAATCAAGTAGTACTCTCTTTTAGGTTCTTCAATTTTGTTAGCCTTGGTTTTCTTCTTTTTCTTTGGTTCTTCATCTTCTTCTTCCTCTACTTCTGCAGCAGATGCTTGAAACCTTCTCTTGGGTTTCTTCTTGTTCTGCCTGCAATCTCTAGCAAAATGTCCAAACTTGTGGCAACTATAACATTCCACTTTTGACATGTCAGAAAACTTACCCTGAGGTTTCTTTCCCTTCTTTCGCTAAGGGAAAGGCTTGTTTGAACTTCTTTGTCTTTGCTGCAAGTGCAAGATTGTCTTCCTTGACTACCTTGCCAGAGGTCCTTCCTTCTTCTTCTATGCAATCATGCCAAACCCTTTCAAAGGTTGGCCAATTCTCTCATCCACTGACAGATGCCATGAAGGTTTCCCAAGAGCTTGGGAGACCATCAACCACTGTTTGCACAAGGTCATCATCATCAACAATGATACCAATAGCAATGAGTTGATCTCTTACCTGTGCAATCTTCGTAAAGATGGAACCAACGCTTTCATCTTTATTCAGCTTCAAAGTTCGTAGCCTCTTCTTCAAGACTCTCTTCTGACTGGGAGCCTTCTTTTCATAAAGGTTGACCAAACTATCAAAGCATTCTTTAGCAGTCTTCAAAGATGTGATGTTGGGCATCACTGACTCTCTGACAGAATCATAGATGATTCTTCTAGCCTTACCTTGCTTCCTCTTGTAAGCAAGCCTACCAACATTTGTTGTTGGTCTTCAATGACATTAAAAACAATGTCATCCAAGTCATTTTCATCTAGAATGGTTGTTAACCTAGCCTTCCAGGAGTTGAAGTTGGCTGAACAATAGAGCTTCTCTTCTAGTTTGAAACCATTGGTGGCCATCTCTGCCACTTAGTCAAATGTAGATCTGCAAATCTTATTCCAAGATATAGGAAAACAATAGCAGTGTCCCTTTACTGTGTTTTCACATGTTAAGCTCTGATACCATGTTGAATTTTAGCATAAATACTTAAAAAAATTGCAAATTAACTTAAACAAATGACAAGTGCAATAAAATAACATTCATCACATCATCACAATGGACACAAGAGTTTTTCACAGGGGAAACCTTCAAAGGAGAAAAACCCCAAAAAGCATTAGTAGCTCATCTCGTAAATGAGATGACTTAGGAAATTCTTCGAAAAGTTCCTCAAACCCCAATTTGGGTTTAACCATAGTTTACAGATGATCAAATAAAAATTTTCTCAGCAAAAAATAAACTAAGGGTTTCAAACCCTAGTTAACCAAAATTCCAGATCTGCCCAGAATTATCAAGACTACTCAAAAACCAGTCTGTCATAAACAATCAAGCCTACCTGAAGTACAAAAGAGGTTGCCCGGAAATTATGACAGGATGCTCGAAAATTTTTACAGGCTGCCTGGAATTTTTCTTACCTGCCCAGATCTCTCTCTGTCCTGCCCAACTGCCTTTCTTCTCTACCCAGATCTGCCTGATCTAGGGTCTGTTGTTGCCCATCCTCATCTTGCCCCTGCCCAGTTGTCTGTTAGCTGCCCGACCACTTCTTGGACAGTCTTGTTGCTACCCGAGAGGGCTAGCAATCTAGGCCCGTGGCCTAAGGAACTGGCCCAAGGGCCTATGGAAGGCCCGACAGCCTCACGGCTACCACAAGACCCTCATGGGTCTGCCTTCGGGCTACCCTGAGGGCCTGTTGGGCCACAGCAACCCTCACTAGCTTTCCCACAGGCTACCCGAGGGTGCCAAAAAGGCCCCAGCCCTCCCGAGTATGCCTGTCAGAGGCTGCCCAAAGGTGTTGAGAGGGCAGTGCCCTCTATGGACTACCAACAAAAGAAGTAGACAGCCCACAGAAGAAGAAGGGGGGCTACCCACGGAAAAAACACAGCTACCCACGACTGTCCGGAAAATGGAGAGGACTGTAAAAGTGCTGAAGATGAGGGTTTAACATAAACCCTAGCTGAATAACTGAAGGTGAATGAAACCCTAGCTGAGGGTTTTGTTGATAGATCTTCAGTGGCAGTAGTACTTGTGTGAGCAAGTGAAAGTGTAATAATGAATTGACTTGATCTTCTTTTATAGCCTTTAGTCACCTGTAAGTGGACCAAAATTAGGAAAGATAACATAATAATATTTTATTCTTTTCCTAATTTCACTTTTACCTTTTTACCAAAAAGGTCCTTTTAGTAACTTTGACTTTTACTCAAAAAGTCCTTATGTAATTTGACTTTCACCTGTGGTCCAAAAGTCCTTATGTATTTTTTACTTTTGACTTTAGCCTTTTTCCAAGTGCCCCTATGATCATTACCTATGGTCTTTTTTATTCCGAAAGTACATCATCATAAACCAAGAGAGTTACTAATGCTTTTATCTCACACTCTGTGTGACACCAAGATCAGGTACTAGGGTAACTTAACCATGGGTAGCTAATCCTTGGAGAAGTACACAAAGCCCATAGATCAAGGGTCAGAGTGTCACACATGCCTAGACCCAGTCTAGGGCTTATAGTGCCTTCCTGGTAACAGACCAGGTGCCTCAGCCATGGGCTGCATAATTTGACCCTAGGTCAAATACTTGGTAACAAACCAAGACCCTCCATTCTCCAAGAGAATGGCTACTCAGAACTAAGTTGAGTCTACCAATACTAGACTGGTCCACATCGTGGTCCCAGACCAAATGTCTACCATTCAACAGAATGTTCACTCAACACTGGGTTGAGTCTACCCAGGGCAGAGCTGGGTCTATATCATGGTCCCAGACCAGATATCTACCATTCAACAAAATGGTCACTCAACACTGGGTTGAGTCTACACCGTGGTCACGGACCAGGTGTCTCCATTCTCCGAAGAGAATGGCTCGCGATGCTGCTCAGAAAAATCAACATTCTACACCACTCTCAGCTTATCCCTGAAGTAAACAAACTTGCACCAAAGCCCTGGTAAGAATACCTACAAGCTGCTCATCTATAGAAATATAATGGATTTTTACTGCTCCCCTCTAAACTATGTCCCTAATGAAGTGATATATGATCTTTATGTGTTTGGACCTATCATGAAACACTCAATTCTCCATGAGATTTATGCAACGTTGATTGTCACAATGGATCACAATGGGATCCAACTCTAGACCAAATAATCATGTGAGAACCTTAAGAAGCCAAACGGATTCACAACTCGCCAAGCTCATCACCATGTACTCGACCTTTGCTAAATTAAGTGCAACTAACATCTACTTCCTGTTAAACCATGAAAAAACTATTTGATCCCAAGTTGAAGCAGCACCCTGAGGTGGTTTTTCTATCCACTGTACTCCCACCCCAGTCTAAGTCTGTATACCCTTGTAAATAAACTCCACCACTCGTGACATTCCTCAATCCATACTCTATTGTACCTTGTACATACCTGAGCACATGCTTCGTTGCAACCCAATGTACCCTCCACGACTCCACCATAAATTAGCTCAAGGTATTCACAACAAAGCATATATCTGCCTAGTGTTGACCAAATAAATCAAGGACCTGATCAGTTGCTTATACAATGTAGGATCCACCAACTCTAACTCATAAGCATCCAACTTCTTTAGATTGGTGAATCTTAGGTGTAGACATAGGCCTACAATCCACCATCCCAAACCTCTTCAGAATATTAAATGCATATTTTCCTTGTCCCAGGAAAATCTCACCTGTCTGCTACCACACCTCTAATCCCAAAAAGTAGTGCATCATGTCGATGTTGTTCATCTCGAACTCTGAAGCTAGTGTTGAAATATTGTAACTTCGAAGAATATTCTATATGTATTTTTTGTGGTCCCCGATGTTCCTACCGGGAGAATCACTTGTATTTCTTTATACCCGATGTTTCTAATCGAGAGAACTAATAAGAGTCATGAGGAAGTCCCCTCCATTGTAAGACGGGTCATTAGTACCCCAGTTGTGGTTACTCGAGCCTACAAGATTAAATTAAGATTACTCGAGCCTACATAACTGAATTAATTATTAAGTGAACAAAAGAATATAAATAGAGGTGAGGTGCTTCTCATTTGAGACACACACACTCACTTGTGTAGCGCATGAGAAAGAGAGAGAAAAAGTTATAGCTGGAGAAGAAGGAGGATCAGTCTTTTGGGTTTTACCTTTTATCTTTTTGGGGCATCTATATTGAGGACGCTTTTGCTGGGTTTTTCCCATTAGGGTTTTCCCAGGATAAATCTTTGTGTGATCTTTTGGCTTATGGTTATGCTGTTATGATGCTAAATGTTTTAAGATCTGATATAACCATTAAAAATTCAACATGGTATCAATGCCACCCTAAAAGAAGACACTATGCAGCTGCAAAAGCTAGGGCTTCTTACTTTTTGGGTCTCTCTCCACAATCCATCAGCAAAAGAAGGCTAGGCTGACTCTCCAATGAAGGGTGCATCTTTCTGTCGAAGCAGAATTTGATTCCGGGCATTTTCAGTTTTTGCTGCGGGAAATTAGGGCTTTTTACAAAAGAGGAATTTTTGAGTGAGCCCGGCATAGGATTACTCTCCTCATCAAAATCGAAGTCTAGAGACCTAGGTCGAGATTTTTGGTTGGGTGAAACTCCGGGAAAGTCAAACCCTAGTTTGACCCTGAGCCTGAAAAACCCTAAAATACTGAAACTGATAGTTTTGGTAGACTTGCTATATCTCGAGATTGGAGAAGGCTTAGGTGCCGAAACTTTCACAGGTCGAAGATAAATTCTTTATGTACACTGTGTCCAAGTTTCAGACTCAGATTCGCTATATTCTAGGAGATATGATTCCTCCAAGTTAGGGTTCTAGCCTCTCCCAGGATTCATCCCTAAACATGACACCTTGGGAGAATTGTTATATCTCCGGCTACGAAGGTCCAAATGAAATTTCGCAACATGTTCCAGAAAGGGCACAAACTGTGCTTTCTGTGGTAAGAATTTCATACCCCGAAGATGAAACAATGACATGTGGCAGTCTGTACAAGTTCCCTCTTCTAAACAGTCCTGAAATCAGCCACCTTGGGAAAACGTGCATAAGTTCCAATTGGTACAACCAATTCTGCTCTAACCTACGGTGTTGGAAAGAGGACATGCGCTGCTACCTCAGTACGAAATTTCAGACACAGAGGAGCAGTAATTTCGAAGATACCGCAGAAACAATATTAGGCATTCTGCAAAAGAAACTGAAGAAAACTAGGGCATCAGATATTTTGCAATTCTGATCACAGTTTTGGGAAAATGAATATGTTGCTCATCTCGCCTTCAGGAGGCACATATTTCTATCCAATAAGATCTGAAAGATTCCAAGTTTTTAAAATTAGGGTTTCTCTGACAAACCCTAGATCAGCGAAATCTGGAACCAGGACGAACATCTCAAACCGGTAAGATCTAATCTTTTGCCATTTACATTTGAGGTTCTTATTTCAAAATGACCTAGCACCTCAGCTTGATGACAAGCTTGGTGAAGCTGAAAACTTCCGAGCATGGAAGCATAGGATTTTAGTATTTTACTGGTTCTTGAAGAAAAATGAATTGGACACCTACATAAGTGGAGAGGTTCCAGTTCCAAAGGGAAATGAGGCTAAAGCCTTACACAAGAAGAAACTCGACTCATAATAAGAGAAGAGAAGACGGGAGCAACTAAAGATAAAGCGCTCACGATTCAAAAAAGATCCCTCAAGCGATGAGGAATATGAAGAACTCAATTCTTGAAGAACCTCTTATCCATCTTATCATTTGGATAAGAAATGATGATGTCATGAATGAAGATGATGATGAAGCAGAAGGATCAAGAAGGAGTCTACCCACGAAACAAATAAAAGATAAGTATTCAATTGTCATTTCATGATATTGTTTTATATTCAGTTGATGTGTTATGCATGATAGAATGTTTGCATTAATGACAGTATGCATGTGATGGGTAAGTAGCTCATGGTGCTATACAACTCTCCATTTCTACTTATCTAGAATGAAACATCTGACATATTGGATTAGTGCACAATCTCAATGATGTCATATTGACTAAACAGTTGCATGATGCATAAGAATTTGTAGTTATGCATATGAAATGACTCTAACCATGCAACTGGTGCATTTGACTTGTAGGAAAGGTCATGTACAACCACCTACAAGAAAAGAAGGATGAGACTTGTTCCAAAGAACAAGTGATGACAATTCAAGATTCACTCCAATAAACATGAATCTGAAGCTCCCAGGGTCAGAGACACTGTGACGGAAGAAAGAGCTTCAGAGAGCGGTAGATCCACCTCGAAAGATGAAGACCTTGGGTACGAGAGATAACTCAAGATGAAGAAAAGTATGGCGAAACTTCCAAGAGGCCTCGGACACACTCTAGTTGATTAACAAGGTTGGGTAGCATCATTGATGCTAACCTTTCCGGATATGAAAGAAGCTATGATCAAAGAGTAACAGTTCATCATGAGGAATGATGTCTACAATATGGTTTCGAGACCTGAAGGGAAGTCCGTAGTGTCTTCCATATGGATTTACAAGAACAAGTGTACAAAGCAAGGTTCGTGGTTTTCCTCAGAAAGAATAGACTATGGCATGATATACTCTATTGACCAGACACACTTCTCCAGTAGAGGTATATATCGAGCAGAGAACCACCTGTACATAATATGCTTTGTACGAGATCAGAAGGCACCCATAGAAAAGCACATCCAGGAGCTTGACAGATCACCTAGAGTGATGAATATTTTAACCTTTGCTACAAGGTTGAAGATGGAAACCTACAGAAGACAACAAGCTCACAGATGGGTGCATGAGGAAATTTTCGACAAAGTTCAAGATAAAGGGATCTTGGCAAACTGAGATAGATACATAGTAGCAGAGAATGCTACCTGTCACTTCAGTACAAAATGGAGAGGGAAGATGATGCTCCGTTTCAAGGGGAGTGACTATAGAAGATCTCTAAGTTCAACATGGTACGACATGATGGACAGCTTCCTGATAGACCGAGACTTTACCAAGAGTAAAGTGGGTTCAAACCTTCAAGGTTGAATGCGGAAGACTAGGATATGTTGATGACCTAACAGAATGATGGAAGAATACCAGAATGATGTTTGGGATATAGTAACCAAACCGAAAAGCAAGAGCGTAGTATCTTCCAAGTGGAATTGCAAACAAAACATGTTGCTGATGGAAGGAAAGATTTGTGGCTAGAAGATTCTCTCAGAGAAAGGAAATTAGTTATGAAGAGACACTTGCTCCAGGAAGCAAGATACACTTCCTTCAAAACTATCATGGTACTTGCTTCCATGATGAAGTGGAACTTACACCAGATGGATGTAAAGACGACCTCCCTAAATGGTGTGATTGAAGAAGAAGTATACATAGAACAACCACAAGGATTTGAAGTTGAAGACAAATGAACTTATGTATGCAAGTTGAAGAAGGCCCTGTTTGGCCTGAAGCAAGCTCCCAGAGCTTGGTATGAAGGATAGATAGTTTCCTGACGAGCTTGGGCTTTACCAAGAGTAAAGTTGACCCTAACCTTTACTTCAAGGTTATAGAAGATAAACCTAGCATACTATTATTGTATGTGGATGATCTATTTTTTATGCAGTGGAAATTTTGAAAAGATTTGATATGTTGGAATGTAAAGCCATGGCCACACTCATGGATTCCAACCTGAAGTTGTTAAGCTGATGACTCGTCAAAGTTAGTGGATGTGACTCAATACAAACAAATTATTGGGTCATTGATGTATCTAACAAATACCAGACCAGACATTTGTTTTGATATGAACACCTTGAATCAGTATCTAGTTCAACCTAGACGAGTTCACCTGATAACTGCAAAACATGTGATGAGATATCTGAAAGGGACTATAGACTTTGGTCTATACTATGATGGAAACCATGATTACAAATTGCATGACTATACAGATGCAGATTGGGCTGGAAGTGTCTTAGACAGGAAAAGCACATCAAGTGGATGCTTTTGTTTGGGGTTTGCTATGATTTCATGGTTTAGCAGGAAACAGTCCAGTATTGCTCTTAGCACGGCTGAAGCAGAATACATAGCAACTTGCTCTGCTAGTTGTGAAGCCATATGGCTTCAGAAGGTGATGTCAGGTTTATTGGATACCACAGTGATTCTATGTGATAACCAGAGTTGTATAAAGATGACAGAAACCCAAGTGTTCCATCGAAGCACATAGAAATCCGGCATTTCTACATAAGAGATAAGATACAGATGATGATGTTTCAGTATTTCTATATCGAAGATACAAATGATGATGCTTTCAATATTTCTATACTGAAGATATAGATGATGATGCTTTCAGTATTCACATACTGGAGATACAGATGATGATAGTTCAGTATTCACATACTGAAGATGTAGATGATGATGGTTCAGATGATGATGTTACAAGATGATGATTCAAAACTAATGTGTTGACGAAGCCTCTATCTCGGGTAAAGTTTGAACACTTTCATGACAAGCTTGGTGTTGTTCGGAAATACCTTCCTCGAAAGGGGGAGCAGTGATGTTGCAGTGGGATTGTATCATCCCTGGACACTTTTCTTAAAGTGACCCAGTGACCTCGATCCTCGAGAATGAAGAGGGATTGTATCATCCCAAGACATCTATCCAGAATGGATCCGGTGACTTCGGTCCTCGAGAATGTAGTGGGATTGTATCATCTCGAGACATCTGTCCAGAATGGATTCGGTGACTTCGGTCCTCGAGAATGTAGTAGGATTGTATCATCCTTGAACTTTTGTTCAAAATGGATCCGATGACTTTGGTCCTCGAGAATGTGATAGGATTGTATCATCCGTGAACTTTTGTTCAGAATGGATCCGGTGACTTCGGTACTCGAGAATGTGGTAGGATTGTATCATCCGTGAACTTTTGTTCAGAATGGATCCAGTGACTTCGGTCCTCAAGAATGTGGTAGGATTGTATCATCCATGAACTTTTGTTCAGAATCGATCCGGTGACTTCAGTCCTCGAGAATGCGATAGGATTGTATCATCCATGAACTTTTGTTCAGAATGGATCCGGTGACTTCAGTACTCGAGAATGTGGTAGGATTGTATCCATGAACTTTTTTTCAGAATGGATCTGGTGCCTTCAGTCCTCGAGAATGTGGTAGGATTGTATCATCCGTGAACTTTTGTTCAGAATGGATCCGGTGACTTCGGTACTCGAGAACGTGGTAGGATTGCATCATCCTTGGACTTAATCCTAAAGTGATAGGGAGTGATTATCTCGTAATTCAATCCAGTGACTTCGGTTGTCAAGAATGTGGTGGGATTGCATCACCCCTGGACTTTAAGTCCAAAAGAGATCCGAAGACTTTTGTCTTCATACTGTGGATTGCAGGTTGTTGCTGATGATGATGATGTTCCTGATCGAAAGATCAGAATGTGATGATGATGATGTTCCTGATCGAAAGATCAAAGTGTGATGATGATGATGATGCTAATCGAAGGATCAAAATGTGATGATGATGATGTTCCTGATCGAAAGATCAAAGTGTGATGATGATGATGATGCTGATCGAAAGTTCAGAGTATGATGATGATGATGTTGTTGATCGAAAGATGATGTTGTTGATTGAAAGGTCAAAGTGTTGATGATGATGTTGATCGAAAGATGATGTTGTTGATCGAAAAATGATGTTGTTAATCGAAAGGTCAAAATGTTGATGATGATGATGCTGATCGAAAGATGATGTTTCTGATCGAAAGGTCAAAGTACTTATGATGATGTTGTCGATCGAGCGGTCAAAGAGTTGATGTTATTGAAGATTGAAGATGAAGACTATATGATGTTGAAAAGCCTCCAATGATTTATAGATGTGTCACCCTGATGATGTTGATGATGTCCTCTCTCTCCTACTGTTGTTGTTGTTGATGTTGTTGTAGAATACCCTTCTCGTTAAGGGGGAGTGTTGAAATATTGTAACTTCGAAGAATATTCTATATGTATTTTTTGTGACCCCCGATGTTCCTACCGGGAGAATCACTTGTATTTCTTTATGCCCCAATGTTTCTACGGGAGAACTAATAAGAGTCATGAGGAAGTCCCCTCTGTTGTAAGACGGGTCTTTAGTACCCTAGTTGTGGTTACTCGAGCCTACAAGATTAAATTAGGATTACTCGAGCCTACATAACTGAATTAATTATTAAGTGAACAAAAGAATATAAATAGAGGTGAGGTGCTTCTCATTTGAGACACACACACTCACTTGTGTAGTGCATGAGTGAGAGAGAGAGAGAGAGAGAGAGAAAAAAAGTTGTAGCTGGAGAAGAAGGAGGATCAGTCTTTTGGGTTTTACCTTTTATCTTTTTGGGGCATCTATATTGAGGAAGCTTTTGCTGGGTTTTTCCCATTAGGGTTTTCCCAAGATAAATCTTTGTGTCCTTTTTGGGTGGTCGTGCTTATCTATCTTTCAGTGATCTTTTGGCTTATGGTTATGTTGTTATGATGCTAAATGTTTTAAGATCTAATATAACCATTAAAAATTCAACAGCTAGATCATGCTTGCACATCTTAATGAGCTTTTCTAACCCTGTAAGGAACGGGTCATTTACAAAAAGTACCAAGATGAGTGAATCATCACCAACAAGTGTATAATACAAGTTGGGATCTACTTCACTCTTGATGAAGCCCATAGCTAACAGATACCCATCAATCCTAAAGTACCATGCCCTCAGTACCTCCTTGAGTCTATATAATGCCTTCTGCAGCTTGCACACATGAGAATCTCTCCCATGCACCTCAAAGCCCTGAGGTTGCTCAATGTACACCTCTTCCTCAATCACTCTGTTGAGGAAGGTTATCTTCACATCCATTTAATGTATCTTCCACACCCTCTTTGAAGCAATAGATATAACAACCCTAATAGAAGTATACTTGGCTACTGGAGCGAATGTCTCCTCATAGTCTACTCCCTCCTTCTGGGAGAACCCTCTAGCCATGATCCTTTCTTTTTACTTCTCAACACTGCCATCTATAATATGCTTGATCTTATAGATCCATGTCGATCTCACCACTGATTTCTCTTTTGGCCTAGACACTATGTCCTACACATCTTTCTTCATAATGGATGCATACTCCTCCACCATGGCATCCCTCCATACCTGGTGGCCTACTACCTCCTCATGACTGGTAGGCCCGAAATCAATGATGTCACTCATAAGTGCCATGTAACTAGGAAATTGTCTTGATGGTTTGAACTGCCTGAAAGTATTTCTAAGATCCTCCACATGCTCCTAAGCATCTCTCAATGTCTTCTCTAGCCATCTCAGCCTCCTTCTAACAAAACTAGGAGCCCCCAACTCCTCTTGATCTGAAGACCGAGTCCCTGCACCTACTGGTGCTAATCTCTCATCAACCTTCGAAGCCTCTCACACCTCATCCTCTACCATTGTTGGAAGGGGTTCATGTGACTTCCTAAATGCTCAACTCTCATAAAATCGAACATCCCTCCTCACTATTGTTTCCCTAGTGAAGGAATGTACACCCTATATGCCCTTGAATTCTAGACCGTATCCCACAAAAATACCTTTCTCTGCTAAAGGTTCCTACTTCATCCTCTTCTCTGATGGTACATGCACATACACCAAACATCCGAAGATACAAAAGTGACCAATCTCTAGTCTCACTCACGTGAATGTTTCCTCAAGAGTATTGTCCTCCAAGAGATTATGAGGACACCTATTCTAAATGTAAATTGTCGTGTTGCATGCTTCTCCCAAAGAAACATGGGAAAATCCTTATCATGGATCACTGCCTTGGCAACTCCAATGATCGTTGTGTTCTTCCTCTTTGCAACCCCATTCTGTTGCAGGTTGTAAGGTACTGTCATCTCCTTCTTAATTCCTGCCTCCTTGCAAAAATCCTTTAACTTACTGTCGGTATACTCACCCCTGTGATTTATTCTCATAACTTTGATCTTCCTCTCTGTTTAGTTCTCCACGAGAGCCTATGCGCAACAAAACTCTCACCTGAGACAGCCTTCCAAAAGAGGCTTCTATGGACCCTTTTGTTGTGCTCTTTGCAGTCACCAAGAGGAAGATATGGAGCATCTTTTCAACGGTTGCTCCTTCTCCTCAACCCTCTAGGACAGAGGGACGACTCTCTTCCATACCTCCAAAAGGGACAGAACAGACATAAAAAAACTCGCTTATCAATTAGAAACATCTTCCCTTCCCTCAACAGGATCTAGCAACTCTTCCCTCCCTTTCTGTTGTGGGAAACTTGGAAAGAGAGAAATCAAAGGATTTTTCAAGCTGAGACTCATCACACAGATTTTGTTTGGCAAAAGATAAAGATAGACTTTCAAGAAACCCTTCAAATCCACAGGTGGGAGGCTCGAGACAAGTAGTTGAATCCACAAGAGAGCATAATCTTCAAAGCTTGGGGTTTGTGCATCGATCAGTGCAACACCACAATGAAACCCACTGCCCTTGATCAAATCGCCCCTCAAACTGGAGCCTCCCTCCAGGATTTCTGAAAATCAATTTTGACGGGACTTCCAAAGGTAATCCAAGTCAAGCAGGTTATGGGGGGGTTGTCAAAAACAACAAGGGTACCATAAAAAGAATTTTCGTTGGCTATCTGGGCATCAACATCAACAATGTCGTTGAATTGCAGGGGTTGCCCAAGGGTCTCAAAATAGTTATGCAAGGATAAAACAAGGTAGTAATTAAAGGAGATTCCCAAATTCTTATCAACATGATAGTCAAACTCCAACACGAAACCCCCATCAAAAAGTTGATTCACAACCAGCGCCTTGAGGATGACATGATAGCCCTCACTGCAACAGTCAATCAAATCATGTCTCTTATCCCCCACCACGTAAGACGATTGGCCAACAAAGTGGCAAACTGACTTACCAACGTGGGCATAACACTCAGGACAAGAGTCTTAAATGACTCGACAACCAATTTGGCAAAGGAGGCCTTCGTGAGCACAACCTGGCCACGGAGGACACAAGGATAGCAACCCAATGCCCACGTAGGCTAGCAGACAAGGACATGGAGCTCACGGAGAATGAGCCAAGTTAGGATGATGAACGCCAAGACAAGGGCCCCATGCAAGCAACAAAGCTTAGTCGCCTGCCCCAAGAAGAACACGCAAACAATTTGAACCATGCAGAGCACATTGGTATGACTTAATGCGTTTAATGCGGGGACGGCCTAATCCTTAACGATCTATGCAAAGGTACGAAGATAAATTATGCGGAGCAAAGTAAGGTAGTGTGAGGTACAAAACCATGAAGAACTTAGAGATCATTCATGCGACACCAAACTTGCCAATTAAGGCCAACTTTGGTTTCATTAAAGACAAGGGTGGCAGGGACTTCTTCCTACTTCTCCTAGTGCAACGTCGAGTGAACATCAAAGGGAACGACCAGTTGTAAAGCAACCTAAGGTTCAACATGGCCAAAGTCAACACTGTCAAGCGAGGGAGAAAGGGGATGAAGAGGCCGACCACCAGCCAGAGTCATGCAGCGGAGGCAACAAATGTTTATAAGAATTACACCCCATTGGACAGTAAGGTAAGAATTGAGCGACTGGAAGCCAGAATCTAGAAGGAGACTATTGTATTCTAGGTGGTGAAGGAATATCAAAAGATTGCCAAATGGATTGAAGACCCAGGAAACTCGAGAGCTCGGCAACCCCTCTATGAGCGCTCATTAATTACCTTCTAGAAGGAGGTCCTTGGACAATATCCTCGAGAGTCAAAAGGGGGACAGGGTTCAATTGGATGAAGAATTGAGAATCCCAGGAGATCTACAGGAAGACGCTCAAAGCTTGAATTCAGCCTAGACTCATTTCAGGCGGAGGTTGGAGATTGAATTCATTTCGAGGCCTCCTTCTCTACCAGCCTACATCATTGACGGGGAACCTGGGGAATGTGAAGGGGGCGCTGCTACGAGGAAATTGATTTAGAGGAGCCCAGTCCTCTAAGAGGCAGCCACCTAAAACCCCCTAGCAGACTGGATACAAAACCCCGGCGACACCAAAAGTCATGCTATATGATTCGTCGGTGGTGTACATCGGGTTACCAAGACAATGATGCACAAACTCTTAGGGGAGCACAACGAGCCATGGAAGCAATCAAGCGAAAGATGGTGGAGCTAAAGGGCCAACATAGGCTCTTTGCTATCATGGAAGGCAAGATCGACATCATGGGAAGGCGATTGGAATTTCAGAAAAACAAGGGGTCTTTTTCGGGCCAGAGGCACGAAAGACTCCGCTATCGTCATTGATGACAGCCCAACCTAGACAATGTGCTGCCGAAGCCACAAGCGGTAGTCTTCCCAGGTTTTTTTGTTATTCTGCAGGCCTTGGTCTTTTTGTTATATCTATAGCTAGTAGCCCCGGCATAGGGTCACTTGATTCCAGTTCTAGATGTTGCACTTTTAGACAGTATATCCATACTTTTGATAATTACAGTAAGACTGCTATAAGCGTTCTCATATCTCAGACTCTGTTTTACAACCTAGTCTCTCCCAGAGCCAGGATGATTTTTGTAATGCTCTTGAATATTCTACCATGTTCCTCTGTTTATCATTAATGGAAGGTTGTCTCTCTTATTTACAAAAAAACAATCCATTGTCTGCCAGTGCTTAGCATTTATTCACTACTACTGTTCAACACCCATTGCCTGCTGCTGCTCAACGATTATTCCCTGCCACTACTCAACATTCATTGAGATAACTGCTCTACTACAAATCTGCAAGGTGTATGACACACTTGTCCAAACCATTTTGGTATCATTAGTGATTACATTCACTTTAACCCCATGGAGGAGGTATTATGGGAAAGCAGTGTGCTTCCCAAATGCATTTATAGGCATAGCAACGTGCATCCCATTCGTATAATTGCACTCAATGTATTCATTTTAATAAATGCTTTACTTTTAGTATCATTATTTGCCTCATCTTTCTACTATTTATTTTTCTATTTCTATTGTTGGGGCATCACACCTCCATTGTTCTAACTTATTTTCACAAGGGATATGATTTTCATCCCATGCACACCTTGCAGAATTGCACTCCAAATGTACTTAGAAACATTATTTCTAGATTGGTTCAAATTCACTAAACCAATCTAGGCTAGAGCCAATAACTGATTCGTACTCTCTACTTTTTTCAAGCAACACTACACCCCTATGTGGAACAACCACACTAAAACTTTCAAACTGATAACATGTTAAATGAACTATACACTGAGCTGCCCATGTAAGCCATGCCAACCAAATTGATGGCTGAAGACAAACTTGTTAACCCACTCCACTATTTCAATAATCTTCCATAATAAACGAGTCCTAAGATAATCAAGGTGAGACCAAGATTGAAAGGGCCAATACTGGTGCCTATGTATGGTGTTTTCCCGTAAACATAATCTCCAACTAGAAACAAGACATCAAACAACGCCTTTGCTTGTAGAAATCTCCTCAAAGGATTCAAAACCAAGAACAGTGCAAATAAAAAGGTAAGTGAATATTAGGGAGCTCGCGCACCCTTGTTCTCCTTTCACACTATCATTGACCAATTATTGCTACAATCGTAAGATGCAACAAGCCACTTGCGTAAAAACGTGATATATCATCTATAAATAACTAAAAACAAACTTGGGAAGAAACTGAAAGTCGACTTATAAAAAAATCCCAATGACCTGATCACAAGT
The DNA here is from genome assembly GCA_001517045.1 of Pseudotsuga menziesii. Taxonomy (NCBI): domain Eukaryota; kingdom Viridiplantae; phylum Streptophyta; class Pinopsida; order Pinales; family Pinaceae; genus Pseudotsuga; species Pseudotsuga menziesii. The sequence continues at coordinate 950,013 of LPNX010669527.1, read as the reverse complement.
ATGGTCAACGAAACCAATGGAAGATCCAAACGCATACATAATTCTAAATCCAGTGAAAGAGCTAGCAAGAACTGCATCTTTATTTTGCATTAGGGCATATGATATGTTTGGAAGCAGAATGATTTGTTGACATTTCATGCGTTATCACTAGCGCGCCTAGATCGAACTCACTAGTCCGTAAACATCATAAAGTTGTGGATAGATGAAAAGATGAAAACGACAATTTTTATTGTGACCATTGTAATGGAAAAAGCAAGCATTACGAGAATAGGACTACCAAGTTTGAGAATCTGCTACAACATCCCCTTTCAAAATCTGATTACTGGCTATCAATGTTAATGTATCACAAGTTCTAGATGGCATTGCCAGACTAGGACTACCAAGTTTGAGAATCTGGCACAACATCCCCTTTCAAAATCTGATTACTGGCTATCAATGTTAATGCATCACAAGTTCTAGATAGCATTGCCATTTTCATGAGTGGAAAAAGTGAAAGACCAAGTAAACAAGGTAATTTGGATCCCTTCTTCCCGCGTGATAAATGGGGGTAACTTAACCAGAAAACCATTAGATTTATTTGCAGCTCCACATGGCATTCTGTAAAGCACAACTGTTGATATGTAATCAAAACCCTCCTTAATTTGTTTGGAAACGCCCAATATTAGTTGGTACTTTCAGTTGCAATTAAGCAAACGGTTGGGATCAGGACAATGATTCCAGAACTGGGAAAACCAGGTGAAGATATCCCTCACAAAGCAAACCACTGAACACGGAGGAAACCCACTAGATATGATAAAACGGAAAAGGAAAAATAGTAATAATGGAAGAGCAACCTACATGAAAAAACTAGCCGTGGTGACAAGGCCCAGAGTGAGAAGCAGCATTGCTAGAGTCGGGTACCATGCCTCGGAGACTGGACTGTAGATTGCGTTTACTGCCTGCGCCTATACACAGTGATCAACCATTTGTCACAAACCAATTCTATATGAGAAATGCAAGGAAGGAAATTCTATTAGCAATTGAATAGCAAGAACTCATTACAATACCATTTGATGATCCTCAAATTATTTTCCTGCCCTTCAAAAGCTTTCTGCAATTTGCTGTATCTTATGTAAATGATAGAGTAGATTTATATAAGATGTGAAAAATATAAGAGTAGATTTATATAAGATGTGAAAAATAAATAACAAGAGTAGATTTATATAAGCATATCTTATGTGAACGAAGAAAGTAAATCCATACGAACCAGCATAGTAATGAGAGTCGCATAGAATTAAGGATGAGGTTAACTCGGCGCAAGACGAGGCATTATATTTTGGGACGCTTAGGTAAAAAGCCATGATTTATATCGATGTACAAGCTTTTTCTTTTTTTTCAATAGTGAAGAGCTATAAGAAAGTATATGTCCTTCTAGTTATAAAATGTTTGTGAAATATTATAGACTTCATAGTAGTTCAATACAACATAATATAGACCATAATAGATATTACATAGGCTACATGTCCCAACATGTAATCTTACTATCTATCAAATATTATATCAAATATTATAACTTAGAGTATAAATATTTTTCATATAATTAAATAAACAAAAAAAAGCAACCCATATCAGAATGCATCTATAAAAAAACGTCTAAATAGTAAAAAGTTCTCTTAATTTACATTTGATTCAATAAGGTATTGAAATTCAGATTGTCTTCTTCATGGTATCCCTGTCACATTCAACATGTTAACCCAAAAATAATATACATGTACTATGATTGTCCAAAAATCAAAATGCAAAATTGTATGTTTCCATAAATAAACACAAAATTGTATGCTTCCATGACATAGAAAGAAATCGATCATGTGAGTATATGGGCCTCGAGATGGCTCCTGACATAAAAGCTTCCCTTGCTCGTTAGCCTGGACTCCTGAAATAATTGAAAGAAAATGATCCCTTCATGCAGTATAAGAGCGATGTTTGATAACAAATCAGCTTCCATATTGTGTTCCCTGTAAATATGTTCAAAGCTTATTCTTGAAAATGTGAGACCCAAAGCTTTAATTTTTATAAACCAACTACTTAGAGTAACAACTTGTAACTTATTATTTTTGTTGATCCAATCATTAACAACTTTTGAATCGCCATACACCCTGATCTCCAAAATACCAAATCTCTTTGAGAAGTATAAGAGCATCCACGGAGCTATCAATTATGATCTGGTATTTGTGTCAAGGTTGGAATTCAAACTAAATCTATAGCATACTAAGTTATTAAACCAAATTACCGCCCCTGCGTCTCCTCTTGAAGCACCACATTGTGACACTCCGTCGAAAAAACCTCTGCAGCAATCTTGAGGGAAGATAGGAGGATTAAGCTTTAAAAAAATTATGATCTTCTTAACAGCAACCGTTTTTTCAACAAAAGACGACATGATTCTTCCGCAAGTAACCGAAACCTTTGGTGGCATTCTTTCAAAAATACAAATATTTCTCGATCTCCATATTTCCTGGCATACTATAACCAACAATTCTTCCAACTTAGTGTTTTTTTATTTCCAAATCTCCAAACATGTAATCAAAGTATCACCCTTCCATTCATCCACGAGTGACATATTATTCTGCAAGAAATTCCATACCAATTTTGAAAAACTACATTCAATGAAAATATGAATGATAGATTCATCACCATGACAGCAGAAAGATCAAATTCCAAGTCCATTGTATCCCCTTCTAACAAGATTGTCCCATGACAGTATGTTATTGTTCAGAGATAGCCAAAGAAATATCTTACCTTCAAATGCCACCATATATTAGTCAATGGTAGTTCCTACCAAAGTGTCGAGTAAATTGTTTTAGTTGTGATAATCCTCATACCTCGATTCCATGTCCAAATGAGTTTGTCCATATCATTTGAAAGTTTTATACCGCCCCTTTACAATCCATGAACATAACCATCACACTATGAGCTATGGATCTTTAGTAGCCCAAGTTTAGTAGGCCCTAATCAATCTGTGCCTATGCATCTATGACCCATATGCTTGGCCACCTGATATAACGAGTAAATACCCTAGGCATGTAAGCTTTGTACAAGTTCAGGATATAAAGCATATTCTTCCATACCACCCGCAATATGATCCATTCCAGCTCTTATGGAATTCTGTTGATGTATGTGTAACTTCGGAATGTATTCACTTGTATATCTTATGTATTGTACCCCAATGTTTATTCCGGGAAGTATCTGTAATGTAATTGAGTCATGTCATGCCCCGATGTTCCGATCGGGAGATTCAATAATGTAAACAAGTTGTGTAAAGTCATTGAGGTTAACCCTCCATTGTAAGTTGGGGCAATAGTCCCCAAAATTGAGTCAAGGTTAACCCTCCTTGTCGATCGAAGGGCAAAGTCCCCACAGTTGTGGGGCACTAGGGTTATTAGACTCTCCTAGAGATGTCAGCCCTGGTAAGTAATTGTTAAGTGAGGCCGACATGTTGGAGTGGACATTAAGTGAACAAAAGAATATAAATAGAGAGTGAGCCTCTCTATTTATCACACACACACTCACTCATTGGGGCACATGAGTGAGAGAGGAGAAGCTCTCTCAAGTGAGAGAGAGAGAGAACAGCTGTGGAGATCATCTTTTCTGTCTTTGGGTTTTTTACTACTGCCATTGGTGCTCATTCTATGTCTGAGGAAGTTGCAGGGTTTTCTCCTTTATGGTTTCCCCAAGGAAAATTCTTTGTGTCTCTTGTCTCTTGTGTTTATTGTTGTGCATGTTATTCTCTCAGATAAGATCCTAAGATCATATTGCTTAAATGATAAAAATCTAATATGGTATCAGAGCTAACCTGAGAAGAAGACACTGTCCAGCTACAGAATCTAGGGCTTCTTACTTTTTGGGTCTCTCTCCACAATCCATCAGCAAAAGAAGGCTAGGCTAACTCTCCATTGAAGGGCGCATCTTTCTGTCAAAGCGAAATTTGATTCCAAGCATTTTCAGTTTTTGTTGTGGGAAATTAGGGCTTCTTACAGAAGAGGAATTTTTGAGTGAGCCCGGTATAGGATTACTCTCCTCATCAAAATCGAATTTTAGAGACCTGGGTTGAGATTTTTGGTTGGGTGAAACTCCGGGAAAGTCAAACCCTAGTTTGACCCCGGGCCTGAAAAACCTTAAAATACTGAAACTGATACTTTTGGTAGATTGGCTATATCTCAAGATTGGAGAAGGCTTAGGTGCCGGAAATTTCACAGGTCAAATATAAATTCCTGATATACACTATGTCTAAGTTTCAGCCTCAAATTCACTATATTCGAGGAGATGTGATTCCTCCAAGTTAGGATTCCAGCCTCTCCCACGATTCCTCCCCAAATAGGACACTTGGGGATAATTGCTATATCTCGGGCTACGAAGGTCCAAATGAAATTTCTCAAGATGTTTTAGAAAGGGCACAGACTTTACTTTCTGTGGTAAACGTTTCAGACCCTGAAGATGAAACAATGACACATGGCAGTCCATACAACTTTGATATGTTGAACAGTCCTGGAATATGTCACCTTGGGAAAATTATCATAAGTCCCGATTGGTGAAACCAATTCTGATGAAATCTATGGTGGTGGAACAAGGACAGACGAGGTTACCTAAGTAAAAAATTGCAGACATAGAGGAGCAGTAATTTCGGAGATACCGCAGAAACAGTATCAGGCATTTCTGTAGAAGAAATTGGTAAACTAGGGCTTCCTGTTCTGGGAGCTTCCCTCCACTATTTTTAGAAAATGAGTACATTGGACATCTTGCCTTGAAGAGGTCTATCTTTCTATCCAATTAGATCTGAAAGATTCCAAGTTTTGAAAAAATAGGGTTTCACTAACAAACCCTAGATCAATCAGCTTCGGAACCAGGACAAACACCTCAAATTGGTAAGATCTAATCTTTTTCTATTTACATTTGACGTTCTTATTTCAAAATGTCTAATCACACCAGCTTGATGAAAAGCTTGGTGAAACTGATAACTTCCAAACATGGAAGTATTGGATCTCACTTGTTCTTGAAGAAAATGAATTGGACACCTACATAAGTAGAGAGGTTCCAGTTCCAGAGGGAGATGAGGCTAAAAGCCTTACACAAGAAGAAATTGGTAAAGGCCAAGAAGATCATTGCTAATTCAATCATGGATCACCTTATACCACAAGTGTCTTCCCTGAAGACACCAAAAGAGATGTTTGATTCCTTGATCAATCCATTTGAAGGAAAGAACATAAATCGGAAGATGACTTTGAGAAAACAATTAAAGAATGTGAAGATCCAGAATGCAGATACCATACAATCATACTTTACAAGGGTCTCTCAAATCAAAGAACAACTTGAAGCGGTAGAAGAAGAAGTGGAGAATGCAGAAGTTGCGATAATGGCCTCCCAGGATCATGGGATTCATTCATTCGAGGAATGTATGCCAAAAGGAAGTGATTACTTTCAGCAGACTCTGGGAAGAAGAAGAAGCTCGACTCATAATAAGAGAAGAGAAGATGGGAGCAACTAAAGAGCAAGCTCTCACGATTCAAAGAAGATCCCTCAAGTGATGAGGAATATGAAGGACTCAATTCTTGAAGAGCCTCTTATCCATCTTGAGCATTTGGATAAGAAATGAGATGTCATGAATGAAGAAGATGATGAAGTGGAAGGCTCAAGAAGGAGTCTACCCACGAAACAAATAAAGATAAGTATTTCATTGTCATTTCACGATATTGTTTTGTTATGCATTTGTTTATATTCAGTTGATGTATTATGCATGATAGAATGTTTGCATTAATCACAGTATACTACTAATATGCATGTGACTGGTAAGTAGCTCATGGTGCTATACAACTCTCCATTGCTACTTATCTAGAATGAAACCTCTTTGCTAACATATTGGATTAGTGCACAATCTCAATGTTGTCCTGGTAGAGATGGAAGGCATCTAGAAAGTTTTCGTGAGATATGGATGAATGTTGTATTGGCTAAAATAGTTGCATGAGTATATCCTAATGCAAAAGAATCTTTCATTATGAATATACCTTATGAAATGTTTCTAACCATACAACTAATGCATTTGACTTGTAGGAAAGATCGCATAAAATCACCTACAAGAAAATAAGGGCGAGACTTGTTTCGAAGAACAAGTGATGACAGTTCGAGAAATAATCCAATAAGGAAGAATAATATGACGAATGCAGCGAGATCATTGATGCAGAACCTTCCAGCTATGAAGAAGTTAAGACACGTGAAATGAAGAATCGTGTGTGCAAATGAAAGAAGCCCTTGTACGAGCTCAGAAGACACTCATGGGATAACACATACATGAGGAGCTTGAATATCACCTAGAGTGATGGAGATCTTAACCTTTGCTACAAGGTTGAAGAGACTGGCAAGCTCACAGATGGGTGCGATAAGAACTTTTGAAAACGTTCAAGACAGAGGATATTGGTATCTAGTGACCCTAGATGGATACATAGATTATTAGTAGCAAAGGAAGCTACTTGTCACTCTGGTACATAATGTTTCAGTGCATAGAGTATGAAAGACAGAAAAGAGGAACTCATTAAAATTTGTAAGAAGGAGACTTGCTGCCGAGTTCGGGATGAAGGACTTGGATATGATGCAGCACTTTCTACGCATGGAGGTGTGGCAGAATCTCCCCGGGACAAGGGAAGTATGCAATAAATATCCTAAAGAGGTTCGGATGATGGAATGCAAGGACATGACCACACCTATGGCATCGAACCTGAAGCAATTGAGTGTTGCTTCGTTAGAGATGGTTGATGCCACGACATATCGTCAGATGATTTGCTCCTTCATGTACCTGGTGAATGCAAGACCAGATATTTGCTTTGATGTGAACACATTGAGACATGTTCACCTGATGGTTGCAAAGCATGCAGTAAGGTACCTAAAGGGTACAGTTGAGTATGGGCTCAAGTATGAAGCGAATCAAAACATTAACGTGGAGGGTTATGTGGATTTGGATTGGGCAGGCAGTGCCATTGATAGGAAGAGCACTTCTTGATGTAGCAGGAAGCAGTCCTGCGTGGCACTGAGTACAGTCGAGGCAAAATATGTTTCCACTTGCTATTTTGGAGGTAGTATGTTTCTTTTGAAAACTACTATTTGATTTGGTTGATCTGACTTGCATTTTTGTATGATGCAGAGAGGAGCAGTGAAGCTCCAGTATGTGATCCAGATCGAGATCTCTTGAAAGAGGGAGTTCTAGCATATCTGGTGAGACAGGTTGTTTGAGCATAAATCCTAGCGAAGCTCGTAGGTTGCTCAGACGTAATCGGTCCTGTAGGTTGTCCTCGGATGTAATAGGTCTTAGCGAAGCTCATAGGTTATCCTTGGACGTAATCAACCCTGATGTGATTCTATGCTAGAAATGGCCAGAGTGAAGTTTGAGTACTTCAAGGAGAAGCTTGGTGTTCTCCAGATCGAGGTTCCTTCCAAGGGGAAGTGATGAGTCCATGAGCCCTTCTGACATGGTGAGAGGATTGGTTCCTTCCATGGTCAGATATAAGTGCGTTGGCCTTTCTGACATGGTGGAAGGCTGAGCTTCACATGTTCAGATGTAAGTGCAGAGATGTTCTGATGTGATTGGGATGTGTTCCCACATGATCAGTCCAGAGCCATTTTGATGTGATTGAGGGATGTATTCCCACATGATCAAATATAAGTGCCGAAGACCATTCTCTAGGAGAATGGAGGCACCTAGTTAGTTACTAAAAACACTCAGCTTAGTGCTGAGAGGCCATTCTCTAGGAGAATGGAGGCACCTGGTCAATTACCGGGAACACTCATCTTAGTGTTGAGAGGCCATTCTCTGGGAGAATGGAGGCACCTGGTCAGTTACCATGAACACTTAGCTTAGTGCTGAGAGGCCATTCTCTAGGAGAATAGAGGCACCTGGTCAGTTACCAGGAACACTCAGCTTAGTGCTGAGAAGTCGTTCTTTGGGAGAATGGAGGCACCTGGTTAGTTACCAGGAACACTCAGCTTAGTGCTGAGATGCCATTCTCTGGGATAATGGAGGCACCTGGTCAGTTACCAGTAATGCTCAGCTTAGTGTTGAGAGGCCATTCTATGGGAGAATGGAGGCATCTGGTTAATTACCAGGAATACTCATCCTAAAGCTGAGAGCCCTTCTGACATGATGAGGTCGAATGTAAGTGCATATCCCTTCTATGGATGGTAGTGGTTTTGTCCTACCATGCCACTGGTTGTAAGTGCTAGGCCCTTCCACAGATGATAGTAGGTGTGTCCTATCATGCTGATGGTTGTAAGTGTTGGGCCTTTTCACATATGATAGTAGGTGTGTCATATCATACTGGTGAATGTAAGTGTTGGGCCTTTTCACCGATGATAGTAGGTGTGTCCTATCATGCTGGTGAATGTAAGTGCTGGGCCTTTCTGACATGGTGGTGGATGTGTTCCTCTCACGATCAGATGTAAGTGTTGGGCATGCCTTTCTGACATGGTTGTTGGATGTGTTCCTCCCATGGTCAGATGTAAGTGTTGGGCGGGCCATTCTGACTTAGGGTTAGATATAAGCACTGAAGAAGACCTACATGGAGTCTAGGCCTACAACCAGCATGAAAAAGGGTTAGCTCTGTAGAACTTCCTGTGACGAGAAGAATGAAGAGATAGCACCATTTGATTGAGATAGCGGAAGTAGTGATGATGATGAGGATCCAGTGTTGATCCAACTTTGATGATGATCCAGATCAAGTGATGATACATACTTGATGATGATCCAGTGATGCTCCAGATCAAGTGATGATCCAGACTCGATGATGATCCAGTGATGCTCCAGATCAAGTGATGATCCAGTGATGATCCAGACTTGATGAAGATGACTTAACAATGAAGATGACTTGACGATGAAGATGAACTGAAGATGAAGATGACTTGATGATGATCCAAATGATACAGAAAAAAAAAGACTTGTGCTGATAAATTGTGTCGAGAGAATACCTTCCTAGTTAAGAGGGAGTGTTGATGTATTTGTAACTTCAGAATGTATTCACTTGTATATCTTATGTATTGTACCCCGATGTCTATTCCGGGAAGTATTTGTAATGTAATTAAGTCATGTCATGCCTCAATGTTCCGATCAGGAGATTCAATAATGTAAACAAGTCATGTAAAGTCATTGAGGTTAACCCTCCATTGTAAGTTGAGGCAATAGTCCCCACAATTGAGTCAAGATTAACCCTCCTTGTTTATCGGAGGGCAAAGTCCCCATAGTTGTGGGGCACTAGGGTTATTAGACTCTCCTAGAGATGTCGGCCCTGGTAAGTAATTGTTAAGTGAGGCCGACATGTTGGAGTCGACATTAAGTGAACGAAAGAATATAAATAGGGAGTGAGCCTCTCTATTTATCACACACTCACTCACTCACTGGGGCACGTGAGTGAGAGAGGAGAAGCTCTCTCAAGTGAGAGAGAGAGAGAGAATAGTTGTGGAGATCATATTTTCTGTCTTTGGGTTTTTTTACTACTGTCCTTGGTGCTCATTCTATCTCTGAGGAAGTTGCGGGGTTTTCTCCTTTATGGTTTCCCCAAGGAAAATTCTTTGTGTCTCTTGTCTCTTGTGTTTATTGTTGTGCATGTTATTATCTCAGATAAGATCTTAAGATCATATTGCTTAAATGATAAAAATCTAACAAATTCCCATCACTAGAGATCCATGCCAACCACTGTCCCATGATATAGAAAGAGTTTGAAAGTCCACACCAAATGTTAGATACTCCTTTAATAGGTTTTTTGGGAATTATGATCCACTGCTTAATCACGTACTTCTTGAAATATTTTGTCAATAGTACTATGTGCTAAAGACTATTCGTAGAAAGTGTCTACCATAAAGTTTTGTCCATTGAGGCATTGGAAAATTTGAAGATGTTTTTTGTGCCCCATCCCCCAAAGGATTGTGGCATGGTAACGATATCCCACCTCACCAGATGGAATTTCATCTTTTCATTCGAGCTAGACCATAGAAAGCTGAAAAATTTCTGTGATTAATGGCACAAAGAATGGACTTTGGCACTTTGCATAAAGATATCCAATACACAGGAAGATTTTTCAATACAGAGTTTATCAAATCTGTCTACCACCCATCAATAAAGATCTTAAGCACCAGTGGTTGATCTGAATCTCAAACCTTTTAATCAATTAGAACCAATCTTTAGTTATGTAGTTATTAGGTTTAAGTGCATACCCCAAGTATTTAGTTCCATCCTCAATGGATTTGAAGCAATATGGGATCGTACTCTTAAATTATCCCATTATTTGTTTTTCCACCCCATGATACAATGTAATAGACTTTTTATCACTTATAAGCATACTAGAGGCTCTGTGAAATCTTTCCAATATGCACTTAAATCTGTGCCACTCGCCCAAAGTTCCTTTTCCAAAAAGTATAACATTGTCAACAAATAATAGATGGGTAATTCTAATGATTGTTGATATGTGGATGCCTTCAATACCTCCCATCTCCCTGTCAGATTCAGATAGCTTGCTCAATCCTTCTATGATTAACATAAATAACAATGGAGATAAATGACATCCATGACTTAATCCCTTGGATCCATTGAAAGAGTTCATTGGGGACCCATTGATTAGCATAACATAATTAACTAATTGCACACAAGCCATGATCTAGTTTGTCGATGCCAAATCCAAGCCTTTATGCAATAAAATCAATCTAAGGAAGCCCCAATTCACCCAATCATATGTGTTGACATAGATCCGTCGGCAAGGGTTCACTCTCTGTCGACACCCTTAACACAACGATCTCCCTAAGCACTGACCTAGACAAGTTTTACCCTGTCCAATAACACCTGTGGAGCAGATGAGGTCTCACCTGAGATGTTCGAGGGAGAACTGTTGAAACCAAGTTTCCGCAGTAAGAAGGAGGATTGTGCATCTACTATCACACTATCGCATCATTACTTAGCATATCCAAGCATGGTTTCATACATTCATGGATTCATATAATCATCATTCATCAACTCATATTAAGATACTCATATCACAGCAGAAGTATTGATGCATAAACAGAACTACCAACATAGCATCATTCATAACAGGAAAGCATCACATCATTCAGAAATAAACATCATAACGCAGTATTCATCTTCATCATATTGTGGAAAAATAGGAAAACATGAAGAAGTAAGAAGACACAGTGTTTCTCTCAAATCTTCCGTCATGTCATATTAACTTCACATCAAGACACAAGTTCCCAAAACAGTTCCTCAATTCAGATCTCACATCAAAGACAGATCACATACATGTTTCATAGATTCCAAATCTAGCTTAGGATCCAGATTGTAGCTGCCTTAAGATTTACAATCCTATATATATTTATAGGCTTGCACCTTTACATCGGTGGTCCACTTAAGTCAGCTTCCTAACTACTTGGACCAAAATCTACAAAATAACAACCAAAATCTACAAAATATGACCACAATATACAAAATGTGACCAAATTTCCTTGCGCAACAAATTTGACTTTGTGCATCAACTTTGGTGTTGCGCAACTAATTATCTCCAAAACTACTTGCCAACAAGCCCCCAACACAATCTTGTGGCTCGCCCTCAAGCCACGTTAGTTGGAAATAGTGTAGTCGTTGATCTTAACCTTGAATTCCTCATACTGTTGGGTGACCTCTTCAACCTGTTCCTTTACCTTCTCGCTGATTTCTTTTCATTTTGTCACTTCACACTCTAGTGGATGCTCAACAATATTTGCAGTGGCATCACTTCATCCATCTTGAACTACTTGCATCATTGAAACCACTTTCATTGAAATCTCTGCACCAATGTCCTGGAATTCTTCAAGTTGCGTTGTCCTTCGCTACTAGCGCTCCCTTACCTTTGTGACGTGCTGTTGCAATTTCTTCAGCTCAGCCGCTTTCGTTATCTGCATAACCACACTCTGAGCGATGTCCTTAATGTAGTTAGTTGTCCCTCTGCCTCCTACAACTACGTGTTGAGTTGCTCCAATTGCTAATCTTGGACTACACTTCTCCAACACTGTGTAGTCGCATATGTAACTTGTTTTTCCTCTTTCTCCATCTCTTCCAACTACGTCACCAAGTATTCAATATCGATTTTTTGTTCTGCAACCTGCTTCGGTGGCGTTCTTGGATTCACCAGCACATGCAGATCTTCAATGTTGCACTTAAATTATGTAATCACTTCTCCGAGCCGCTTCGCTTTTGCCTCAGCATCCATGTATGCAGTGATTTCTAGCATTTCTTAGTAGGTGATAGAAACTATATGTTCTAGGCGCACCCTGTAGTCCCATAGTTGCACTTTTTCCAATGTCAACCTATATTGCTCCTTCTTCAGTTCTTCAATCTCCTTCCTTGTTGTTGCTTCTTGTTCCTGCAATCGCAACAGGTGGTCACCAATGATCTTCTCTCTATCAACCAACTCTTGACTTGCAACCCTCTGCAATTGGACGAATGTATGAGTTGACAGTTCATTGATATCCAGTGAGAGGTCCTGAAGCTGCTAGAGTGAGGCGTTGACATCCTCACTATTTGTCTCGATTACACATGGTGGAATCTGTACATTCTAGATCTGCTTCCATGTGCTTATTTCTCCTGCCTTCTGCAAAACATTTGCCTCATGCACTCTTTGCAAAATTGCATCAATTAAATAATTTAGAAGAGTGTTTACCTCACCAAAGCTTTGAACAGTCTGCTTCCTCAACTGCTCTTTAGTCGCACTAGTTGTCGTCGTGATGCCGCAATAATTAGGTCTACCTGTGAACCTGTCATTGGCGTTGTGTCACTGGCTTCAGCCTATTCCTGCATTTACTTTGTTCTGGTTTCCTCAAATATTCGCTCTGCCTTTGAGTCCGTTGGGGTCATCGATGATTCCTCGTGTGACTCTCGGTCACTGTTATGCACCGGTGTCGGATCTACATGCGCATCTACTAGAGGACCGACCTCATCATCTGATAATTCCTCTACACTTACTAGCACTTTCCGGTCCATTGGCCACTCAGCCACTACGACATCCAATTCCTCCTCAGTCAGCTTGTATTGGGTCGCCAACCATTGTCTTTGAGGGTCCTGATGCACTTGCACATGGATGGCATGTAGGCCAATAACGAATCTAACGACTCACTAATACTTTTCCACTACCGCCTCTGTGAGCCGCGGAACCTTCACACCTGCCTCCTATAAAGCCTCCCAATACAACCAAAACTGTACTGCGCAATACTTCAACTTATGTTCCTAGCTCAGGTACCAAAGGTTCAAGTTTCGCACTCCTTTGCAGACCTAGGCAACTGCAATATCCATCCCTTGGTAGTCTTATGGATCCATCCATGCAACAAGTACAATCAAGATGAGTAGCCATCTATATGTGAGTGCGGGCTTTCCTTCCTGCATGATCATTACATCCTCCGTCAATTGGTTCAATTGAAACAACGACCAGTTCATCAATACTCCTGCAACACACTATTTAGCGCAGGAAACTACCCCGAAGGTGCAGTGGTTCGGCCGATTCTTCTGCACTACTTTGTTGGCAAGAATCATGGCTGCAATGCGCACAGCCTCCTCATTTATGGTGTCTACCTTGTATGCGTGCCCATCGTGCTCCAAATCATACTTCTTCTTCATCTTCACTGCTAACCTCTTGCTGTTGTTCTTTCCGCTGAAATATTGCGATGGGTCGGGCCCCTCCTTGGGAAACCCCATGATTTGTGAGATCAATTCAATGGTGACTGGCATTAGTCAATCCAGCCACAGGTATCCTCCATGAAATAAATCCAACAGTTGCATGGTGCATGCATTTGCTTATGTCATTCGTCCAAAATGCAGCATGTGGATCAGGCCTAACAACCCCAACTTAACCAATCCCAACGCCCACTCATGTGGAGTGTGCACCATGAGATCCTCCTCTAGTCCCATCTGATCTTCAAATGGCTTTGTTGTACAGTCCGTGAAGGTGATCAAATCGTGATCCTCATACTTCATCTTGACCAGACACGGTGCGATATCAAAAGTGCACTTCATTCCTTGCGGAATTGCCACCATCTTGATGGGGTATTCCTGATTTTTCGTGGGCTTCCATTCCTTGGCACCAGCTCTACGCAGGGGGGGCATACCTAGGGATGCCCATTGCTGTTACCCATGCCCTTCTCATGGAGGCCTCAGTCGCCTTTATCTTTTCTCTTTCCAAACTCCTTGTTTGTCTCTTCTTTTGTTGCGGAGACTTGGGTCGGTTGGCCCCTCTCTTCTTCCTCGTGACCAGTGATGAACCCACCAGCATACTTGCTACCTCTTCTTCAATTTGGACACCGATGATAGGTGAATCCTCATCAGTCTCACCCGAAATCTCTTTTGGCGCTACCCACTGCATTAGTCACTCACTCTAACTCAACCTTCAACTCATGCACAACACCTACGACTCAATCTCTGCAATACGCTCTCGACAACTCAATTTTTTACAAGGGTGATTTCAACCTACAAGTTGAAAAGTATTATAACATGGGATCGATCGTGTGAATGATTTCCCAATCATGACAACCAAATCCTTCATTCATTGCCCAAATTCGTCGCCGATCCTCCTGATCCAACCGTCATATCCGTCATTAATGTGTGTCTCGTCCAAGAGTGTTGTCGGTTAACTTGTTTAACTACTGCATTTACTGCTAATTTGACTCTATTGCGTCCCTGCAGATGTCGCGACATGGTTCCCTAACTACGAATATGACACTTCTAATTGCACAACCCCCTTCTCTTGGTGTGCCATTCTCCTACTTACCATATTATGCAAAAACAAATATTTTTTTCCATGCACAGTGCTTCAAGCATCGCGAACCGACTCGTCTTATAGGGATTCATCCTACTGCCATTCACCAGCTTAGGAAACATTGCACCATCTAGTTGTTGCAGCTGTAGGATGCCTCCCATAGTAATGGAATTGATAACATATGAACCCAACCAATGCATCTACAACTTACTTAGATGTTTGGTGAACTTGATGTCATACATTAGCACCAGGTTTCCTTACAGAAAGTGTTTGTTTTTTATATGTTGATCATGCCAAGATTTCTTTGATCCTTCTCAATGCGTTGGTGGAATATCGCAACAAAGCGGTCTTCCTCTAGATTCACCAATTGAGCTAGGCGTTCTTCTAATGCTCCTTCATCATCCATTCTTGTCTCTGTTGCAATGTGCAAACTCGGAACGATGTACTCCATTGACATGACTGCCTCTTTCCCATACACCAACTTGAATGGTGTATTCCCTGTCAATATTTTACAAGTGGTGCAATACGCCCATAAGACTACTGGAATATTCAATTCCCAGTCATCACAGTTTACATTACACACCTTTGTGAGTGCATGCTCCAACACCTTGTTGAACACCTCAACTATCCCATTTGCTTGTGGATGATAGGGGGTACTCTTCTTATGTTGTATCTGAAGTTCTTCTGTCAATGCACTGATTATACGATTGATGAAGTGACTCCCCTCATCACTCATCAATATCTTTGCACAACCACAACAAGTGACCACATTTTCAAACAGGAACCTTGCTGCCATCGCAATGGTACAATCCACAACGGGTGCATCTTCCACCCATCTTGTCAAATAATCTGTTGTTGTGATGATATAGTGCACACCAGTTCTCTTCCCTGGTGAGTTGATAGGTCCCACAAAGTCCACTACCCATTTATCAAATGGCTACAACGTCACCTGAGGTATTAGCGACATCTCATCCCTCCTTGACGGTTTTCCAATCCTTTGACAAACGTCGCAATTCCGCGCATAGTCTGTTGCATCCTCGTTAAGGGTTGGCCACCATAGTCCTGCACAGAGTACCTTCCTGGAAGTAGTGTGGCCTCTGTAGTGTCCACCTGCAACTCTCGCATGTGCTTCCGCCAACACCTGCTCATGTTCATGTGGTAGGACACATCGTCGTAAGATCTCACCAGGTCCCATCTTATAGAGTTCTCTAGCAATCAACTGGAAATCCGCGGCTCGAAAAACCAAATGCTTCTTCTAATTTGTAGTGAGCCCTTTTGGTGTTGTTCTTGTCGCCAAAAATTTGGACTATTTGATCATAGTAGTCATCAACCATTCCAACTTTGAATAGTTGCGCATCATGTAACCCATCTTCGATGTTCATTGGTTCTTCACTTGTCTCGATTCACAACAAATGATTAGGTCCTGCATTCAATCGACCTGGCTTCACAATTATTTCGAAATCAAACTCTTGGAAGATAAGTAGCCAATGACATATCTCCCCCCCCCCCATATGCTTATTCACATGTATTTCAACGCAAAATGATCTGTGAACATCTTGAAGTGACCTCCCAAAAGATAGTGTCGAAACTTCTGTAATGACTAGACCATGGCCAATCCTTCCCTCTCCTTCATGGTATAATTTTTTTTTTATGGATGACAACTTCTGACTAGCGAAATCAATCGAGTGATCAATGTCTTATTCGCCTGGCTGTGCCAACACCACTCCCAGCGTGGTTGACGATGCATCAACATGAACATGGGACTCCTTCATCCAATCTAGAAAAACCAATATTGGTGTTGTGGCCATCTTTGTCTTTAATGTGTCAAAAATTTATTGACACTCCTGACTCCATGCAAACTGTGTATCCTTCTTTAGCAACTTCCCCATAGGTGATGTGATTGCGTCATAACCCTAAATGAACATGCGGTAATACCCCGTATGGCCTAATGTCGCTTTGAGTTGCTTCACATTCGTTGGTGGTGGAAAGTTCAGAATCAACGCAATCTTGGCTGGATCAACCAACAGTCCTTCCTTACATACAATGTGCCCTAACAACATCCCAAAAGGTGCACAAACTATGCATTTCTTTGAATTCAGTGCAATCTGATGCTGTCGACATCTCTCCAACATCAATCGCAAATTTGCGAGATGATCCTTCACTAACCCATACACTGTCTAGTCATCCATGTAAACTACCATAAACTTCTTAATAAAATCCTTAAACGCAACAACTACGATCCTAGAGATATCGCAGGTTCATTTTTCAATCTAAATGGCATCACTATGTACTGGTTACATCCCCATTCTGTTAGAAATGTTGTCTTATGGCGATCCTCTTTTGCATTCTTAATTTGGTGATAGCCGAAAAAGGCATATGTGAACGAATAGATTTCTTGACCGCCCACTCCTTCTAATACTTCATCAATGAACAACGTCGAGAATGGATGATGAAGGCATGCATCATTCAACTTCCTGAGATTGACACACATCATGACCTCGTCTGTCTTCTTATCTTGCACAACCATGGGACTGATCCACTATGATTCTTCAATGGGTTCTATGATTCCCAAATCCAACATTATGTCGAGTTCAACTTTTACTCTCTCTTTGTATCATGGATTCAGACGATACGAACGCTGTCGCACTGCCTTCAAATAGGGCTTCAGAGGGATCTTCATCTCTCCCAAATCTCTTAGTATCCCCTTCATCTTAGAAAACTTCGTCGGAAACAGATCCTGAAACTCATGCAGCAAATCAGTGATCTTCGCCATGGTTTCTTCATCCCAGTAGTCTCTGATTTTAGCGAACTTGGGTTCCTCCTCTGTCCCAATGTTGACTTTCTGAATTTTCAATGGCTAGTTAACTTTGTTTGGTGGCACTTCATGTGCCGCGATATCTCGACTTCCTTTAGATTCTGGTATATTGACATTCCTCAAGTCATCTTCATCCTCAGGCCCTCCTATTACATTGTAACATTCCATCATTGACTGCATCGTGTGTGTTACATGTGGATCCACCGGATATGCGATTGGAACTATCTTTAGAACAACTTCGTGGATATGTTGTAGTGCACTATGAATGGTGAGATTGGTATCCACAAAACTGAAGGTGTGACTGAAGCATATTGACAACTCTTCCTAGGTAGTGATCTCTCTACACAGCTCAGCTGATACATACCATTGTCGCGACATTTCATACAACATGTCTACAAAAGCATGTATCCACTCATCCTTTGGTCATGACACCCACATGGTCTGACATGCAATCAGATGACCGATGGGACCATTTCACCCATCATACCTCTTTGCTTGGTATTGTTCTGCTTCGCCATTGCGAACTGTCATCAACCTGCGACACTGCGACTACCCATTGATCGACTTCTTATGTGTCGCCCACCAACGTGTTAGGGCAGCCTTTAATGCCTCATCCAACGCCAACAATATCTGTGGTTCTGACACCTTATCTTCAAATTCAACAAGAAACTCAGATAACTCAGGCAATCCTTCATATGCTGACAACTCAACAGTCTTTGTTGCGACTCAACACAATGATTGAGTGATTAAACCACACTTCAAAATTGATACCTCATGCATCTGATTCTGCCAATTTTCCAAAGCATCATCAGAGTCCAAAGATGCAGAGCTAGAGCTTCGCCAACCCAAGTCTCCGTCAACAATAGGCTGGATATAGTCTTCTGAGATGTTGTGCACATGAAACCATCCCCCTACAACTTCTTCCTTAACTGGTTCAACATACCTTCTTCCTTCATTTGGATCCATCAGAGCTATGAATTTGATGTCACTGTTCTCAAAAGTCATCATTTGCTTCTTGAAATTGATCACCGCCAAACTATCATTGGCCCATCCAATCCCCAATAGTGTGTGATATACACTTCCACCATCAACAACCTTAATCACATCAAAGTCCATGTAAGTCTTCATTCCTTCAACTTCCACTGGTAGACATGGAACTCGCCCAATTGGTGTGACTTTGGCCTAGTTAGCGAGTCGCAGTTGTATAGGGGACCAAACTAGCTATGGGTTTCCCATCTTCTGCCTTATCTACTTTGTCAGAATGTTGACATTCGAGCCTAGATCCATAATAAATGAATCTACCTCGTAATCCCCAATCTGAATATTCATTCCCATCTCTTTTCTCATTTTCCTCTTGTGCAAGGAGTTCACAGCAGACTCCCTTCACCCTTTCTCTAGTTGATGCAACAGATTCACAATCTTGGTGAGCACATCAGGGTATTTTTCCAATGACATACAACTTTCAAAGAAGTTTTGCAAGGTACCATGCTGTCGTGATGGTCCTGCTACCATGGTGGAATAAAAAATAGGTGGCATTTCGTAAACAAGCAACTTACCTGGATCTCTTCTTATCGTGACATGTGCTTCAAAGAATGTGTCCTGCTCAGTGTTGACATCAAATTGCACCTTCTTCTTCCTGGCCAACCGGACTTATGGAATTAGACCATCATCTCCTGTCGTCGCACCTCCGCGAGTGATTACAACAACATCAGTTGACTGAACTCTAGATTTTGCTGAGATCGTCGCAACTGTCGATCCTTGGTTTTGGTTCAGTGGCAGATTCACTGAATGGTTCATATTTTGATTTGCATTTCAGTTCTAATTCTGAATCTGGTTTTGGTCCTGGTTTTGCAACTGCGGAATGTTCCTTGCTTGCCACTTCGTGATCAATCGCTGACAATTCTCAACAGTGTGATTCATAGCGACATAATAAGTACATTGTGCTTGTAAGTTTGTGAAATCTCTCTAACAATGTCCCAGTACTCTAAAATTATAACATTACACAGTTCTGCAGCCTTGTCGTCCTCCTCAGCCAAAACCTCCACCTCGTCCTCCTCAGAATCCTCCTTGCTGCTGATACTGAGATTGATTGACTTGTTGCTGTTATGGGGGATTCGGTTGTAGCGGCGCATACTGCAGTGGTTGAGTATACTGCGGCTAAGTATACTATGACTGCTGCAGAGCATACTACATCTGATTGTACTATGGCTATGGTGGAGCAAACTATGGTTGCGGTTGTGGCTGTGGTACAAACTGTGGTTGAGGTGGTGGTTGTACAACCTATGGTTGCTGCGACGGCTGTATTGTTCGATGATCTTCTCCCTTCACATAGTACATTGCATCCATCATACTCTCCTAGAGCAAATCATATGGTTATCTTCATGCCCAACTGATCGAAAAAATGTGCAATACAGATTCGTCGGTTTCGTGACCATCTTCTGCACATACACACAATCTTCATGTCGATGCCCATGCACTTGGCATATGCGGAACCATGGCATGCCGCCATGACTCAATGGATTTGGAGCTCCTAATAGCAAGTAGTTTCGAAAATATGGGCACTGATCTTTATGATGTCCTTCCACACGACATCGAGTAAACCATATTTCTTCACGATGCTCTCTCCCTTTTTTGATATCCTACAACTGGATTGTCAAGTTCACCAATTGAGACTGAATCGAATTTATACCAACTCTAGTCTCACCAACAGGTGAAGCCTCCAACTTCATTGCAATATTTTGTTGCATAAAAGGCATTCTGATATGTGGAACTAATGCTGTGATGAACCATTCCTTATTTTGTGCGTCACTCATGTCAAAGCTGACTCTCGCCATCACCGTCTTGAATCACTGATCAAAATACCAAACAGTCTCATTTAGATATTTCTTAATCTCTTTTAACTTTGTGATATATTATGCCTCAGACTTCAGCTTTCTGAACTCTTCGATCAATCCTTTTTTTTATTATTTCAGCCAGAGTCTTCGTTGGAGTCCCCATGGGAACTTGTACAAAATTCATGAACCATTCCAAAGCGCGGCCTCGGAGGGTCGTCACCAACTAGCCCTTCTTAACATCATCATCCTGAGCTTGCTTTACAATCCAAACTGCTTCGCACAGAAACTAGTATTGCTCGTCATCCTCAGTCTCGTTCCCATGAAACATAGGTAACTTTACATCATCACCCACCATCTTGGGCCTTCTTCCTAGAGTTGTTGATCCACTATTATTAGAGTGTTGTTGAAACATCGAACAAGGTGGTGTCGAGCTTGTATTCCTTCCTAAGTGCGGTGCAGTGCATGGAGGTGTGGGTACAATGTTGCTAGGGGTTGATCTTTCTTCAGGCTCAGGTGTAGCCTGATCATCTCCTTCGTCCTTGTAGGGTCGCATCGTCCCTTGTGATCTTCTCTCACAACCTCTTGTTTCAGTTGCAATAGGACTCTCCATTGTCCTCTGCCTCTTCTCTTGCCGAAACCTTACTCCACTTCGCAAAATACCACTTCCTTCCTCAACTTCCCTCACAGTCTCATCGTAACTCCCATCCATCTATCCTGTATCATTCCATCCAACCCTCGTCTGCGTGGTACTCGCAACCTCCGCACACTAGGGCTCTACTCGTCGGAGTTCATCTTCAATATTCCTTTTTCACAGATGAGCATCTTAATTGAAAGTTGCAATGATAATAGAAACCTACCTCTTGGTCCTTTAAATAAATACCTTTATGCGTCGCTGTAAGACTTGATTGTATTGACGACGAACTCAATGATGTAACCCTCCAAGATGTTGTCAAGCTAGAATTCGATAACCCTTGACGCTTTGTTATCTACCTCCTGCAACTGCTGGATCAATTCTAGGGTATAGAAAGTGGGTTTACCTCCTCGAAAATTTGTCTTCCGATAGGTCAATCATGCCAACCACTCATACAAGATAATCAGAAACTCAGAGAAAATGTGCTCCTGGAGATCAGAATATAGGTACCTTCCCAACCACTATTATGCCGTCAATCCAGGGTTTTGATTCTCCTCTACTGCAAATTTTTGAGCCTTCTAATCGAACCAATCTTGAATTTATGGTCTTGTTGGATGCCGCAACATTTCCTCCTTCTTTGTGCACTATGGTCCTGAAAACTAAACCATTTGTTGACACAGATACATCGACAGGGGTTCACTCTCTATCGACAACCTTAACATAGCGATCTCCCTGAGCACTGACCCAGACAAGTTTTACCCTATCCAGCAACACCTGTGGAGCAGATGAGGTCTGACCTGAGATGTTCGAGGGAGAGCTTTCGGAACCAGGTTTCTGCAGTAAGAAGGAGGATTGCACATCTATTGTCACACTATCACAACATTACTTAGCAGATCCAAGCATTGGTTCATACATTCACAGATTCATATGATCATCATTCATCAACTCATATTAATATACTCAGATCGTAGCAGAAGTATTGATGCATAAACAGATCTACCAACATAGCATCATTCATAACAGGAAAGCATCACATCATTTAGAAATAAACATCATAATGCGGTATTCATCTTCATCATATTGCAGAAAAACAAGAAAACAAGAAGAAGTAAGAAGACACAATGTTTCTCTCAAATATTCGACATGTCATATTAAATTCACATCAAGACACAGGTTCCCAAAACAGTTCCTCAATTCATATCTACAAATCACAGATATGTTTCATAGATTCCAGATCTAGCTTAGGATCTAGAATGTAGCTGCCTTAACATTTACAATCCTAGATCTATTTATAGGCTTGCGCCTTTACATCGGTGGTCCACTTAAGTCAGCTTCCTAACTACTTGGACCAAAATCTACAAAATAACATCCAAAATCTACAAAATATGACCACAATATACAAAATGTGATCAAACTGCCTTGCGCGCCATCTTTCACCTTGCGCAACAACTCTGACTTTGCACAACAACTTTGGTGTTACGCAATAATTTATCTCCAAAACTACCTGCCAACAATATGCCTTCACAAGATCCAATTTTAAAACCATCGCATGCATCTTCTTTGTCTTAATGTTGTGAAAGACCTCCTATGCAATCCCAACTGCACCCTAAATTTGTCTATTTTCCATAAAACAAAATTGTTCCCGTGTTTTGATAAAACAAGTTTGATTCTTTTTAAATTACCTTATATATTAGATTGCATAATGAGATGGGCCTGAACTCACTGAAATTTTTAGGTTTGTTAACTTTTGGAATAACGGCTATATAAGTTGAATTTAACCCTTCATATATAGTTCGCGTAGTTATATACTCTTATATTTCCTTCAAAATGTCATGTCCCATAATGTTAAAGAACTCCAAGAAAGTTCCACATTCCATCCATTTGGTCCTAGACTCTTTGATTTAGAGAACCCTTTTAAGACAGTCTCAATCTCCACAAGGGTGACTAGTTGGTTTTCCAATGATCCATCATGTTCTGAGAAATAATGAGGAAAATTTTGTGTGATATCCATTTGATGTACAATGGAAGTATTCCTTGTTTATGTATTTGTAACTTCAGAAGATATTCTGATGTATATTATCATTGTATGTTGTTGTACCCTCATTGGGGGTGTGTGTTACCCCTTTACGGGATGTCTAAATTGTGTCTAGATCTTGAGGTACAACCTATGTTGTAAGTTGGGGAAATAGTCCCCACTGTAACATCATGTAATATGTAATTTTGGTCTCTCTAGTAGAAGTGGGCCCCATGTGAGATGACTTGTAGGCTCGAGTATTATATTTGGTCAGTTACTTGAAAGTGTATAAATAGGGAGGTGCTCTCCATCATTTACACACACCTCATACACTCTCTAAAGCATTTTGAGAGAGAGAGACAATCATAGGATGAGAGAAAGATAGTTGCTGAAGATTTCTTATTACTGCTTTTGATCATCTTACTATTTTGAAGAAGTTTGCAGGGTTTTCTCCTTTATGGTTTCCCCGATGAAAATCTTTCTGTCTTGTGTATCTTTTACATTTTATGCATTTTGCTGTACTTGTTATTCTTTCAGATAAAGATCCTAGATAATCTAATCAGATCTTAAGAAAATATAACATGGTATCAGAGCCTCTCTGAAAGAAGGCACTGTGCAGCTGCGTGAACTAGGGCTTCCTAGTTGAAGGTGTTCTCTCCACAGATCATCAATCAAAGACGGTTAGGCTAACTCACCTCACTATGATGCATCTGTTGGTGGTAGTAGTTTCTGAATCAGAGAGGTTTCATCGTGCAGCTGAAATACAACTGCAATGGCAGGGAATGGAAATTAAGGTTTCATGCCTGAAAACCCTAGAAGATTGAATTTAGTAGTCCTAGAAATTTTTCTATAGCGCGAGATTGGAGAAGGATTAGAATTCGAAACGTTTACAGGACGAAGAAATATTCGTGTTGTACACTGTGTAAAACTTCTGGCCTCATATTCCCTATACTTCAAGAGATATGGTTCCTCCCAATCAGGGTTCCTCCAGAATACAGTCATAAACATGTGACCTAGGGAGATTTACTATATATAGGGCTAGGAAGGTCTAAATGAAATTTCGCAAGATTTTCCAAGTAGGGAACGGACTGTAGTTTTTGTGGTACGTGTTTTAGATCCAAAATGAGAAACCATGACACGTGGATGTCCGTACAAGTTCGCTATGTTGAACGGTCCCCAAAATAGTCACCTTTGGAAACTCAACATAAGTCCCACTTGGAGAATCCATTTCTGTTCTAACCTATGGGGTTGGAAAGAAGACTTATCACGATATCATAGTGAGAAGTTTCAAACTTTAAGGATTCAAAAATTTGGAGATACAGCAGAAGCAACATCAGTCATTTCTACAGAAGAAATTGGAAAAATAGGGCTTCTTGTTCCAGGAGCTTCCCTCCACTGTTTTCAGAAAATGAATACATTGGACAACTCACCTTGAAGAGGCCCATCTTTCTATCCAATCAGAAGTTTGAAATTCCAAGTTTTAAAAATTAGGGTTTCTCTGACAAACCCTATATCAGCTAGCTCCAAAACTAGGACAAACACCTCAAATCGGTAAAATCTAAATTTTTGCTATTTACATTTGAGA
This sequence comes from Pseudotsuga menziesii, assembly GCA_001517045.1. Classification (NCBI taxonomy): domain Eukaryota; kingdom Viridiplantae; phylum Streptophyta; class Pinopsida; order Pinales; family Pinaceae; genus Pseudotsuga; species Pseudotsuga menziesii. The sequence goes on along the minus strand of LPNX010669527.1, from coordinate 925,354 downwards.
TTCTCATTTCAAAATGACTAATCACACCACCTTGATCACAAGCTTGGTGAAGATGACAAATTCCAAGTATGGAAGTATAGGAACTCTGTGATCCTTGAAGAAATTGACTTAGATCAATATTTCAGTAAGGAAGTTCTAAGAGCCAGAGGGAGATGAGGCTAATGCTAGAGCCAAGAGAATCAATGCAGATTCTATTAAAGATTGTCTCATCCCTCATGTGTCATCCTTGAAGACACCAAAAGGAAGTGTCCGATGTTATGACGAAGTAATCAAAGAAGAATAAGATATTGTTATAACCACCTTGAATGGCCTCCCAAGATCTGGGATTCATTCATTCGAGGAATGTGTGCCAGAAGAAAGTGATTACCTTCAATAGACTCTAGGAAGAGTGAACACAAGAAGAAGCTCGACTCATAATAAGAGACGAGAAGCAACTGAAGATCAAGCTCTCATGATTCAAAGAAGATCCCTCAAGTGATTAGGAATATGAAGGACTCAATTCTTGAAGAACCTCTTATCCATCTTAACATTTGGATAATAAATGATGTTGTTATGAATGAAGAAGATGATGAAGTTGAAGGCTTAAGAAGGAGTCTACCCACGAAACAAATAAAGATGAGTATTCAATTGTCATTTCATGATATTCTTTGGTTATGCATTTTTTAATATTTAGTTGATGTGTTATGCATGCTTAAGTATTTGCATTTATACTGCCGAATTTCACCTGATGGGTAAGAAGTCAATGTTGTTGTACTACATTCCATTACTACTTATCTAGATTGAAACCTCTTTGCTGGAATATTAGGAGTAGTACACACTCTTAATAACATTAGGGTAGAATGCATTTAGAAGTTATTGTATGTATACATGATATGGTTGAATGTTGTAGCATTGGCTAAAATAGTCGCAGCGGCTATGTGACATATATTTGTCACTACCAATATGTTTTGGAAATTATGATATGTTTCTAATCATGTGAATGAACTTGACTTGTAAATCATGCCAAAGGACAAGTAAAGACAGTTCAAAAGAGGAACCTAAAGCTTCCCGGGTCAAAGACACCATGGCGAAAGAAAGAGCTTCAGAAGAATATAAAGAGAACGGTAGATCCACCTCGAGAGATGAAGACAACCTTGGGCACGAGAAATAGTCCAAGATGAAGAATAGTATGACTATGCTTTTAAAGAAAGAAAGAGACCTCAAACAGACTCCAGTTATGTGACACTATTGATTGACATCATTGATGCATAGCCTTCCAGCTATGAAGAAGTAGCCAAGAAGAAAGGGAAGGAGAGCTCCGATTCAAGAAGAATGATGTCTAGGATACGGTATTGAGACCTGAAAGGAAGTTTGTAGTGTCTTCCAAATGGATCTACAAGATCCAACATGCAGTAGATGGAAACACCATGGGATACAAGGCAAGATTTGTAGCACGAGGCTTCTCACATAAATAAGGCATAGACTACAAAGAGACATTTGCATCCACTGGGAGTTGAGACACATGACAGGCAGACTCATGTGTGCAAATTAAAGAAGTCCTTGTATGGGCTCAGAAGGAACTCATGGGATAACACATACATGAGGAGCTTGAAGATCTTAACCTTTGCTACAAGGTTGAAGATAAAAGCCTACAGAGGATGATAAGCTCACATATGGGTGCGAGAAGAAATTTTCAAAAGGTTCAAGGATCTTGGTATCTGGTGACCCTAGATGGATACATACAATATTAGTAGCAAAGGAAGCTACTTGTCACTCCAGTACAAAATGTTTCAATACATAGAGTATGAAAGGAAAAGGGATAATGATGCTCCACTTCAGAGGGAGTGATTGCAGAAGATGCTAAGGTTTGACATGGTACGACATGATGGACATATTACTGATGGCTCTAGGATTTACTGAGAGTAAAGTAGATTCCAACCTTTGCTTCAAGATTGAAGGCGGAAGACCGGTGATGCTCCTGTTATATGTTGCTGACCTGTTCCTGACTGGAAAAGAGTAACTCATTAAAGATGCAAGAAGGAGACTTGCTGTTGAGTTCGAGATAAAGGACATGGGCATGATGCACTACTTTCGAGGCATGGAGGTGTGGTAGAGTGAGGATGGAATCTCCCTTGGACAAGGGAAGTATGCAGTGGAGATACTGAAGAGGTTCGAGATGATGGATTGCAAGGCCATGACCACACCTATGGCATCAATACTGAAGATATTGAGTGATGCTTCATCAGAGACAGTTGATGCCACGATGTATCATCAGATGATTTGTTCATTGATGTGCCTAACGAATACAAGACCAGACACATGCTTTGTTGTGAACAACTTGAGCCAGTTCCTGATGGATCCGAGACATGCTCACCTGGTTGCAAAGCATGCAGTGAGCTACCTGAAGGGTACAGTTGAGTATGGGCTCAAGTATGATACGAATAAGAAGACTAACCCGCATGGTTATGTTGATTCGGATTGGTAGCGCCACTGAGAAGAAGAGCACCTTGGGTTACTTCTTCAATCTGAGATCCAGTATGGGCTACTGGTTTGGTAGGATGCAGTCCTACATGGTGCTTAGTATAGACGAGAGAGGAGCAGTGAAGCTCCAGTATGTGATCCAGATCGATATCTCTCGAAAGAGGGAGTGATGAGTTCTAACATAGCCAGTGAGACAGGTTGTCTGAGCATAAAATCCTACTGAAGATCGTAGGTTGCTCAGACGTAATCAGTCCTATAGTTTGTCTTCAGATGTAATTAGTCATGGCGAAGCTCGCAGGTTATCCTTGGACATAATCAATCCTGATGTGATTCTATGCTAGAAATGGCTAGAGTGAAGTTTGAATACTTTAGAGAGAAGCTTGGTGTACTTCAGATCGAGGTTCCTTCCAAGGGGAAGTGATGAGTCCGGAAGACATAGATACACATATGCCTTTTCTACATGGTGGCAGGTTGGGCATCCCATGGTTGTTGATGTCAGTGCTGTGTTATCTGTATCTGGGCTGTGCTCCGTGTGACGATGAGACAATCTAAAGATGATGAGATAATATTAGGGTACACAGGTGTTGCAAGGCATGTAATCAGTCCCGATATGCTCCTTCAAGTTTTGCAGTGGCATATAATCAGTCCTGGGATATCTTGCAGGTTTTGCAAGAGGCATATAATAAGTCATGAGATGTACCTACTTGATGGCTTGCTCGCAGAGATGATAAAGACCTGGAAGAGGGTTAGGCCTACATCTAACATGAAAAAGGGTTGGCTATGTAGAGAAAGGCCTTGCAGAGGGTGAGACCTACATCCAACATGAAAAAGGGTTGGCTCTGTAGAGAAAGACCTTGCAGAGGGCGAGGCCTACATCCAACATGCAAAAGGGTTGGCTCTATAGATAAAGACCTTGCATAGGACGAGGCCTACATCCATCATGAAAAGGGGCTGGCTCTATAGAGAAAGACCTTGTAGAGGGCGAGGACTACATCCATCTTCAAAAAGGGTTGGCTCTATAGAGAAAGGACTTGCAGAGGACGAGGCCTACATCCAACATGAAAAAGGGTTGGCTCTGTAGAGAAAGACCTTGTAGAGGGCAAGGTCTACATCCAACATGAAAAAGGGTTGGTTTTGTAGATGAAGACCTACATCCAACATGAAAAAGGGCTGGCACTGTAGACCTATATCCAACATGAAAAAGGGTTGGCTCTGCAGATGGAAACCTACATCTAGCATGAAAAAGGGTTGGTACTGTAGACCTACATCCAACATGAAAAAGGGTCAGCTTTTTAGATAGAGACCTACAGCCAACATGAAAAAGGGTTGACACTATAGACTTACATACAACATGAAAAAGGGATGGCTCTGTCGATAAAGACCTACATGGAGGCTAGGCCTACATCCAACATGAAAAAGGGTTGGTAATGTAGAAACTTCCGATGACAGATAGGATGGGATGATGATCAAATTATAAGAAGATGATGGCAACAGCTATGATGAAGACTCTATGACTCCGTGACAATGATGATGCGATGAAGACCTGGCCATATGTGTTGATGACTGTGCAGAGAAAGAATACCTTCCTAGTTAAGAGGGAGTGTTGATGTATTTGTAACTTCAGAAGATATTCTGATGTATATTATCATTGTATGTTGTTGTACCCCCATTGGGGATGTGTGTTACCCCTTTAAGAGATATCTAAATTATGTCTAGATCTTGAGGTACAACCTCTATTGTAAGTCGGGGCAATAGTCCCCAATTTAAAATCATGTAATATGTAATTGTGGTCTCTCTAGGAGAAGTGGGCCCCATGTGAGATGACATGTAGGCTTGAGTCTTATATTTTGTTAGTGAATTGAAAGGGTATAAACAGGGAAGCGCTCTCCCTCATTTATACAAAGCTCATACACTCTCTAAGGTGTTTTGAGAGAGAGAGACAATCATAGGAGGAGAGAAAGATAGTTGTTGAACATTTATTATTACTGCTTTTGATCATCTTACTATTCTGAAGAAGTTTGCGGGGTTTTCTCCTTTATGGTTTCCTTGATGAAAATATTTGTGTCTTGTGCATCTTTTACATTTTATGCATTTTGTTGTACTTGTTATTCTTTCAGATAAAGATCCTAGATAATATAATCAGAGCTTAAGAAAATCTAACATTCCTCGTATCTGATAAAAGATGATGAAAATGGTTTACCGCTTTAGCTTAAATCTCCCACTAGTTTCTAACTGTAATTCCATCCTCCCTTTTTATTTCCCATATGGAATTATGCACCCTTCTATCATTAGCATATTGGTAAAATAAAATTGTATTAAGGTCTCCTTGTGTCAACAAGATTGTTTGACTCTTCAATCTCCATCTTTCTTCCTCCATAAAAAAAAACATGCGACCTTTTTAATTCAGGGTCTATGAGACATTGTTGAATGTGTGTTGGGAACTTGTCACTCTTATATACATTTTGTAAATCCTTTATCTCACTCTTAACAGATAAGAGTTCTTGCTTCACCGTGACTCTACGATATTTTTCCCAATTTAAAATTGTCTTCTTCAAGGATCTCAATTTTTGTACCAAGCTTTTCATTGCCAATCCCTAACCTGCTTGATTATATTTCAACCATTCCTTTCTAACCAAATCTTTAAAATCTTGTTCATTCAACCACAAATGGTTAAACTTAAAAGGGTAAAACCCTTTTTCTTACTAGATCCAATTCCAACACAATTGGCAAGTGATTAGAAAAAGACTCATATTCCACCCAGGTTCTATATTTGTCCATTGATTCGATTAGTTGTTTAGCTATAAAAAATAGATCTAGTATTTTTGAGATAGCATCTTCCTTGACTCTTTTATTTCTACAAGAAGGTTGGACAAGTGTTTGTCCAATATCCACTAGGTTCATAGACTGAAAAAGTCTCTTAAAGTAATCACTAAGTGGGTCCAACCGAGCCTTTTCTGCCAAAACTTCTGTTGCCCCAAAGTGAGGTTTTGGTAACCCCCAATAATAATGGAAGGTAACCTAAAAATGTTGTGGTCCTTTACCCTATTCCAAAATGGTCCCCGATTAGCGTATGGGCCACAATAGTTTATTAAATTTAACTCCATATCAAAACCTGTGAAGTGTCCCGATAGGAGAATGTCAGCCACCATATGATATGGCGTGAATCTCCCAAGCAAGGATTCAAGCCGCAAGTAGGCCCCGAGATAGTCCTGAAGGCTCAATAACATCCATCTCCCATCCCTTCAAAATTTGAGCAAAAAAGGATCTGGCATTTTCACCCAAGACCACAGTCTCCTGAACATAAATAAAATCCAATTTATGTTTAATGAAGAACCTTTTGAGGGTAATCTTTTTGGAGCGCCCCCCCACTCCATGGATATTGAGGGAGATGATAATCATTTTTTGGCCTTGTCAAGGGCTTTGTTTGTTCTAAGGGACCTGATATTTGAAGAAATGGATTCTTGAGTTTTAACCCCATCCAACTTCTAAGAATATGATTTTGAAATCCCTTTGCGTGCACTTTTAGTATTCAGCGGAGAAAGATCCAAAGCAAGCCCACCTTTAGTAAAATCAATTCTCTTTTTCTTGGAGCCCTCCACAGAAAACATTCCTAAATATTCTCCCTCCTTAAAGGACCCATCAAGCATGATTCTTATGTCCACTTTTTGTATATTACCCACAAAAGTGGGGAGAGGTGTTTTCTTTACAACCTCACAGAAAGATAACAGAGGTGGAGTAACCCCATGCCCACACACATCAATGGGTCTATCAATCCCCAAAACTTATGCCCTAGTATCAACATGGTCCTCGAAAAGAGGTTCATCCCCAACCTCACTATCTCGATCACTGATCGGTTTCATGCACTCCAATCCCACACCCCCCTGCCCACTCAAATCCAATTCGGACAGGGTATTCTCCAAAGGGAAGGAAGCTATTACCCTTTCCCAAATATAATTAGTAATATCACCCCTACCAAAATATGGTACATTATTATCATATGCAGATGTATTCCTAGGTATGTGAACGGAAGCACCAAGCTCCCCTTCCTCGGTCTCCATACTTCCCCCAATCAGTATATTGTGCCCCAATAATTTCTCATATAGCATGTAGGAAGAAATATGTGTAATATATTTATAAGTTAAAGAGTTGAAAAGTGTAGGATCCAAGTCATGAATATTACTAATAATGGACAACATGTCCTGAATCCCCTTTCCCTTAACACTCAACTGAACATGATGTTGGGATGATCTCGATTTGTTCTAGTCATCAGATTCACAGGCCTCGTCGGTCAACGATTCACCATAGAAGTAAGAAGAATAATCACCAACATAACCCACACTAGAGGATTAACAGGTCCTCCGCATGTGTCCAACCTACTTACATCTGGAGCATCTAAAAAGGAGGCACCAATAATCAAGTTTTCGAATGAAAGACCTCTCACACCATTCAATCTTGGCTTCATCCAAGAAACCCTTAGTAACATCAATATCCACTAACATCCTCCCTATACTCATGTCCCTACCTTTTAACACATATTACCCCACATGAAAAAATCGTTTGAGATGGTTTCCAACCACTTCAAAGATGTCTATATGCCACATTAAAAGGGGAAAGTCTAGCAGAAGGACCCAAATGTGGTGAAATCTAAAGTTTTTTGTGCAAGGATCAAACCCTTACTAGGTGAAACTTGGTTATTTATGTACACTCTAACTAGTGGCGACGACAAAAATATAGATAAAACAAAAACACACAAAAAAAGGTCTTCTTCAAATTGGTTTTTGACTTGGGATATGATTCAGCAAAAAAGGTAAACGTGGCCTATTTATTATTTATGTAGGAAGTAGAGGAAAACATTGGAACTTCAATTATCCACCATCCATATGCTGGTTAATCATGGAAGTATGTTGAGAATCTTATTGGTATATTAAATGTTTCGAAAGGTTTAACGATGAGTTTTTCATGTTCGTTTCAGTTTCCTCTTGTTAGGTATAACTCCCGATTCGATTATTATTCCAATGCAAATGCCTATATTTATACAAATCATATGATGGTTGGGTTTCACCTTCCGCCCAGCCTTTTCGGCTTCCTACTATTTATTTATTTATTTACAATAATCCCTACGGATTATATTCTAACAATCCCCCTCTTAATCCGAAGGGGTGTTCGTAAGTCCGAGCATGTTTCTGAATCTTTCAAACTTTTCTCGTCCAAGCGCTTTGGTGAAGATGTCTGCAATTTGATCATTTGTGGAACAATGTCGAAGATGGATTGTCTTGGCCTCTACATGATGTCGAATCAAATGATACTTTGTGTTGATGTGTTTGGTTCGATCATGGAATCTAGGATTCTTAGCCAGCTTGATTGCAGAAGTATTGTCGATCAATAATGGTGTGGAGTCCTCTTGTTTTTCTTGTAAATCTTCAAGTATCTTCCTGAGCCATACTATTTCTTTCGTTGCTTTAGCTGCAGCCACATATTCTGCTTCTGTTGTTGAATCTGCAGGAACTGACTGTTGCGTGATCTCCATGAGACAGCTGCTGATCCAAGACTCATAGTGTATCCAGAAGTTGATACTCCTGTCTCCTTATCGCCATCAAAATCTAAGTCTGAGTACCCAATAAGTTTGAAGTCATCCACTTTAGAGTACTTGAGTCCAACGTCTTGAGTCCCCTTCAAGTATCTTAGAACTCTTTTTGCAGCTGACCAGTGTCCTTCACAAGGTTTATGCATGAACCTTGAAAGTATGCCAACAACATAAGAAATATCTGGTCTAGTTGTTGTAAGATAGATAAGGCTTCCTACAAGTTGTCGATACTTGGTCGCATCCTCAAATTCTTTTCCTTCGCTTGATGTGAGCTTCATTTTCTGTTCCATTGGAGTAGATATAGTGTTGCATTCTGTCATGTAAAGTTTGTTTAGTAGTTCTCCAACATATTTTTTCTGAGATAGGAAAATATACTTAGGATGTTGAGTGAAT
>LPNX010669527.1:825213-913316 GCA_001517045.1 Pseudotsuga menziesii | reverse complement strand
CCAGTATTTTGCTCAGCAACAAACGGAGGAAATATACCAATATCAACGCAGTCTCAGGCTTAGGGCTTCACGATCTTTTGAACAAAATACAACGGGGAAGAAAGACACGGCAGTAGCAGTGTGAGTGCAGATGGTAGAGGAAAGGCAGCGTCGAATTCCTCACAATCCTGGCTAGTGGATGATAAAAACAATATTACTGAGGCTGGTGCAATTTAACTCGAAACCCTAAGTACAGGATATGCAGTCACACCCAAAAAATTTTTAATACGTGACTGTGAAGAAAGGGCTTCCACGCAGCTCATGCAGGTTCAATGTAATGAAAATTTTTATGATGGGGTGAATATGGAGAAGGCTCATATTTCTGGAAGCTTGTCATCGAGAAATACTTTTTCACTCATGCTGGTCTTCACGCAGTTGAAGAAAACAGACTTCAAAGCGGTCGCAGTTTATGAACAGTCTACACAGAAAAATTAGGGTTTCGTGACTATCACAGGGATTATCACATCACGCAGAGGATGGATGGGGTTGAGCGGAGCGTTAGAACAGCTAGAGCATGCACCAATGCATGCAATCTGCAGACTAAGAAAAATGAGTGAGCAGTCTGGCAACAGGCAAGACTTATGGCAGCGCTCTGATACCACTTGTTAGGTATAACTCCCGATTCGATTATTATTCCAATGCAAATGCCTATATTTATACAAATCATATGACGGTTGGGTTTCACCTTCCGCCCAGCCTTTTCGGCTTCCTACTATTTATTTATTTACAATAATCCCTACGGATTATATTCTAACACCTCTTATTTAGACCTAATAAGCCATTAGAGGTATTCAAAGGTACAATTGGACAAAGCACCCAAGGGACAAGCAAATATGCTTTCCTCCTTTCGAATACTCTCTTCCAAGGTCTTGGTAGAGGGATTAGTTAAATGTTATGTGGCTAGTTATCCCTATAGCCTACTCCACACATTGCACTTTGAATTTTCTTATTAAAATCGACCTCAATATTGTATAGGGGTTTCAATGTGGTTGGAACAAATATAAATTTTCTTCAAGTTGCAATTTAGAATGATCTCAAACCTAGGCATGTTTGTGCCATGGATAATTTGTATTTCCTTTCCCAATCTAGTAGTAGTATTGATGGCTTTGGACAAAAATGAGCCATTTCTTCAAGCTTCTCCTGGGTTAGATGGATGTGGTTTGGTTTGGTTTCACCCATTGGCTCCCTTAACCATTTAATGCTATATGTAATATGTTTAATTAAAAAAAATGATTTTTTTCCCAAAAAATAAATAATATAATACCTTTCTCTCCACGACGATTCCTCTAGTATGCAAAATGATGAATCTCCTTTTGAAGAGCATATACATCAAACAAAGAGGATCTCCCAACTTCATTTCAAAGATTATTTTCCTCTTTAGGACAAATCTCCTTGTGAGTATAAGGTATTAGTTTGAAGGGAATCACATATCATCAAGGGACATTGTGAGACACAACAACAAAGAGTTTACAAAGCAAACCTTATCCATTGGAAATGTTCTCTTTAACCCCACAACTAGTCGTTTATATCTACATGGATGTTATGTTTCATGAAACAAGTCATAGTCTTGGTTGGACCGTCTTTGGACCCTCATGACACTATTAAACATATTTAATAGAATATGATGAATGAGTTCATTTGGGTCATCATAGAAGATTGCTCTCAATGCTTTTATCCCTGCAAATAGTTGGAACAATGATATGTTAAACTCACCTCTAGTTATTCTTGAGACAACAAGTGGACAGTCTAATGTCAACTTGGGATTCAACTAACTAGGAAGTTGACCGGTTGATCAAACCGACCAAAGGTGATCTCAATTCAGTTGATTAGTGCACAATTCAAGATAGAATATCAAGAGATTTGGGTGTGCATAAGGTGATCAAAGATGACTATGTCTTCCTTATTCTAAGTGAGTAAGTTGTACTTTAGGTTGTATATGAATGATCACATGGATCGATCTACCATACCAATCTAGTGTTATCCGTCATATGTTGAGCTATGCTCACTTGTGATTTAGTGTTGTAATGTTGTCTTTAGACATCGCCTCTTGTTGGAATTTGTAACTCTTTACTTATGCAATTACTTGGTTCTCCAACATGGTATCAAATCTATTGGTTCGAGTCCCATCTCGTCGTGTACAAGTCTTTTTGGAGGTTGTTTCTTACATGTGCTCCTATTGAGTTGGTTCCATTGATAGATTGAATTATGGTTTCAACTTATAGATCGGATAGGATTCAAAATGCTCACAACCATGATATATGGGTACAAGACATGAGAACTCTATCAAAGAGTCAATCACCTTTGAAATTTACAAAGACTAAAATTCCAAACTCTATGGATGGTTAGTAGAAATATCATCAAAAAAAAGAAGGATGCGTTTCTATGACTCATAATAACCTACATATTGAGGGATATTCGTTTTCATACAAGTGATATCAAATCCCCAAATCAAGTTTAGAAGGAGTTGAAGACTCTATTTGATAGGATTGATGAAATTTAGGTTATACATGCTGAAAAATAGTTTATTTGTCTTAATTTTCTCTCTTTTTATGGGATTGGAGATTATTTTCCTCATGTGAAGGAGCTATAGTTGAAATTGGGTGATTGTGAAAAGGATTTCTTCAAGAAAGATAGTTAGCACATATAAATGATTTTGATGAATTTGAAGAGATCCTATGAATTTTTTCTTCAACATTTTGTGCCAATTTGGATTCCAAAAAAGAAAATGGCAAGGATTTTACCTTTGATTCTCCCTATGGTTTGTTAATGAGGAAAGGGAAAAGTTGTCTAATGAAGGTAAAGTTGATATTTAGTTGTAAATCCATCTCCTTAAGGGAAAAAGGTTGATATAACTATAGATAAAGTGGTTGAGAATCCAATCATGAGAAATAATAGGATTGTGTCAATTGGGGTAACAAGAAGAAGCATGTTGACCAAAAATCAACTAAGAAATGTAAGAAGAAGAGGTCTCAATGACACTAGAAAGATAGGACATGTGAAGAAGACTTGTTGGAAGAAGACTAAAGATATGGAGGATAACGTTAAGAAGCTTGAAGGTGAGGTTTTGGCTAGTCGATCTATCAAACTAGAGCATCGACTTTTTGAAGGTAAGAGAGATAAGTTGATTTTTTCATTTTTCATTTCTTAGGTATTGTATGCTCACACTTATAAAAGTGAATGGATAGTTAACTCTAATTGTACCCATTATATGTATAAAGATGATTCTCAATTTTATTAATTAAGTAAAGCTAATTCAAAAGATTTATTTGTTGCAAATGATTATGCATTTACTAATCTTGGTTGTGACGGGATTAAATATTAGAATGATGTGATCTCTTATGTCTATCATGTACTAATCTTAGTGCAAATTTGTTGTCTATACCCTAACTAACCCAAGCTAGCAATAAGGCTGAATTTTGGCGAATGACTTCATTGTTGTTACTAGGGGTATTCTTGACCCTAAGGATAATCTATATAAGTTATATGATTTCCATAACCAAGACTTATGACTAACTACACTCATAGCTAGGATCAATAATTGGAGTAGACTTGGCATGATCAACTCAAACATTTGAATTTAAGAAATATGAAACCAATGGCGAAGTTTAATTTGGTTAATGGACCACCCATATTAGTGGCTCCAAATAAGATGAATATGAGTGCTTGGAAAGCATAACCAAGCTACGTTTTTAGGCAAGGAAGGCATGGAGAGAAAATCCTTAGTTGGAACTTATCCCATAGTGACCTTTGTACAATGAACTAACCATCATTATCAATTGCAAAGATACTTTTTTTACCTTCAATGATGATTTTTCTAGGAATACTTAGGTATATGTCTTGAAGAGTAAGGATCGTGACTTTAAAAATTCAAGGAATAAAAGGAATTAACTAAAAAGCAATATGGTCGTCCTCTGAAATGTCTAAAAAAAATGGAGGATAAAAGAAAGGATACTTGTCACAACATGGTATCTGTTGGCATAGATTCGTACCTTACACACTTCAATAGAATGATGTTGATGAAAGAAAGGATATAGCCTTGATCAAAATGGCATAGTGTTTGCTTCAATCCAAAGACTAAGTTTTGCATGGAGGTTGTCTACTACTCAAACTGCCTTTTGAACATGATTATGAGCAGAACTATGTGGGATATGGCCATTCTTGAAAAATAGAGTGAAAGGAAACCCTCAGTCAGACATCTCACAATGTTTGGTGTACGTCATGGACTTATATTATAGATGATAAGAGAAAGAAGTTAGTTGCAAAGCGTCATGCTTATATTATGGTTGGCTACTCTAATGAGTCGAAACCCTACATGTTGTTTGATCTAATAAAAAAAATATTTATAGGGGAGAGCATTGTCTTTAATGATCATACTCTAGTTACTTCTATTTTGAACTTCTCTTATGGATTATTAAGAACTGATCCATTTGAAAGTGTGAGAAAATCTAGATTTCTAACAATATAAAATTGGCCAATGTGTCAATCAACTTGTCCACTAGAAAATTAACCCACATAATAAATATGAATTGCAATTGACCTTCTATGATAGTGTTCATTGCAAGCAATGGCATGCGTGATCAATGAATTTGAACTCCCATAGTAAATTTGATGTAGGATGTCCTTTTAGAAAGGAATGTAGTCTAACTCAATGGGTGACTAAGACAATTGATGCCACTAGTGTTGATTCAAGTAATGTATATGGCTGAATGAAAAATAAAGGACAAAACAACATGGTTTATTGTCGCTTTGATGGCATGTGTGATAAAGGCATGTAATCCCCATATATATGCAGATGCACATGATCAAGCTAAATGGGAGGGTGTTATGGATGATGAGTAAATTTCCTAAATGAAAAATAAAGCTTGGGACTTAGTTCCTTGATCACAAGGAAAGAATATGGTGGAATTCTAATGGGTCTACAAGATCAAATTTACATATAAAGTTTATTTTAAGAGGCACAAGGCTTTATTGGTAGTAAAAATATTGTTCAACAATAAGCATCGACAACACTAAGACCTCTTCCTTGTTGCAAATATGACAACTTAGTCTTTTACTTGTTGCTCAATTTGGATAGGAGGTACATCGTGTGGACGACAAGACTACATTTTTACATGGTGATCTCACCTAGAAGATTTATGTGGAGCAACCTCTATGCTTTGAGAAAGATGGCGAGCATGTGCGTTAACTGAAGAAATATTTATATATGGTTAAAGCAAGGCCCTAGTTCATTGTATGAGAAGATCGAGTGAATCTTTCTCCATTTTGGTTCCAACAATTACGAATTAGATCATGATATTATGTTTACATGTAAATAATGATAATTTAATTATTGTTGTATACATTGATGATTTAGTCATTACTGTAGATAGTCTTGATCTTATTTTGGGTTCGAAGAAGCAATTAGCAAGTTCATTTGAAATGACTGACCTCGTTCTATTGCATTTCTTTTGGGGCATCTAAGTTTTGCAAATGGATTTTTATTTCTTAACCTAAACATGTGATAAATCTATTACACAGATTCAAAATGAATGATTGTAAACCATGTATTGCTCCTTCAAGTAAAGAGTAAAGTTGAATAATAATAATAATAATAATCTATTTTTAAGGTCACCGCCAAGCGAGACACCAATTTGGTGTATGAGACCCCCTTGTTTGTGGGACAAGGGACCCCCCTCTGTGCAGTGATTTAACTGCTAAAGTCTACAGAGGTGTACATACACTACCCCCCTCTGGATTTGAACCTGTGACCTCCTAAGAGGAAACACATGCTCTTAACCATTAGGCCCACTCATGAATAAGTAGTATTTATTCTCTGGAAGCCAATGCTACTCTCTAGTATATAGAACTTGTGGGTAGCTTCATTTATTTTACTCATAGTAGATTTGTGGGGAAAATTGTATGATGAAAATTCGACATTAGATTGTCAACTTGGGGCTCGTAAGCTTCGACGTGATGACACTGTATGTGCGGGATTGAAAGCTAGCCTAATCTAACCTATTCAATTCTATTGCTGACAAACACACTTTAAGTCCGAAAATGAACTATAGATTATCCAAATAAGTTTTATTTAATATGTTAACCTACAAACTAGTTTCAATATGCTAAATCAAAATGCTACAAATTCAAGAAGAAGCAAATGCTAAGTTCTTATTTTGGGTTTGAAGAAGCAATTAGCAAGTTAGTTTGAAATGACTGACCTCGTTCTATTGCATTTCGTTTGGGGCATCCAAGTTTTGCAAATGGATTTTTATTTCTTAACCTAAACATGTGATAAATCTATTACTCAGATCAAAATGAAAGATTGCAAACCATGTGTTGCTCCTTCAAGTAAAGAGTAAAGTTGAATAAGTAATGTTTATTCTCTGGAAGCCAATGCTACTCTCTAGTAGATAGAACTTGTGGGTAGCTTCATTTATTTTACTCATAGTAGACTTGTGGGGAAAATTGTATGATGAAAATTCGACATTAGATTGTCAACTCGGGGCTCGTAAGCTTCGAGGTGCTGATAGTGTATGTGCGGGATTGAAAGCTAGCCTAATTTAACCTATTCAATTCTATTGCTGACAAACACACTTTAAGTCCGAAAATGAACTATAGATTATCCAAATAAGTTTTATTTAATATGTTAACCTACAAACTAGTTTCAATATGCTAAATCAAAATGCTACAAATTCAAACTTCAAAATTCTTAATTTCAAAATCACAAATTAAATTAAATATTAGAAAAATAAAATCTATATTAACCTCAAACTAAACTCTATAGACGAAATATATTTATATTAACCATAAATTAAAAAAAAAATCTATATTAAAAAAATTATAGGTCAACCTCAAAACTAAATTCATAGGCTAATTAATCATTACATCCTACCGTACAAATTACAAAACAAGATCTATTATAGTCAAATTGTAAAGTATAAATTACAAAACTACATATTAAATTAAATTTTAAATCACAAAAAAAGAGAATATACCATAAAAAAAAATTAAATAAACAATCCTAAAGCTATTTCCTAATTAAATGTTCTCAAGCTTAAAACTCAATGGTTAAATCAAAGACTCCATGGATGTATTTCAAGATGATGTCATATGAAGTAAGTCAAGCTATATGTGCATGCAACTTTTCATCATAATATTTAAATGATTGTTGATACATAAAGCTTTACAAATGCATTCAAACTTCTGGTTAATGCATACACGCAGAGCATCAAATGGATCAAACGGAGCACCAAATGAATTAATGCATACAGATAGAGCATCAAGTGAATCGCTAGGTTGAACAATGGAGCAAAGGAGTCACAATGAGGATGACGCCAAATTCTAAATCCAGAAACAACTAATCCTGAATCAATCTTGATTTCTTGATTTCTATTCAAATAAACAGGGCGATGAAATAAACAGGGTGTTCAATCCAACTGTTTCGCTAAATAATGGTGTGCAAAGAAGAGTAAAAATATGCTAAACAAACTCTGACCTACACTATGTGAAATCTGAAATGGAATTGCATAAGACCTACGCTGTGTGAAATCTGGAACGGAATTGTATATAGGAACAAGGCTAATTAACAAAACGAAATTCAGAAGTTCAAACTAATTTTGGAAATATAAATTGCATACAGGAACAAAGCTGTATCCGAATAAATAGAGCTCGTTTGGAATAGATCTATGATTATGAACCCAGGGAAGATTTATGTGAAATCTGAAATGGAATTGCATAAGACCTACACTGTGAAATCTGGAACGAAATTGTATATAGGAACAGGGCTAATTAACAAAACGAAATCCAGAAGTTCAAACTAATTTTGGAAATGTAAATTGCATACAGGAACAAAGCTAGATTCAAATAAATAGAGCTCGTTTGGAATATATCTATGCTTATGAACCCAGGGAAGATTTGAATAGAACGTAACCTGCACTCAAACCTACACTAAACAATTAATTCAAACTGTGTGAAGATATGAAAACGAAATTGGAAAGGAAAGAAAAAGGAATAGGATCCGCAGAATGGCCAACCCGGAGGACTCCACAAACATAAACGAACTGTACACAGAACTTGATCTCCTGAAACCAATTCTTTTCAGAACTTGATCTCCTGAAACCAGTTCTTTATTGAAAAGAGAGACACTGAGTTACAATATAAATCAGAGTTTTGCCCAAAATCGCCCCTTCCCCTTTACGATCACCAACTAATGTGCTTATATGTGAGATGAATGCAAAGCTTCGAGCTCTCATCAAATTAATACATCAATCTAAAAACAGAGAGTTGTTCAACAAATCGTCGAACTCAAGAAACCGACCGCAAAGTATGCTGAGAAAAATCCGTCTGATCGAGAAAGGATTTCTCCTGATATATTCCAAAATTTTGAAAACTGCTCGGGCATTAGGGTAAATCAGGCTACTTATGAAGTGGGTTTTCAACGTCTTGGCGAGATTCTTCATAATTTGATCAGAAACTGATCCCGAAATCAACTTCTTGGCTTAATGCGGGAGTGCAAGATCAAACGCGGATTCCTAAAAATTGTTGGATTGACTGTAAAATTAGTACGCTGAATTGATGGCTGATTGGTGTGCTGGATTGCTAGATTCCTGAGCTAAATTGTTAATTTGATTACCATAATAATGATTAGATTGATTGCTGACTAGTGTGTTGGCTTCAAATTGTGAACTGAGTCCCTTGAACCGGAGGTACCTTGATCCGTTTGTTCACATGATCCACTGTTCTATTGATGGATGTATAAGAGGTACCTTGATCCGTTTGTTCACATGATCCACTGTTCTATTGATGCATGTATAAATTAAGGCTGTTCCATCTAAAACTTACATGACCTTCCTTATCATTTAGTCGATACATATTAAACCTCCTTTCTTCTATTTGTTTTGCAACGATCCGTTTAAAATGGGCGTGAAGCCTCCTTCCTTCACGTCAACCTGCATAACAAATAACAAACAATTAAATCCATAACATTCTAATTTTATAAAACAACCTTTCATTACTTTATGACTTGCATTCAAAACAAATTTATGACTTGGATGATGGTTTATTTTGAAGTGGCATAAGCTAGTATTGAAACAGGAGCCACGAGGTGGCAATTCCCCATTTTGCCACCTCGGCTAAGCTAAAATACCTTGCAAATTGCAGTGAACGAATGGTCACATTGTCATCAATTAAAATGTCCTCAAAATATATAAGGTCGACATATCAATGTTCGAGTGCCCTAATCTAGGTTCGAACCATAAACTCTTATTATAAAAAATATATGTAATAACTATTACATATAGTGAGATGCAGGGAGTCCATATCGCTTAAAGCTTGAAAACTATTTAATCAACAGGTTAACCAAACTCATATTGTGAGGAGACAAGTCCTAATTTATTTGAGTATAATAAAACAATAGTGTCAACAACTAATTCCTGTAAGAAGAATGTTAGGGTTTGAAATAATCCTGCATATGAATTCGAGGTAAAGTTTTGGGCATAAAGGTGAAATTCTCGATGCTCAGACTATACTTAAAAACGACTACAAGCCTTTAACAAAATAAGTCCTTAGGGCCAAGCAAATACAGATTGGGTGTATGAACTAGATGAACCACGACTTCCTTCTTTGGTTTATTTCCACACCATCTCATGTTGTCATCAAATAAGAATTTTATAATCAGATCATGTCTTAGCATGTAATTTCACAACCAAATTTACAGTCATTATGAAATTAGTATACCTTTATGACTATAGGCCTTTTGCAACATGTGACAAAGTTGGGGCCATGCTTCAATTACGAGTAAGATCATAATTAACTAGCACATCCTTGATTATATTTCTTTATCACTCTTGTAAAGCGACATACATTCTATGGAGAGGGAATTTATAAAGGAGTTAGCTCACGCCTTGTAGCTATGGGCCATTTGGCTCCCACAATAATACTTATTTGTATGAAATCTATGTGTAATAATTTGTCAACTGCACATGATAAGATAAGGATAGGAAACATGCTCTACTTGTAAGATCGCTATGCTCTTCTTGTTTCTAACATACCGGGTGTTAGTTGGAAGGTAAGGTTATTGTGCATGCATGCAATGGCAAGTGACCTTTCAATATGGTGCCTAAAGAGCAATGTAGTTGAAGGCCAGAAGGCTAGGCTGGTGGTTCACAGTCCTATGTAGCTATTCACCCTCTTTCCTAGTAAATTGTTGTTATACCCATTCAACATTGTGTTTCCATGGTCTGACGTGCATCTTAAATAATAATATAAGGAGAGCCTGCCTCATTTTGATCTTATAGATGAAATCAACCTATTTGGAAAGCTTAATTCTATTAAATTGTTTTTTAGAAAGCCTTGTAAGAGAAAAAGTTATCTCTCGAACCCTTAAACCATATATTATTTTTGTATTATAAATTCAATCTCTAGGAAGCAAGAAAAATTGTTTTGGAAATATTGGAGAACTTTTGTAATTAGGTTATCTTATTCATAACAAATTACAACTATTATTGATTTTCAATTTCATAAGAGAGATTTTAATGAATAATTCTTAAACATGGTAACAATCCCATGCCGTGCCATATAAAGTTGTATACATAATTTAACAAAATTTAAAGACTAGTATGGTGTTTATAAAAGGGCAATAGTTGTAACTATGCATACCGCTCTATTTTTATTTTTACACTAAAAGTGGGTGTAAGGATGAATATATACTACCTAAGTGAGAAACTCAATCTATCTGTACAATCAGTTATTTATTTGAAAACAAAACATGATGCAACAACATAAACTTTACAATCCAAGTTTAACTAATTTCCGGATTCCTATACACCACTGAAAACTCAACCAACCAGTGCTATGGCTCTTTTGCTTTGCTGAAATTCTACTAATTTGGGGTTTCAACACCTTACGTTGACTCAAACCTTGGACTTCACTCGTTATTGTTCTTGTTTAAATTTCTTATATGAATTTAGTGTAGCTCAAATTTAAACATTCTTTTCTGGCACTTTTCGACAACTCTAATTTTAGTTGTTGCACAGGCTCTAATTTTAGTTGTTGCATAATAATTTATGTATTGAAGAAAATAATTTGTTACTTCTAAAAAATAATAAGTTTTATTGTTATCTAAATATTATTGTTATTTATTATGTTCTAAAAAAAAAATGTACAAAGTACACAATTTTTACAAATGCATTAGTAACAAGATCATCACTGTATTTTACCTCAATACTTTCACAATAAAATTTTTCTCGACATCAACTTCCCACCTTTTTAAAAAATTTACATTGAACATAGATCGTTGTATAGAGGCAAGTGGTTTGGTACTTACCTAAAAGATTCTTTATAAGGTGTTCAATGGGTGAATCTCATGGAGAAATTATGGTTCTTAGTTTTGAGTTGATCTCATATGGATATTTCACTTATTCAACAGGCATGACTATCTAGTTTGGTTCATACGTATAAGAAAGGTAGAATTTCCAATTGACCTAAAAACATGTAATTTTGAAAAGAGATTAAAAAATCCTACTGATTCTCAAGGAACCAATTTTTTTCCCAAAAACATCTGTCACAGTCCCAAGACAAAGATCGATAAGCAATTCAAAGATATAAAGAGCCCAGGCCTACCTTAAGAGCAACAAGGATGTAATGACAAGAGAGAGAAAAAAAAAAGGCCTAGCAAGTGAAAATTTCCAGAAATCTATATCCAACTAACTATTCGAAATGTCAATGTAATCGTTGTAATCTTTGCCATTCAAGCTCAAAAATGGAAAGGAAACCACCACGAAACCACATTATTGTAATAATTTTGCATTAAATAGATTAGACTCAAAACATTAACCATTGTTAGAATATATATATATATATAACCCACTTTAATATTTGAAAAGATTGAATTAAATATTATTTTTGTTTAAAAAAATTAAGTTAAAACTTAGAGTAAATTATAAACTTTGATTTAAAAACATAAACTATATCAAACGATTAAATCTTAAAATATTTGAGTATTATAAAAACATAAAGCATAACCAAAGTTAAAATTTTATAATATTTGAGAATATAGCACTGTGCAGAAACTTATAATATTTAACATTTTATATATATATATATATATATATATATATTAAGTTCGAGTGTCTTTTTAAAAGATCAACACAAATTCAAATTAAACTAAGGTATGGCTCCAGAGTTTTACTTAGTTAAATTTCTGTTAAAAAATATTTAGACATTTACTTTAAAACTGATAAGTAATAATATTATTTTTGATAGTGTAAACGCATTGTGAAAGAAATTAGAGGTTTTTAATATAAATGAAAAGACGTTGCGGCATGATATACTCTATTATTTTATACGTCACTGGATCTTCTAACCTTTCTTTTTAATTTGTCAAATTTATGTAGGATGATGTAATTCTGCTCTAAATATTGGCGTTGGGAAGCCAACGACTATTCTAATCTATATATCATGGAAGAACCATATCGTTGCTCGTCAAACTTGAAATCACTGCATACATCTATGACTGCCATAGTTGAATGTGGGTATGTCAATGACTCTAACTGGAACTGGAAGTCATCAAGAATAACAACTCTACAAGTCTTGCAGAGAAGAAAACGGGTACCACAAAGGTAGCTTACGACCGCCACGACATAAATTAGCTCACAAATGCTCCAGCAAATTGAGCTTACAGGTGACGCAAAGAATCATAGTATATCTATATATATAACAACTAAGAATCTCTACTTCAAAGATTATATCCTTAAAAAAAAACTAAACAGTAAATAATGGGAGCTTACGGGTTACAGAATGTGTATATAGTCGATTGAATGAGAAATATGAGTAGAAATAATTTTAAGCGGGATGAAATGAAACCCCATCCTTTTTTACACAACGACTCATAGAGGCTTGAAACTGAAAAGAGATCAATACATGGACTATCAGAGCTCGAGAGTATAGATGGGCTTATGTCCCAAATATCCATAAACTTAATATAGAACCCAAGGGAGACTATAGAACAAGGTTGGCATCTTACATTTAAGAAAGATAGAAGTGAGCTCATAATTTTGGGATGGAAATTCAACCCAAACAGGAAAAAAAACCTAACATGGTTTGCACGATTAGGGTACTTCTACCTGAAAGTCCAATATCTAAAGTTCAGTATATGATATGAGTATGCCTTAAGAAAACCATTGACGAAATAGGGTTTGTTGTATTCATGGAAATGCAAGCATTGAAAGGGGGAAACAACTCCAATAGGATGGGGTCTTCACCTTCCTCCTGTGGGAACCGTTCAAAATAAACCCCCCGAGATATAAAAGTTTCCCTACTTGGTATCTCTTCGGCCACAGGAAAGAAACGCCGGATCCTTGCGGGAGAGAAACGAGTTACTATGTAGTGCCGGAGTTCAAGAGGTCAACTAAATGACAATCGACCCTCATCTACAAGCACTGACTAATCACGTGAAGGAGCAGGAAAAATGCTCCACATGTGTGGCATGCAATGAGGCATGCATAGTTGGAATCTAGAGGACCAGAGCAATGATGGGTGGCATTGAAAACATTGGATGAGTTAATGCAGAGGCATTGAAAAGACTGGGTGGCATACAAAAGATTGTGATCCAAACAAAGGTTGTTAGGAACATTAATTTTAGTCTAACGGGTCGACGATTTCGCCCGGCGTTAGACTACTCCGTCCATCGTCTCCGTTAACAGGCTCTATTAACCATCCACGCTTCCGACCCCTTCCGTTCTCGTTTCCGTGAGCATTCTTCACTGGATCCCACATGATCCCTGGAGATCCGTCGTTCCCGTCCGTAAGACTTGAAACTTTGAACTCTTTTCTTGAAACTTTGAACTTTTTTCGTCTGTAAGACTTGGAAACCACTGTCTGGAAGTGAGAAATTGTCTGGAAATGGATGCTATATTTCCATCCATCGCTGATTCCCCAGCAGCATGCCGTATAGTGCGGTCAGTTTAAGTATTATCTAACTCCCGGTACTGCGCATTATCAACTGACGAGTTTTGCTCAGTTCTTAATTGTTTCCGGGCAAAGTTTTCAGTTGCCTGTTTCTTCCACTGAGTGGATTTACTGTAACTTCACTTTTTTCGTCTTGAAAAGCATCTACCTTGGGCCACAATTTACTAAATAAACTTGCTTAAACTGAAAGCATTTCTTGCATTTCTTAAGCTTGTTCAAACTCGAAGCATTTCTTGCATTTGATAACTTGTCGGTAACTTTAAAAAACAAGTAAAATAAAGAAAGAAGGTATGCATCATTATGCTGATAGACTTTGGCAAGTTTAATGAAATTTTTAATTATTATTTATCATTTAATGACTAAATTTATGTTTTGGGCAAATATCATCATTCCCAATTTATTACTCCAAAATTAAACATGATTAATATAATTTTCTCTTGAATCCAAAGCCATTTGAATGTGAGAAGAATTACTAGATTCAATTAAAAGTCAATTAACAGAACACGTTTCAATACCATTTAAACACTTATATTGATCATCCCCAATTTATTACTCCAAAATTAAAGATGAAAAGTATAACTTTCTCTTGAATCCACAGCCATTTGATTGTGAGAAGAATTAAAAGATTCAATTAAAAGTCAATTAACAGAGCACGTTTCAATACCATTTAAACACTTTTCTTGATTGTCAGTGACCAGTGAATTCTTGCAAGGCTTATTTCTTCTTAATTTTTATTTTCTCTCCTCTGTATATTATTGGGTAGATTTTATGTGAGTATACCAGTAGCATAAATATATCATAATCTAATTCAATATTATAAAAAAATTTAACAGTTGGAACTTTCGTGATCCTTCTTTTGAATTCAGTAGATCCGGAATTAATCTAAGATGGAAGTTTCTTCATCAGTTTTTTTAGTCGTATTGGTCCAAGAAAACCAGAGTTTCTTTATCAGTTTTTTTTTTTTAAGTTGTGTTATAGTAATTGGTCCAAGGAAACCAGAATTTCCTTGATCAGGTTTTTAGTTGAGTTATACTAATTGGGCCAAGAAAACCAGAGTTTCTTCATCAGTTTTTAATATTTGTGTTAATAGTAATTGGGCCACATCGTTGACAGTGGAGATCATTGTTGTTTGGGCAGTGTGTTTTTGGATCTAGCTTTTTGCTTCTTTCAGTTCAATTGATTTTTATAGATCTATTTAAATGAATCGTGTGAATCGTGTTATTTACTTGCCAAAACATAGGCTCAAGAAAAGTGTTTAAATGGTATTGAAACGTGCTCTGTTAATTGACTTTTAATTGAATCTTTTAATTCTTCTCACAATCAAATGGCTTTGGACTCAAGAGAAAGTTATACTATTCATCTTTAATTTTGGAGTAATAAATTGGGGATGATCAATATAAGTGTTTAAATGGTATTAAAACGTGTTTTGTTAATTGACTTTTAATTGAATGTAGTAATTCTTCTCACATTCAAATGGCTTTGGATTCAAGAGAAAATTATACTAATCATGTTTAATTTTGGAGTAATAAATTGGGAATGATGATATTTGCCCAAAACATAAATTTAGTCATTGAATGATAAATAATAATTAAAATTTTCATTAAACTTGCCAAAGTCTATCAGCATAATGATGCATACCTTCTTTCTTTATTTTACTTTTTTTTTAAAGTTACCGGCAAGTTATCAAATGCAAGAAATGCTTTGAGTTTGAACAAGCTTAAGAAATGCAAGAAATGCTTTTAGTTTAAGCAAGTTTATTTAGTAAATTTTGGCCCAAGGTAGATGCTTTTCAAGAAGAAAAAAGTGAAGTTACAGTAAATCCACTCAGTGGAAGAAACAGGCAACTGAAAACTTTGCCCCGGAAACAATTAAGAACTGAGAAAAACTCGTCAGTTGATAATGCGCAGAACCGGGAGTTAGATAATACTTAAACTGACTGCACTATACGGCATGCTGCTGAAGAATCAGCGATGGATGGAAATATAGCATCCATTTCCAGAGAATTTCTCACTTCCAGACAGTGGTTTCCAAGTCTTACAGACGAAAGAAGTTCAAAGTTTCAAGAAAAAAGTTCAAAGTTTCAAGTCTTACGGACGGGAACGGCGGATCATGTGGGACCCGGTGAAGAATGCTCACGGAAACGAGAACGGAAGGGGCCGGAGGCGTTGACGGCTAATAGAGCCTGTTAACGGAGACGGTGAACGGAGTAGTTTAACGCCGGGAGAAATCGTCGACCCGTTAGACTACTCCATTTCAATAATAAAAACTCAGTGATGGAGGTTTACGCAAACCTAAGCTCCATTGAGCACATCTCCCATCCCCTGCACTGAATACAAGTGCATTAAAACTTTGCTGATGAAGCCTGCCGCCAGGTCTTGGGGCACAATACCCAAGCAAAAGTCGGTTTCCCTAGGCCAATAGACAAACAAAAAAATAGTTTTAAAGAATTTTCAAAAATCAGACTATAGAAAAATCTTTAGAAAACACAAATTTTTTTATGTCAAACTCTCAACTAATCTACCTGAGTGAATCATATATATCCCCTTGTGCAGGGCATAATAAGTACCATACACTATAATTTATACATTTTTACTTTTAAAACAAATAAGTACCATACATTATAGTTTATACATTTTTACTTTTAAAACAAATTTTATAAAAGGTAAAATAATAATCTTTTAATGTTTATTTTTTTTAGTTTATTTATATTTAAATTTAAAATAATATAAATTAGTAAACCAAAATTATCCAGAAGTCATGATTTTAATTTGCGTTTATAGGTAGTACAGGATCAACGAGAGTTGGAAGACAAAGGTAAGCCACTCCAGTGAATTGGTTCATCATTAAGTCTAGTGCTAAATTTAGTACTCGAAAAAGTGCCTAAACGAATATTGGAAGAATGACTATTTGTATTTTAGGGCGTTTGTGCCAAGATCATTGTCCAAATTACATTCAATACATCAAAAGCAATGATTTAGACATCTTTTACATTTATGAGATAAAATAAAGTAAGAGATAGTCGTTTTAAGGATATATGTACTAAATTGCAGGTGAATGAGTTATGAAATTAATGAAATAAAATTATGAAAAGCATAATTTTTAGAGCCCATTAAGACTTCACATTTCCTTTGTTGCTAATGTGGTCCCTAGGTTCATGCAATATTAGAAGGAGAGCCACTTAAAAGTCGCAAAGAGGGTTGTTCGTTGTATCAAGAGAATATGGTGCATAATTATGTATGCCTTATTCAATTATTTGTGTAGGGGAAAATAAATAAATTATGCACAATAAATAAGAGAATATGGTGCATAATTATGTATGCCTTATTCAATTATTTGTGTAAGGGAAAATAAATAAATTATGCACAATAAATAACTTGTAATTATTTATTGTGCCCGTACTGGTGTGGCTCATTGGCGGTTCAGTTGTTATGAAGTCACACCCGGCTTTACCTGTGTCCCATGCTTGCAAAGTGTGTGGGGCACCTAAGGGTACCAAACTTGTAATTATTTATTGCATGGATAGATTCAAAGTTTAAATACTTTTAACTTGGATAATCTTTTAATTACTCCCTTAGTGAACTAAAAATAAAAAATAAAAGAGAACTTTACATATAAACATCCACTTTATAAATAAAGGAGTTGGATCTTCATTATGCAAGAAGAGAGTTGAGAAGAAATAATTTAGTGCTAACCATTGCTTCATGGATGTTTTCCTTTTGAGGGTTTTACCACATATATAGCAAGTATCAATTTGTATCTTTGTTATTTTTTTATGATCATGTGACTATGTATCTTTTCTCACATTATACCAAGGCTAGATTTAGGGTAAACTCCAATTCTTGAACATGCTAGATCATTGATATTTTTGTAGACGGGTCATGGGGACACTTTTTAGATCCAAATGGTTTGGTGGACTTTTGGAGTACTTTTTCTACATGGCCAAGTTTCAAGTTGCAAATTAGCTAAGAATTATTCTTGTTTCATGGAAACCAACCTCTGGAAGCTCCATATCTACTCATTTTCTCTTTAGTGGGGTGCTTTGTAAGCCTCACATTAAAAAATAATATTTTTTTAACTTATTTAAAAAATCAATTTCTTTTGCAATCTAATTTTTTTCAGCAGTTGTTCTAGTGTTTGCCTACATTTATTTATGGGCCTTCATGTGATTTGGTTTAAACCCATCTCGCACATTGGTTTACCTTAATTTGGACCACCCCCCATGTCTTAGTTTGCACCCCTTGCACACAGTTTTATACCTCATAATGCCAACCATCACTAGAACCTACCTCCTCTGATTGACCTTTACACAACTTGCTAGTCATTTTCTCCCCCCCACCGACTATTTTATCCCCACACCATCCAGTTAGTTGGAATCCCCCCTACTTGTTGATTTACACCTCCCAATGTTGGTTCCTTCTCATTTTCATTGGAAATACTACCCATCCACCCTCCCACTTCCACTGTTAGCCATATTATTTCTTTCGACACCCACTCTTTGATACCACACCATTGGACCCCTCGTCCTCCAAGTGGATTTCTCACCATGTGGACATGCATGTCTCCACCTTGTCTTGGCACTTGTAGCATCCACATTAGCACTACCCAGTCAAAATCCTAACCAACATGTGATGCATGGCATCCCCATGGCATCAACTAACCCCACCCTATAAATGCCACATGTTTACCTAGTTGATAGCCCATGTTACCATGTCAACAATTTAGTAAACATGTATAATAAATAACTAATCAAATCATTGCCACATGTTACTTTAGACCCCTATGGAGATTCAACTTTACATTTTGGAGGACATTTCAAACTACCATAACTTCGCCGTATAAACATGAATTTTGGTGCTAGTTTTCTATCTATTTAGTTTATTAACCAAATTGTCTGTTTTTTGGTTCTCTTCACAGTGCTGCAATTGATTTCAATTTATTTTTCCATATGATCTAATGAAATTTGACTTCTTGTCGGACAAGCTGGGCTCATCCTCATTTTGAAACTTTTCAGGGGCATATTTTCCTCCCATGGAATCTATTTTGAATCCTTTTTTTTTTAATTAAATTGATTTTCTGAGATCCATGCAGTGGTACATGTCATTTTATCTACTTATACATTTTGTTTTCTAATTTTACAAAATGGCTACTCATGAGGTTCAATTAATTAACACAAACTATTATTCCAATAAATGACGAGGTTCAATTAACTAGCACAAATTATTATTCCAATAAATGATACATCGAGGATCTACTCATGAGTGAAAGGATTTCCAATGAGAAACATGTAAAATTGCTAAATCAAAATGATGAAGCAAGAGGTCTTATTTGCAAGTCAATCTCTAGAGATTTGAGATTCCATGTTTAGTCCCCTAACACACCAAAAAGAAAGAGAACGATTGAAATTTGAACAACGCTTTAGGGAAACAAATTTTATTCATGCTCATCTATTGAAAAACCAACTCATTGCTCTTGATTTAACACAATTTCCTTAAATTGAAGATTAGATCACGAAATTCTAGCTCTTAAGACTTCAACTTAGTGACTTTGGAATCATTAAGCTAGATGATTGGGCAACCGTGGCTATTGTTTATAATCTAAAACCTCCTTTTGATATTTTTGTCTCTACATTTTATTCTACTAGAGATGCACTAGGAGCAACTCATAAAATGCCTGTTGTTGAGATATACTGTGAACAATTAACATATGAACAAGGCAAGATTTTGGGTGCACTTGATATAGGTTCTAAGCAAAAAGAGTTGTTTTCTCACAACAACAAGGGCTCCAAACTCTATAAGAAGTAAATCAAAGGAGCTAAACAACCCATGATGACCACCAAGTCACCTATATTGGTTACTCCTCCTTCGAAGTCTAAGAAGGGAACCAAGTCAAAGGAGAAGAAGCCACTTGGATCTTGTTCCTTTTGTGATTAAGATGGTTTAGAATAAGATTAAATTCTAGGAAGCATCCACAAAGAAGTATAACATCTAGATAGATTCTTCCTCCTCTTATACTACATTTATACCTAATGCTCATTTTAGAATGTCATGCCAATCTAGTCATGAATGGATCTTAGACTCAGGGGCCTCTCATCATATGACTAATAAGAAGGATTTTTTTATTTAGTCTCGATGATTGTACAACCCAACAGATTTTTGTCAGTGATAGTTCTCCTTTAGATGTTGTAGGAGCAAGAACAATAGATCTACCTAATAGGAAAATTGATGATGTCTTCTATGTTCCTTTTCGCTCATATAATTTTCTTTAAAATTTTCAAATTACTCATTCAAGTGTTTACAAATTTGTTATGATATTTTTCCTAATGATGTTGTAATCATAGATTTAGAGTATCCATCTATTGTAGTAGCTTACAATTGTGTTGATGATCCTTCAAGTCTGTACAAATTTTACAAAATCGAATCCTCGTTGCCTACCACCATCTTCATTATTCACATTGATGACTTGAGAAAATTTTGACATGAGTAGTTTGGTCATCTAAACTACCAGTACTTACAATAGATCTCAAAGCACAAAATGGCGCATGTCCTGCCCCTTGTCTCCTACAATAAAGGTGATTATGGTGGTTTTATCTTGGGTAAACATCATGGAGATCCATTTCAAATATCTATTCAATAATGGTGACCACATATATTATTTGAATTGATCCACAATGACATAGTTGGACCACTCCCCACACCATTTTCAAGTGCATGATACATTCTCACTTTCATTGACAATCAAAGTCAATGCACATGAGTTTCCTTAAAAAAAACAAAAGTGAAGTCTTCAATCTATTTATTGCTTTCATTGTGTTGGTTGAAAAGTGGTTATGACATTTAATCAAGAGAATTTGTAGTGATATGTTAGAAAAGCAGGATCATAGAGCAATAACAATAAACAAGATGCAAATATAAAACAAAAAAACACATTACAAGAGAGATACCAAATATAACATGTTTCACCCAAGATGGGCTACGCCCACATAGAAATTGCTAGTCCTTTTATTATATTGTTCAACAAAAATAAAGGGATACAACCTGCAACACACTCACTGAATTTCCTCTTCACTCTCTCATAGTCTCTCTCACACAATCATAGAGATTGTTTTTACAATGATACAATACAATACAATACACAACCGTATTACAATGTCTTCCTTTTATAAAGGGAATACCATGGGAAAATACCACGGGATGCCCAAAAACCATGGGCCCATAAATCACCCATTATTGACCTAGTCATGACTATGAAATTACAACATTTTACAAGGCATTTTTTTCCTAAATTTTTTCTACAAGAGCTCTACCCCCCGAACCCCCGCCAGGGGGGCCATGGCGACTTTAGTGTTGGGGGGGGGGGGGGGGGGGGGCGGCGCAATCCCCCCCACACCTCCTTGTCATGGTACTGGGATCCAAACACGACTAAAACATGAACTTTGAATTAGGAAGATCAGGCTCCATAACCAACAATCTCCCACATGGAGTCTGATCACAACAAATCCACCGTTGTTTGTTGGACTATGCTTTGAACCTTAGACCCGACAAATTTCTCGTCTTCACCTTCATGCTTAAAAGCCAACTAAAACTGAGTAGGAGCTCATTTTCTCTTTGGTTACTACCTTTGTCAACATGTCTGCAGAATTTTGGCTAGTATGTATCTTTTTCAACTTTAATAGTTAATCTTTTAGAACAAATAATATGAAATGGTACTTGAGCTATATATGTGTAGTATTAGAATGGAAGGATGAGTTCTTCTCAATATGAATGGCACTATGGTTGTCACTGTACAACATGTTATTATCTTGCTCCTTACACAATTCCTCCATGAACCTCTGTAACTAAATCATCTCTTTACTAGCCTCTATAGCAGAAACACACTCTACTTCCGTTGTTGAAAGTGCAACAGCCTCTTGCAGTTTCAAAATCCAACTTACTGTTGTTCCACCTATAGTAAAAAAATACCCTATGGTGCTCCTCTTGTTGTCCTTATCACCTGTCATATCTGTGTCAACATATCCCTATAGAACAATGTATGAACCTCCAAAACATAATGCATGAGAAGTGGTACCTCTCAAATACCTAAGAATCCATTGCACTGCCCTCCAATGCTCTTTTCCTGGATTGTGCAATATCTGGTCTTGTGCACACCATGGCATACATAAAGCTACCAACTATTAATTAATAGGGAACCTTGGACAAGTATTATATCTCCTCATGTGTCTTGGGACACATCTCCTTAGTTTGAAATGGTTGGCCAAATGTGTACTAGCTAGTTTTGCATTTTGCATTCTAAACCTCTTCAACACCTTTTCTATGTAATCACCCTAAGACAATGTCAAATTGTGATTTTTTCTGTCTCTAGTTATTCTCATACCAATGATTTGCTTTGTAGCACGCAAATCCTTCATTGCAAATGAATTAGCTAGTTTCCTTTTAAGCACATTTATATCTTGCATGTTAAACCCCACAATAAACATGTCGCCCACATACACTAACAAGATAATATAACTTCCATTATATAGCCTCTTGAAATAAACATAGTGGTCAGAATGACATCTACTATAACCCTGTCTATCATAAACTTATCAAATTTCAAATACCACTGTCTTGGAGCTTGTTTAAGGGCATACAAGCTCTTCTTCAACCTGCAAATCAAATTCTCATACCCCTATGGCTGTTGCATATAAATCTCTTCGTCCAAATTCCCACAGAGAAAAAATGTTTTTACATCTAACTGTTCAAGATGAAAATATTCTACCGCCACTAGACTCAAAATAGTCCCAATTAAAGTCATTTTAACAACAAGAGAAAATATTTCATCTGAATATATACCTTTCGTTTGTGCAAACCCCTTTACAACAAGTCTAGCCTTGTACTACTTCTTGTCTCATTCTTCTTCCTTCAACCTGTAAACCCATTTATTATGCAATGTTATTTTACCTACAAGAAACTCAACCAAATCCTAAGTCTGGTTTCTTACCAATGAGTCCATCTCCTCATTCATGCCTTGCTTCCACTTCTTTATAGTTTCAACCTGCATTGCTTCTTCATAACATTCTAGTTCACCATAATAAGTCATCAATAAATAATAGAGTGAAGGAGAGAATCGTTCACGAGGTTTACTTACTTGGTAGATCTTCTTACACTTGTAGGAGTTTGAGGTATATGTTGTTGTTCTTGATTTTCTGGTACCTTTGGAACTTCATTTTTATTTTATTTCATCAAGCACTGTGTAATCCGTGTTTTCATTTTCCTCTTTATTTCCTTGTAACTGATCTTTTTACATAACCCTTTTATTGAATACTACATATCTACTCCTAATGATTTTGTGATTTTCATAATCCCATAAGCGATAACGAAAACCATCAACCCCGTATATAAATAAATGTACATTTCTTGGATTTAACCTCAAGCTTTGTTCTATTTTCTTGATCAACATGGACAAATGCTTCACAACCAAAAGTTCTCATAAATGAGTAGTTTACCTTTTTACATGTCTAGGCCTCCTCTATAATACCACCATCCAAATCACTTGAAGGCACTATGTTTATTAAGTAAACAATAGTATCTACAACATTAACCCAAAATTGCAAGGGAAATCCTACATGCAATCTCATACACCTTGCACACTCCATGATCATCCTATTCATCCTTTTCGACACACCATTTTCTTGTGGTGTTCCTGGGACTGTCTTCTCTCTACGAATCCCATGGTATGAACAATAACTATCAAACTCCTTGCTGCAGCTTTCACCTCCATTATCATATCTGAGACACTTCAATCTTTTTCATGTCTAATTCTCAATCGTAGCTTTCCATTTCTTAAAAAGTAGCAAACACATCATATCTTTGTCTAATGCAATAAACCCAAGTTTTTATAGTTGCATCTTCAATAAAAGTAACAAGATAAAGAGAGACACTAAGAGATTGTACCTGAGATGGTCCCCATACATATGTATGCACAAGCTCTAAATTTTCACTCTTCTTTTGTTTCCCAACACTGACAAGTTTGACTCTCTTATGTTTTCCCTAAACACAGTTTTCACAAAATTCCAAACTTACCTCCTTCATATATGGAAGCAACTTCCTTGAGTGGAGAATCTGCGTCCTCTTCTCACTCATGTGGCCAAGCCTGTGATGCCACAATAGTATACCTATTTTTGTGGAAGATACAAAGATATAATAATCAATATTTTGAGGACATAAATACAACGTACCTATCCTATCTCCTTTTGTTATTAACAATGCTCCTTTACTGATCTTCCACCACGTTTTTTCAAACATAGACAAACAACCGCTATCTCCCAACTGCCCTATTGATATCATATTTCTTTTCATAGTAGGAATATTCCTTACATCCTTTAACAACCATTCATTTCCATTATTTAACTTAATCCGTACCTTACACATTCCAACAATTTTACATGGTTCATCATCACCCAATAAAAAATGTCCAAAATTACATAGAACATAATCATGAAAGAATTTCCCATGGGGGGTACCATGACATTAAGCCCCTGAATATACTACTCAGTAATCACTAGTATTATCTAATGCAAGAATCAAAGCATCTTCTAACACATCACCTACTACATTAGCTTCCCGAGTAGTCTCCTACTGCCCATCTCTTTTCTTCTTGGAGATATGTAGTCTTTTTTAGAGGTTCTCTTTTACCACAGTTCCAACACTCTATCTTTCCTAGTATGGACTTGGATCTTCCTTTTCTAGACTTGTTGCGATTACCTAGGATCTTTCCTTTCCCCCTTTGTCTTCCCCTACTCTCCATGGTCAACGCATTACTTGATGTAACACCTATGCTTTTTCTTTGCATTTCCTCACTAAGAATAACACCAACAACATCATCAAATTTAAGAGTGTTTGAACCAGAGACATAGTTACTTACAACCATGACCAAGTTGTTCCAGCTTTTGGCAACGAGCACAATATTAGAAGATCCCTGACCTCATCAAAGTTCACTCCTACATAAATTAGTTAATTAGTAACCGTATTAAATTCATTTAAAAATTTTGCAACAGATCCACCTTTTGACATCTTCATATTAAATAAGCGCTTCGTTAGAAATACCATGTTGGAAGCCGAAGGTTTTTCATATAGCTTAGCCAATGTCTTCATCAAACCTTATGTTGTACTTTCTTTTGAAATATTGAAAGTCGTCGATGAATCCAGGCACAACCATATTGTTCCCAATGTCTTTCTGTGTTAGAACATTATACCACCTATGACCAACATCATACCACCTAGTACCATAGTCTTTTTTATTTCACATAGGCTAGATGGTCCAAATCATGGTCTATGAGGTTTCCCTAAGGTTGTTGGGCGTTTTGGACCAATAATGACACCAAGAGTTCACATTTTGGTCAACCAGAAGGTGACACACCCTCATTTATGACCTTTTAGTCCCTTGGGGCACTCCCACTCCTTCAAACATGGATTTGGGTTGACTAGGGACGCTCATGCATTGCATATGGGTGTTTTGGTCCTTTTGGACTACCTAAAGCCACTCCCACTCCACCATGTACTCCACCATTCCCATTCCACCTTCATTTATGACCACCAATGCCTTGCCAATGTTCACATGATCATTTGTAACTGTTTGAGGCGGTTTGGGAGCCTATTGGTCAACTTAGGGGGGTTTTGGGGTCCAATGTAAGACTGCCACATGTATGCCGTTTCAATGCCTCCAAGGGATAAAATTTTTCTCCTATTGTAATATAATGATGATCCACACATGTTCACATGTTGGAGTGTGATAGAAACTTCAGTTATTGGCATCATTCGTTGGTGTAATTTTTGCCTCCTTTCACTGTTTTGTTCATGCATTGTCAAAATATTTCATTGTGAGGTTTCTCTTAGGTTCTAGATCCTGCTATAAATCATAATTTTACATGGTATTAGAGCTCAATGATCTTCAAACCAAATTAAGGGAGTTCATATGGTTCAAAATAGCAATCTAGAGTTTCCTCCAGAAGATTGAATGTTTGCATTGCAGGTTATTTAGTGGTTCTTTGTCACCTAGTTCGCAGCAGCAATAGAGCAGTATCATTTGACCTTGCTCACTCTATTCAACTACTTTGAGTGGAAGGCTGAGATGGTAATCTAACTGAGATATATAGGTATCTACCGATTTACCATGGGGACATAAAATGAGCCAAACTCAGTGGTTGAGAAGTCCAAGTTTTTTAACAGAATGGAAGAAGCATTTGGGATGCTATGTCTTAGCATTTCAAGAGACCTCATGTTTCATGTTGACAGTCTCAAAACTCCAAATTAAGTGTGTCTCAAGCTGAATTCATTGTTTAGGAAGACAAATGAACTAAGAGGCCATCAACTTGAGAATGAGTTGATCACCTTGAATCCAACTCATTTTAAGACGATCCAAGACTTATTCACCAAGTTCAAATCCCTAGTTCTTCAACTGAAACAATGTGGAATTGAGAATAAGGAAGAGAAACTAATTATGTCCATAATTTCGAAGCTATGTCTTGAATATTCAATATTTGTTTCGACATTTCACTCAGGCAGGCTGACAGTTCGAAACTGGAGAATGCCATCTTTGGCAAACTTCATGTAGTCTATTACTCAAGAACAAGACAAGTTGGTTCAAATGGGTACCATAAAATCCACCAAGGATAAATCTCTTTCAATATGAGTTTTGAATCAAGTAAAGGGAAAGAGAAATCCCAAATATTCGAAGTAGCAAGAGAAGAAGAAGGACGAAGAGAAGCCCAAATCTTCAGATGGGGGTTTGAATCCTAGCAAGGACAAAGGGACGAAGCAAGAGAAGTCGAAATGCACTTACTATCACAAGGGTTGGAACCTTGAGAGTGTATGCATAAATAAAAATATTGACATTATGGCACAACTCCTTGAGAAGAACAACATTCCTCTTTTAGATTGAGCAAAGAAGAAGGATGGAGGTTCGAATTCTGTAAACAAGGAGAGATGCCATGCATCGGTAGCTAGCACTTGTGGATATTCCTCCTTAATCATAGATTCAGGTGCCTCAAGGAACATGGATTATGTAGAATAATACTTCTTGTTTCTTCATTCATACAATGGTCCATCCATCCTCATGGGATATGACTCAGAGATCCCAACAAAAGGGATTGCTAGGATCAATCTAGATAGAGGCTACTTCAACAATGCATTGTTTGTGCCAGATCTTGCATCAAACTTAATATCTGACTACCAAATGAATCACATAGGTTCAGACAAGAGAGTGACATTCACTCAAGGATATGTGAAAATTTCTAAAGTTTCCACTGGCAAAGTGATTGCAGTGGGTATTGCAGATCATGAGTCTAGGATGTACAAGTTTTCACACTTTCTTCCTTACTCCTCAGCAAAGGCACTCCTATCACATGCCAATGAGATAAAAAATATATGGCATGAGAGGTTTTGAAACCTCAACTACAAATATATTCAAGCTTTGAGCAAATAAAATATGGTTGAAGGACTTCCAAGCATCAAATTGTCCAAAGGAACATGCAAGGGATGCATTGTTGGAAAGGATGCAGAGCGCAAGTATGACAAGGGGAAGAAGAGAAGGGTTGTTCAAGTACTAGAATTGATCCATTAAGATCTGATATGACCTCTTACCACACCCTCCTATGGAAAATCAAGGTATATCCTAACATTCATTGGTGACTTTTCAAGATATTGTTGGGTGTTCTTCCTCATGTTGAAATCTGAAGTGTATGAGATCTTCAAAGCTTTCAAAGCTTATGTTTAGAACTTCAGTGGGAAGAATATAAAGGCCTCAAGGACTGATAATGGAAGTTAATATGTTAATAAGAACCTACAACATAGATTCAAATATAATGGCGTTCAAATGCAACATTCAGTTCCCTACACACCTCAATAGAATGGTGTGGCAAAGCGCAATAATAGAGCCTTGAAGGAGATGGCCACTTGCATGTTGGAGGAAAAGTATTTGTATCCTAAGATATGGGATGAGGCCATAAATTGTGTTGCATATGTGTGAAACATAGTTCCACACAAATCATTGGAAGACAAAACTCCATTTGAGGTTTGGAGATGACACAAGCATGATGTGTCTCATCTCAGGGTGTTGGCTCAAAGGGATGGGCTGTAATTCCTCCCGAGAAGAGAAAAACCTTGTAGCCTCAAAGAAAGGAGTCCATAATGGTTGGATATGATTAATATGAAAATGAATACAATCTATTTGATCCCTAATATCATAAAACTTTCATTGAGATAAGTGTTCAGTTCGAAGAAGAGCCTATGCAAGAGGTTGAACTAGAAGAGGGGGATTGCTCACACCCTCCACTCAACGATGATGTAAGTGATGTTTACATTTCTAATTTTTTTATTCTTATATGGAAGATGAGGATGATGACATGCATGCAGATCATGAATCTCCCATAAGGCCAAAATGGGTTGATAAAACCATACAAGCACCTGGTGATCTTGCAGGAGATCCACCAGACACTAGGAAGACTAGATCTCAGTTTCACAATTAATTCTACACTTGTGATTCGAATATTCCATAGAGGTAGTTTTTATGGTTGGACCAGATCCATTGTCATATGAATAATCATCACATGGCCCAAGTTGACAATCATCCATGCAAGAAGAGTTTAAGTCTTTGCAAGACAATGAAACTTGGGAGTTGGTTCCTCTAATTTCCAAGAGGAAACTAATGCAATGTAAGTGAGTGTATAGGACCAAAACAATATTTGATGGTTCTGATATAAATTATAAGGCTATATTGGTTTCCAAAGGTTTCTCTCAATTCCATGGAGTGGACTATACATAGACATTTGCACTGGTGGCAAAGATGGACTCAATCAGGCTAGTTTTGGACATTGCTACATCCAAACGATGGGAGGTGCACCATATGGATGTGAAGAGTGATTTTATTCATGGTGACCTTCATGAGGAGATTTATATGCAGCAACATGAAGGTTTCATTCATGATCCTTCACTTGTTTGCAGGTTGAAGAAGTCTTTCTATGGCCTCAAGCAAGCTCCCATAGCTTGGTATGCCAAGATGGGTAACTTTCTTCTCTCACGAGGTTTTGAAAGATGCAAATCTGATCATAATGTATACTTTAAGAATTTATATGACTCTATTCTAATCATTGTACTCTATGTTTATGATATTTTTATCACTGGAATTTTCATTGGTGATATAGGTTCAGTTAAGTCTTCATTACACAATGCATTTTCTATGACTAACCTAGGATTGTTGAAATACTTTCTTGGCTTGGAGATTGAGAAAACTGATGCAGGTACCAAGTTCAGCCAATCAAATTATGATTCAGACTTGTTACAGAATTTCAAAATGGATTAATGTAAAGTTGTTAAGTGTCCCTTCCTTTCAGGAGTAAAGCTAAGTGATTTTGGTTCATTTCCATTGGTGGACAACTCGTTGTATAGACAACTAGTTGGGAGCTTGTTGTACCTCAAACACTCTCGACCTGATTTGGATTATGCAGTAGGTCTTGTTTCTAGATATATGTAGGAGACTCAGGATATCCATTGGAATGCTACTAAAAGGATCTTGCATTATGTGCAAGGAACCAAATACTTTGGGATACACTATGCAGCTAGTTATCCACTAGAACTAGTAGGATTTACTGATTCTGATTGGGCTGGAGATAACGCTGACTGAAAGTCCACTTCATGTTATGTATTCATGCTTGCACATGGTTCTATTTACTGTTCAAGTAAGAAACAACACACTATTTCCTATCTTCAGCTGAGGCTGAGTACAGTGGAGTAATGAATGCAACTACACAATGCGTCTGGTTGCAAGGAATTATTGGAGAACTTGTTTTGCATTTGATTCACCCACTACCATTTGGTGTGACAATAAAAGTGAATCAAAATATCCACATATCCAGTACAAAGACATATGACTAAGCACATTGAGATTCACATGCACTACATCAGGATCTTGGTGCATGACCAGGTGATATCATTGCAGTATTGCCCTTATACTGAGCAAACTATTGACATCTTCACCAAGAGCTTCATTGAGAAGACTTTCACCTATATTAGATCACTCCTTGGAGTGGGTGACACATGGTGATGACTGATATTCACTTTCATATTTTTCTCCATGTCCATTTTAGAGGGGAGGTTTTATTCCCATTAGGTTTTCTTCCTTAACTTGTTTATATGGAATAATAAATTTTTTTAAGAGGTGAATTGACTTAGTGGAATTCTAAGCATTGAGGAAAATTATGATTATCATTGTTGTGCCAATAGAAGGAAGCTAAGGGAGTGAATTGTATTGTTTGACATGGATTTGTTACTAAGCCAATAAATCATGATTGTCAAGTGAGGAATATTGAGAAACTTGGGGCTGGTGAGAAGTCTTGTGGTGAATACATGAGTCTCAGCTAGGGGGTGGA
Organism: Pseudotsuga menziesii; assembly: GCA_001517045.1. Lineage (NCBI taxonomy): Eukaryota > Viridiplantae > Streptophyta > Pinopsida > Pinales > Pinaceae > Pseudotsuga > Pseudotsuga menziesii. The sequence continues at coordinate 882,934 of LPNX010669527.1, read as the reverse complement.
GTTCTACGAAGATATTTATGAGTAGAAATATCCACGGTTGGGTGGAGCGTCGATTCCATGAAGCCAGTTGTCAGTTCTACTAAATTCAGATAAGTATACGAAGTTTAGTATGAACTTTGCATTTGCTTATGCATATGAATGTGTGTAAGAATCCAAATGTGCATGTTCTTCATGTTGGATGTTGGTAATTTATAAATTGTTGTTATGTTTTGAAAATGAATTGATAATACAATATGCCCATGGTCTTGGTCAATTATGTATTTAAATAAAAATTTCCTTGGTTGGGCTTGGGTAGCTAATTAAATGAAATGCCAAGGAATGTTAATAGTATTTGTTAACACCAAAAATTGTTCACCTAGATCTCTATGGTCCAAACCATAATCATACATCATAATCCCACCATTATTTCCTCCATTTTGACCTTCACAACTAAAATTCCACCAAAAATGGTCCAAAACATTATTATTATTCCTTCCCCCATAAATACAGGGAAGTTGAGCATTTATTGTGACATAACCCCACTCTCTCCAAAAAGGACAAAAAGCCCCTAAAATGAGAATGGGTAAAAAAAATGGATAAATACCATGCACAATAAAATAACATGGGTCATAAAACCTTGGATCATCCTATAAATACATTGTGAAGGTCTCCCGACAAGCATTCCAGAAACTTTTTCTCATTCCTTCATTCCTGAAACTTTTAATTACATTCCACACCTTTAGCCACACTAACCCACGTTTCACGTCGAGTTCTCTCCGTGCAACCCTTAATCTATTTCCCAGTGACAACCCTTTTTTTGAGAACACATAGAGACCAGGGTCGTGGGAAGCCTATAGACCATTTCCTCAAATGGTTGCAGTGGCCAGTTTTAAAGTTATCTTTTTTTTGATGGCATTAGTTAGATTCAATATTATCGTTGTTGTTATTACTTATTATTGCAAGTCAAGGTTGAGCAATCCCTCGCACCATGAACTCTACTCTATGATCTGGATGATCTAGGGTATGTTCTTTTGCACATTGTAGGGGAGAAATCCCCACTACAATATTATAAATTAATGAATTGTCATGGTTTGTTTCATGTGTTTGTCAATGATATGAAATAATGAATATCTATATTTATGGCGGGTTATCGGTAAATAATCCGAATGAAATTCCATGAATGTTTAATGAAGATTTATAAAGAAGGCCATCACTGATCCCGAAATGGATCCCAGTGAGCCAGTTTTGATGTTCCGATGTCGACACACCAATGTCGGGATTGGAGTGTTTGATGGTTATGTTTTTGCTTGATTGTGTTGACGTTGACGTGCCAATGTTGGGATTAGTGTGTTTAAATGTTAATGTTTATTATGTTTGTGATGACTCCCAGGTTCCAACGTGCCAATGTTAGGGATCAAAATTCGGGAGTGGACATTGTGAATTTTGTTTGATGGTGCCAACTCTCAACTTCCAACATGCCAACGTTGGGAATCGTAAGTCGGGAGTGGTTATTGTAACTTTTTTTGATGATGTTGACTCCCGACTTCCAACACACTATTGTCAGGAATCCTAAGTTGAAAGTGGTCATTGTAACTTTTGTTTGATGGTGCCAACTCTCGACTTCGAATGTGTCGATGTTGGGAATCGTAAGTTGAGATTGGTCATTGTAATTTTTGTTTAATCATGTCGACTCTCGACTTCCAACATGTCGAAGTTGGTAATCAGAAGTCGGGAGTGGTCGTTGTAACTCTGGTTTGGGTGTGTCGACTCCTAGCTACTGATGTCAGCAAGGACGTAATCATAAAGTTAATGTTGGGATCATCATGGTGAAGCCAGGATCAAGAGTTTAAGTCAGAAAGGTGGATTAATCCCTTGGATGTGTTAGTTAATGTTGTTTAATGATTGATTAGTTATCTATGATTAAGCCTTACTTAAGTTTTATTTCTTGATTTCATCTACGCTTTCGCGTTTTGGCTAGTTAAGGGGTGCTCACAATTAACTGTTTTAATATTTTTGACTTCAATTTCATATGTTATAAATTTTATGGAGTGATTTTAGAGTCGATACTACGCTCTACATGTGTTTTAAGTTGTAGACCTTTGATTTGTGTGGTTTTATAGAGTTGGGGCATGTTACAAATTTACAATATCATATTTATTAAATAAGTCCCACTAGGTGGTTGTTACTCATTAGGGACCACAAGTAGTTAGAGGGGAACTATTTATAGAGCTAGTATACTATGGAATGTTTTGCAAAGTGTTGTAATTGTATTGGAATTCTTATCAAAGTAGATTTCCCCCTCAAATATTCTTGAAAAAAATTCTCTCTTTTTTGGATTATCAATACAAGGGTTATATTTTGAAGGTTGTATATCATTGTCTCTCTTGTTTACTTTCATTAAGTGCATATTTATTGAATAATTACTCAATGAATCAATGTTCCTATCTAAGTACATTATAATGGATTTTATGCAAAGCCTTATCAACTAAGCATGGAAATCATTGTGTTTTTGTGGTTGTTCATTGATTGGATAATATGGAAAGTTTGGAACTCTATAAGAATATTGTCACAACAAACGAAACTGCTAATCTCTTGTTTGAGCATTTTTTTTTTGGTTACTTAAGATCATTTTGTTTTATAGGGACAACATGTTTATGATTTTTTTCTCATCCAAGATTTGTTCCATGATGTACATCATGCCAACCAAATCCATTTCCATCCCTAACCCAATATAAAAACAACGATAGCCAATAGGATGATTTTACATATTATTAGGAAGTGCAACTCCAAACATCCAGATACATGGGATAAAATCATTCCTTACAGTCCACACACTTACACCAAAACTCTTCGTAGTTATATTGGGCACATTAGTTCCATCCATTGGCACCAATTGGTGTAGCACTACCCATCACAAGAATATTTCTCCAATGCTCAAAAAGAGGCAACCAAATATTCCAAATTAACTAAAAGGATCCAACCCACCAATAACATGTGCATGATATTACTAAAAAAACAAATCCAAGTATAAGAAATGCCACAATCAATGCCAATTTACACCTTGTAAAGAGAACGACTTACAATTCTAACAATAAAATTAGACCATTCTACTATGGGTGGACACCATCACCCAGTGAGTTGATAATAATTATTTTGAACTTAATTTTCCACTTGATCTTGGTTTACACCCTATTTTTAATGTGGATATACTTTGATCATACCCAATGCCTTTATTGGACACATTGAAGGTTTAAAGTAGTTGGCCACAATAAAGCTCAATCCTAATTACATAGAAAAATATGATAGTTAGGGTCCTAGACACTAAGATGAAGAGCACTCACCATTATAGAATTAAGTATCTAGTTGTCACTTCGTCAACAAGGTAAGTGGTTCATCATTATCTAGATCCAACAAAACTACTTTTCCCATTTGATACCCATACTTGATGCAAGAGGGACCATTACATCCCAAAAGGGGACCACTAATCTAGGTAGTTGTTTAAGTATTAAATCAACCATTATCTCGAGCCTACCATAGTGTCATAGACAATCGTGATTTTAAAATGTTTCAACTCCCAAACTTTTGAGGTTTGTTGATGATTCTCAATGACATTTTCAGGGTTTCAACCATGCCAACTACCATGGCCCTTAGCTCCATCATGTTTGTATAACTTGTCAATATTTACATCTACATAAATACCATTCAAATTGAATCATATGTAATCCATGGCCTTGAGAATTCGTCATTCCAAATCAATGTTTCATGGCCTTGAGAAGTTGTCATTTCTTTCATTGCCTCCATGTAAAATGAGTCTAAGGTTTTTTAGACTTGAAATATTATTATTGTTCTGAATAACTCTTAAATTTATCAGTAAATCTAGAAGATGTAGTTAAATTTGGGGTAGGTAGGATTTAGTGTTAATGTTTGAGCAAAATCGGGGCTGCTTGAACTTTAAAACTCTTATGAAACAATTTCAACACTTTATGAAACTTTAAATCGGCCACATAAGAAAATTTATATCAGCCACATAATCTACTTTATATCATCCATCTATGAATCTTTAAATCAACCACATATCATTCTTTATATCAACAATATATGAATCTTCAAGAATAAATCAGCCACATAAAACAATCACCATAAGGGACAAGATATACCCTAGGAAAACCCTCCAAATACGGAGGATGAAAAACCCAACAATTCTTTGAGTATGATAATAGATTTGCAGATAATGATTTACGACACATTAGCAGATTTCCCAATAAGAGATGTCACCACAACAATAGAGAAGATATATCCAAAGCAACCCTACAAAAACAACTAAATGCAAAATTGTATTGAACTTTCCATATGCCTCACATATTAATAACAAGCCAAAACAACCTAGCATGCAGAAGGGGGTGAATTGGAGGCTTAGTAAACAAACTGAGATCATACATGGCACATTCACTAGGAGTAGAATGCACTAGAAGTCCTCTCATGCAACCATTAGCACCCTCCTAAACACTAATGCCCAACTAATGCTTCAGATTCTCTTGAATGCACAAGATATGCACCCTCCTTCTTTATTTAGATTTAACTAGATGCTAACTAACATGAGCTGAATGTGAGCTATCTGAACTGAATGTGAAGTGAAGTGAACTTAATGTGAAATTATTGAACTGAATTTGAACTTCTTGAACTAAATGTGAATTGATTTAACTGATTATGAACTGATTGAATTGAACTCAATATTCAATTGAATGTTAGGAGTCCTGAAAGTATTTGGTACTTCACAATCAGTGTCACCCATGCACAAACACTTTGCATGAATTAAGGATATGTTCCTTCTTGAAACGACAAATTATTTATTTACAAATTAGGATCAACTGAGGCCTTCATAATTCGAGTTCACTTGAGGCATACATGTGCAATTCGAATTCATTCTCTTTTTCTATGATTTATCTCATTATCATTAATTAAATATTGCATGGTCCATGTGTGTATTAATTCATTCATCGTCTTATCATATCATACACAAAAGAATTGTTCCATACTAATGATCATATGTATTACCATGGGTCATATAGTCATATAGTAAAGTAATTCACTCTAGGGGTAGATAATCCCTAAAGGAAACTTATAGCACCTAGTGACCATGACTAGCAATACATCACATATCATATCCTCATGAATTGATACAACACAAGTCTCCAGTCTTGATACAACACAAGACCATATCCAGTTAAGGAGATCCATCTCATAGCGTACCATCTATGAGAATCATTTGACTTGATACAACAGAAGTCCATACTTGATACAACACAAGTCTGCAATCTTGATACAACACAAGACCAGTATTTATACAACACAAGACTCCAACATTGATACAACACAAGATTCCAATATTGCTACAACACAAGATTACAGTATAGGAATCCCACCTCAATACACGAGGACATAGATAGGACTTGATACAACACAATGTCCTGACTTGGTACCACACAATTCCTTAACTTGATAGAACATAAGTTTTTGACTTGGTACCACACAAGTCCTTAACTTGATACAACACACATGCCTGACTTGATACCACACACCCCACAAGTCTTGAGAATGACTCCCGATGTTGCACATTTAGCATTTAGTTCAAAGGTTGAGGTATTTCTTCGAAAGTGAGAACAACAATATATTTTATAGAATGAACCAATGTATTTTCTTGATTATGGGTTACAATTATTGGAGTATGCCTTTGCCGAGGAAGTAAATGGGCAACTAGCAAAGCGCCAATCTACCTAAAAAAATCTCTAGTTATTTGGAAAAGTGCATTAACCTCTTTGTTGGGACTATGTGAGGAATATTATGTTGGGGATTAGGGTTTTCCAATGCATCCTCCAATTAATGGAAATAGGGTTCTTGGATATATGTTTCTTGATTCAAAGGTCCATTGGTATTTTTTGGTCAACAGGTAGATGATGCATATTTTGAAACACAACCTGCCATACAATGGTCACCCTCCTAGTGCCAATTCTATATTTGATGTATCTACAATAGATCTTTGGCATTGTAAAATATCCAAAAAAACTGTCCAAAATTGATTGACTCTTCTTTTATGGAAGCAATCTTCTCAAAAATCATGTTTTGAGATCTTCCTTTTCCTTGGACTACTAGATCCCACCTCTTGTCCATATTAGTCATGGCCAATCCTTTCTAGATATTAAACAAGGTATTAATCTATTTCTTCATTAGGCTAATCATTCAAATAAAATATATTTTAGGTATATACAATATTAGAGGGTTTCAACATCATATAGAATATCCAAAAAATTGTCAAAAATTGATTATTCCTCCTATCATGGAGACATTTTCAATAATATACTTTACCTATACACAACAACAATAATTATTATTAGATATCCCTCAAAATATAAATTTCTCATTGAAATTTGTAACATGATAATTAATTCTCGAAATAATACAACAAAAAATGGTATATAACAAAAGCAAATGTGGATATTGAGGAAAGGGACAATAAATAAGGTTGTGAAAAAACAAAATAAAGGAACCAATGATTTTAAATTCCTTCACAAGATTGTTAAAAAACTATATGGAATCCTTTAGTCACTCCCTTAATTTTAAGCAACTCAGAAACTCCCTTAGTTATTTTTTAAATGCATCCCATATTGACCTATATGCTAGTTTTAAGCAAGTTGATTTAGCTAGACATTTACTCATTTCAAGTCAACATGGGCATGACATACAGTTGCAACCTAGAGTGAGAAATTGATTAAACAAGACATCATCTTCTCACCTCTTCATAGAAAGCTAAGCTTCACCACTCAAGGTAGAAAAGGAGAAAGGTAATTATTAGTAGAATCTAAACAAGAATTGAATAAGTTTTAAAGCAACAAAGTTCACTATACATTTATGTTGTTTCTCCTTGGGTTTATTATATCTATGCAACATGCAGAGTTTCAAGTATCTTGTTAATGCTACAATAAGCAAAATTTTGGAATGATTAAGTTGAATGCACCCTCCTCTAACCTGTTTTGCTACTATTACTATTATTCATGTCTATATCATACAATAATAACATTTTCGTCTCCCAAACATAGTGAAAATAATAAAGTCACTACTTAGCGTTGAGTTTACAAAAGGATAATTAACTTGTTAAACTAACCACATAGAGAAATCCCTTAGTTCCATACATGCAATATTAAATTTGATCACCCCATTCATTATTATTTTTTTAAGCAATTTAATAAAATAATAAAATATAAACTAATTATTTCTTTTACTAAACATGATAAAATAAAAAAAATAAAAAAATTACAACTATATAAAAGGAAACCATTCATATTAGAGTACCTTCTTCGATATATCAATCATAAAAATAGAGATAAAAATGAAACATGCTTATAGAAAGCACATACATGCATATTAGAGTTATCTTCTTTGATATCTTGGCCATCATCATCATCAAAATACACACAAGTATCAACTCAAACAAACTATAATTACATAAATAGTTACTCTCAACCCTTTAGGTTCATTCTCTCTAACCTCGCCATGCACTCTTGTTAGCATCTTACACACTATTTTCCTAAACTTTGTAATAATATTTGCTAATGGAGAAAATCCCCCTTTTTCTTCTTTGACCAAGAGATTTTGTGCATACCTTACTTTGCAGCAAAGGGCGTGTTAAAAAATACCAATAAGATCACCAAATTTGAAATTTCTAAAATTAAAATATATATATTTGAAAATAGTATTAAAAATGACTCCATCATAAGAGACATGTAGATTGAATTGAGGAAATGAGAGTATATTCAATCTAACACACATGGAAAGGTTGAGCGACTTGGAGTTTTTTTTTCATAGAAAAAAGATCTTATATAATATATATAATAAAAGGTATCACCAGAATATTTACAACCTTTTCAGCATTGTAACTTCCTAGTTACATATTTTCGCCATATAGCATGGAAAAAACAACATTGTGACTGACTTCCCAGATCCAGAAATACAAACCAACTCATAACAGGAATCCATCATCACCCAACCATAATAATAAGGTTAAGTTGCCACTACCTGTGCAAATAAACCTCGATATAGTGGGTCCCATATATTGAGCCATAAAATATAACAATCTTATGCACTCAATGAAGTTAAAAACAAAAAACAGAAATTAGAAAAGTCCAAAAAGTTTGAAAGAGTATGGGTCTCTACCATCTCCCGGAGCCACCAGAAAATGGCCAACTGGACCATCTAAGGCCAGCTTAGATAAGCGATCAGCCGTTGCGTTGAGTTCTCTGTAAACATACTGAATGTTGACCACTGAAAAAATGAGTCTTTAATTGCATAATATGCTCCATCCAATGAGTCAGCGCCAAATTTTCCAAATGTAAACTCCCCCTGAACCAATCTACAATAATACGAGAGTCCCCTACAATTTGGATAGCATCAATCCCCATACTATTTGCTAAATGAAGAATACTCTACAATGTAAGTAACTCAGCCTGAGTATTTGTGCCAAAACCACAATTCCATTTTACACTGTACTTGCCCAATATCGGCGATATAAGAAAAGCTCCAGCACCACATCTATAACCTCCATCCTGTGAGGCCCCATCAAAATACCCAATAGCCACATTCTGTTGAAAAAATAGCTGTTGTAGATACCGATATCTGATCACCCGGGAACAATCAGCTCTGTCCAACCAAGCATTCTGTACCTTATTAAAGATCTGCAGTGGAGAATAAATCAGCCCCTTAAAGATATGGGAGTTTCGTGCCAACCAGATAGATCTACAGACATAGAAAGGTATAGACCGCCAATTTTTTCCTGCATCAAACCAGATCTTGAAGGCCTGTTCAACATTTTGGCCATGCCAAACTACATCTGTGTTAAGGAAATCCTTCAGATAGTCCCAAACCTGCAAAGTAGAAGAGCATGAAATCATAAGATGTGAAACACTTTCCTCCTCAGTACAGCATAAAGGGCACATACCCGGACCCGAAAAACCTTTCTTCAACAAGACATCCCAGGCTAGAATGCGATTAGCAATCATAAGCCAACTGAATAAGGTGATTTTCAAGGGTAATCCCCATTTCCACACTTTTGAAAACCACTCCGGAATGAGATCCGAATTTCCTTGTCTGCTAGTCATTTTGTATGCTAAGGCTGCAGTAATAGTACCATCTTTTATATTCTTGCTTCAGCACAAAGTATCCTTGATCGGCTTCAAACAAATGCCAAGGTTTTTTAAACCATAAATATAATTGTTCCACTCTCTTCCAGCATCGCCATCCAAGCCCAAATCCTATGCATTGGCCTAGCACGTAAAATTGTCTCCACTACCAATCTTAGCTGCTTGTGCCAAATAGTATATTCTTCTATGCAAAAGATGGTCTAATAAAACTTTAGAAAGTTTTAATATGCCAGCCATACCAACAATCGGATCCCTGCCAATACGGATGCTCCATCCGTCTCCAGGCTTCCACGCCAGCCACGACTTCAGAATAGGTAGAGCTTTAAGGAGCGCCCTCCATATATTGGATATATCCAACTGTTCAATAGATTCCAGACGTAACCAATCAGCCGTGCCCCATCCACACAAATATTTTGCTTGGACCACCCTATTCCACAAGCACGGGACAAATAAACAGCACCATAGGTTTTTTGCAGTAAGAGCCAGTCCAAAGTTCGCAAGGTCTTTCAAACCCCACCCACCTAGATCCTTTGGTTTCGTCAGATATGACCACTTTGCCAGGCTAATAGAATATTTTTCTTTGCATCCTGACCAGATGAAACGAGCCATCCGACTTTGAATTTGCTTCAAAATTGACCGAGGAATCCATGTGAGAGAGAGCCAATATATAGGGAGACTCTCAAGTACTGATTTAGTTAGTACAAATCTCCCACCAATCGATAAAGTACTGAGCGACTTGGAGTTGCATAGTAGAAAGTTGGAAACTTTAATTCCGTGAATCTTAACACCAAATCCATTACTACAATGACATTTTGGAATGATTTCCAAACATATAAAAATATTAAGTTTCCTGTAGCGAATGACATACAATTAAGTTTTTTTTACGTCTTTGACACCAAATTCCCTATAATCATCATATTTCAACCTCGATGGAACACGATGATCCTATAAGGTATGTCACATTTCTTTTTTTTATACATGATATGTTCCCTTTCTCCGTGTCATGCTTTTCTCTTTATACCATTTTTATGGAAAACCTATCTTTCTCTTATATAAGATGAATTCATTAAAGCCAACATAAATTTGTATGGAAAAATCAACCTTTCTCATCTATGCTATGAATTCACAAAATTAGACATGAATTAGTATGCTATGAATTCACAAAATTAGACATGAATTAGTTGAATTCACGTTGACAATAGGTCACTTATGAAGTTTTTTTTTTCCCCAGATGAAAAATAACAGTTCCTTGATATTCAATAAGAATCAAAGGTAACAGGTTACATCATCAAAATAAACAACATATTATGCATGTTCTTGCACTCACAGTAGGCAACCCTGAAGAATAGACATGTCACATACATCCAATACAAAAATCCTGATCTCTCCATCCACAAAATGTCCGAAGGGGAGATATAGAGAGCCCAGAGGCCTTATCCAAGGAAGGGCTAGTGGGGAAGCCAAGTATAAATAGCCACATAAGTGTGACAAAACAACATGCTGGAAAATACTCAGTATGATAGTGAAAATAAGTGCCATACTCCAAAAGATGAGCAGGTCTACATAACAGAGCTCTACTAAAAAAGCTGTATTGAAACTTCCCCATCAACAATGCCTTCACAAGAATTTGTAAAGGTTAAATGGCCAGAACCCATAGTGAGCCCTTCCTTAGATAAAGTATCTGCCCTCTCATTATATTCCCTGTAGACATGCTTGAAGTCCACTGTAGAGAAGGAGGAGATAAGCATTTTTATGTCCACACACCATGCCTCCAGGTTCAGTATGGAGAGAGCAGAATTGTCCTTTTCCCAATTAATAATCACCGATGAGTCACCAAAAATATGTATGTGAGGCAAAGCAATTTCTTTGGAGATATATAAAAGAGCCCAGAGTGCCAACAACTCTGCTCGAGTATTGGTACTTATACCACAACCTAGTTTGATCGAGAGGTGATGGGTATCACCGATCCAAATATAAACTCCATCTCCTCCAGAAATGTCAGTAGCAGCTCCATCCAAAAAACCCATGGGAAAGGATTTATTCAGAGGGTTACCAATATTCCCAATCTTTGTCCCTTTTTTCAGAGGAACCAGGTACACTGCCACATCTTGCATAATCGAGTGACATAGCCAGGAATATTTTGGAGTTCTGCCATCGAAGCTAATACTGTTTTTGGTCTTCCACAAATTCCAAATGAATAAGAAGGGAAGGAACAGTAAGTCAATTTTCCTATTGATCTAGCTAGTAATGTTTTCAAGGACTGAGGAACTAGTCCAAATCAGATGTACATCAAAGGTCTTATCAAGACAAAGAATAGCTTCCTGAATAAATGTACATTCGAAAAACAAGTGAGTGACTGATTCAGGCCAGCCCTTACAGAGACTGCAATGATTGGGACCACTCCATCCCTTTTTCATCAAGTTATCCCAAGTGTTAACTTTATTATTGATAACCATCCAAATGAAGCATTTACTTTTATGTGGGATATTGAAGTGCCAGATCTGGGTATAAAAACTATGATGGGCCAAAGGAAGATTTTTAGATACAATGAGCTCATATGCACTGCTCGCTGTAACCATACCATTTCTAGGATTTTGAAGCCAGAGAAGAGTGTCTCCAGTATTCCTAATCTTAATGCCACCATGAGAAAAGCCTTGTACAAAAGAAAACCATTGTTCTGCCCATTCACCAGCAAGATGTAAGTCTTCTGTAGTATACCAATAATTTCGACCCTGTGTCTCCCCATCTAGATTCTGTGCATGGATCAGATGAGTGATCCCGTAATCAGTCAAGTAGTCTCTAAGGCCTTCAGAGAGTAAGAAGGGGGCATTAATGCCGACAATGGGATCCACTCCCAGTCTAATATTCATACCATTGCCCACTTTCCATCCAATCTTGGAAGTGATCCATGAGAGAACTACAATAAACCCATTCCAAAAATAGGAGGTTCATGATATCTGGAATGACCGAGATCTGAGCCAGACAACCAAGGGTCTATTTTTTAAATATTTATGAGCTACAATCATGCTCCATATTCCCTTCCCCATAAGGAACTGCCACAACTTTTTGAGTCTAAGTGAGGCTCCAAACCAGTCAAGATTCTTTATGTCCCATTCTCCAAATTCTATGGGAGTTGATATGGTTTTCCAGTCAGCTAGATGTGATATTTGGTGACCATCTGAGCATCCCCAGAGAAAGGAGAAGATATTTCTTCTAAGAGAGTTCAATATAGAAGAAGGAGCACGAGCTAAAGCAAACCAGTATACTGCAATATCTGTGAGAACCGATTTTATAAGGACAACCATGTCCCCAAGGGAGAGCAGTCTATATGTCCAATTATTTATTTTCCATTCAAACATTTCAATAAGCAAGTTCCAATCAGCAGGACGATACCCCAGTGGCTTGAGTCAGTATCCCAAATATTTAAAACCCACAGTAAAAGGTTGCATTCTGTATGGGAGGAACGCTAAGATTTGAATTCTAATGTCATCATCTACTTCATTAAATAGAAAAGAGGACTTCTCCCTATTAACAGACATGCCCATAGCCGAACTAAATAAGTCAAGAGCCTCTTTGTATGCCTGCCATTCCTCGACAGTGCCTAGGCCAAAAATAATAACATCATCTACGAAGAGGAGATGAGTAATGGATAGACTAGGTGAGAGATTTATACCCTTAATGTGACCTTTTTTCTGAGCATCTAAGATAATAAGATTGAGACTCTCAATGATCAGAATGAACATAAGTGGAGAAAAAGGACAACCCTGACGAACCCCTCTGGAGGCTGGAAAGAAGCCAGAGGGTGTCCCATTCACCAAGACAACAAAACAAGAGGAAGTCACACACCCCATTATCCAATTCACACCCACCAATGGTATACATATATGTAAAAGTACACGTCTTAGAAATGTCCAATTCACTCGATCAAAATATTTGACCAAATCAAGTTTGAGAACCATGACCTTCAAATTCTTTGTTTTAATAGAATGGAAAATCTCCAGCGTAATACCAACAGGTTCGGTAATGTGTCTATCTTTTAGAAACCCAAATTGTTGAGCAGTGATAGCTCGGTTGAGAATAGGATTCAAGCGAAGAGCAACAACTTTAGAGATAATTTTGTAAACCAGATTACACAGAGAGATAGGTCAAAAGTCAGCAAACAAGGTAGGCTTATCAGACTTGGGGATCAGATTTAGGAAAGTAGAGTTTATGGCCCTAGTAACTTTACCTTCAATTCTTGCTTGTTCAACAACGCTACAAATTTATTCCCCAACAAAATCAAAGAAGGACAGAAACAATTCAATCGGCCATCCATTAGGACCCGACCTTTTATCTTTTTTAAAGCCCCTCAATACAACTTCAACTTCCGAAAGGGAGATAGGCACAATAAAGCTTTCTTTTTCCTGGTCTTGAACAAAGGAGTGAAAGATTATGATCACCTTAAGTTGGTCAACTATAGTAGTTCTTCCATCCTCCTTAAATAACTCAGAGAAATGTTTCTTACCCAGCTGCTTAAGAGGAATATATTCAGTGATCAAGTTACCATCAATGTCATTGAGGGACCAAATAGTTTTGGAATTCCTTCTGGCCGAGGAAAATGAATGGAAATTTTTTGTATTAGCATCACCCTCACTGATCCACAGAGCTCTACTTTTTAATCTTTGAGTGGTCACCTCATGCCTAATTAAATTCTCCTTTTTATATTTTAGAACCCTCAACCTATCAGAATCAGCGGCAGAGAGAAATCAAACTAATCATGTTGACATTAGGTAACTTATTAGATCTGTATGAGTGTGTTACATATTGAACTAGCATGTGTTATTAAATTTTCAACGAACATTGCCAACCTAATTGCAACCTAGGAGTGTTAGTCACTGTCATATTAGTAACTAGTTCCATATATTTTAGGTTGGATCTTCTAAAACCAAATGGATATTATGTAGGATACAATTGATAAGGATTTTGAGAATAAAGGACAAGGTGAAAAGGTTTTATATCAAAATGGGTATTTTAGTAGTATATAATAAATGGGTAATGGGAGGACCATGAATACCAGTGCTAATCCCAAGGAAAAATGGAATAAAAAATAATATATACCAATAAAAGGGAGAGTTCATGAAGAGTTGGGGAAAATAGGGTTGTTTTCATGATCCACAAATAAGCTCCAATGCTTTGAAGAATGAAAAGTAGAAATCACTAAGAGACCCCATTCAATGCTAACTCAAATTTTTTTGACTAGGGTGTCACTTGTGTAATGAAGTATTACAAAGAAACACTCTTAAAGATGGCAGGATGCTATAACAATACAATAATGTATAAACCAACAACATATTAGAGGATATTTCTCTCATAGCCCTTCAAATAAGTTTTTTTCTTCTTCTTTTTTTCGCTCTATTCAACAAGTCTAGTTATTCTACAAAACATTAACATCTAAAATCAGGAAAAAAAGACCACCATTTAGAATGGAAAAGGAAACCTTACAATTCAATTTTCTCCTTAAAAAATCTTTCTATTAGGATCCAATACATAGGGAACTCTCAAAATCAAAGCATACAAAGGAGCGATGGAGCTAACCCTTATATAGGTTGTAGCTCTATCTCATCTCAACAATAAACAAATTATAAATTCCTAGATATACTCTAGTGTGGAATAAAGAATGGATATTTCTCCAACACAATTTAACTCTAATGAACACCATGATATGAGGTGGTCAATGCCACATGTATAATTCCAAAGATACATAAGGGCCTAAGAAGAGGGGGTTTCACCACTTAATCTACATCAAACAATGATGAAAATAGGTTACATCTAGGGTTTGACCCCTTAGATATCTCTAGTAGCTCAACACCATCCTAAAAAATGATGTCAAGTCATGTGAAAACCATCAAAATGGGGTTAGTACCCTCCATAAAAACATATCCAATACCAAGAACGCTCCACCAAAACCATGTGTCATAGATTCTTAGGGCCTAAGAAAGGACCAAAATCCTAGGACACTCCATCAATACTCTAACAAAATACTGAAAAATGTGTTATGTGTCCCATCAAGGATGAGAAGGAAAGTTCAAATATGTAACAACCTGTACTTACCTCGTGCCAATGGTCTAAGCATGTGCAAATAAGTTCAAACCAAGTGATGAAAACAACTCCATAAGGTTAAAAAAATACTTGAAAGATGAAGCCATTGCTCCCATGCCATTATGAATATATCTAATAATTATGCACTATTGGAAAGGCATCCAAAATATATTTCCATAAATATATGACACTCCCCAAAAACTCTAGGGAATTCGAGAACAACCCTCCTAAAAAGAGGGTACCAAACTGCTGAAAAATGCCCCCAAAACCATAAAACTATAAAAAAATTATAAAAAACAAAAAAAACAAAAAACCTAGAAAAATTGTTTCAACCCATGAATAATGAGGCTAAGTGAGTAAATGGATCATAAATATCTTCCCATTCATATATCATATTCCCCCATTTGATCTAGGGTGTTGGAGAACGAAGGGTTGAAGATGGGGTCATTTTTGGCTCAATTTTCCCTAAAGTAACCATGAAAACTAGCTGTAAAATGTGAGAAAATGCCATGATCTCAACACCACCATGAAATTCATCAGTATAAGTTATCAATCAACAATAACACAGGGCATAAAATCTCATAAACATCCAAATCATCATCAACATGTCACCCCTATGGAATTTGTGATGATAACCATAAAATGTGGGGAGTGACGTATGACTCCAACTATGGGAGATGTGCTCCTTTTGGGAGTATATAAGAATATTTGAATCTCAATATTTATATGATAAAAAAATAACCATCTCAAAATGCAAAAAACAAAAAATCAAGTGGCGAGATGGATGACCTCAACATCCCTAAAAAATAAATCACATAAAATAGTTTATTGCATACAAATTTCACTTTAGACAAAAGAAGCCATCAACATTAAATGAAACCTATAATAATGCTCATATGAGAGAGATCTTATTTTTCTCCTACCTTCCTATTATAACATATAAAACATAAGCATGCTAAGTAGAATCATAAATCTAATGTATCCACCTTAACATCTCATCAATGGCAAAGCCTTGTCCCTTGTGCTTGGTCATGGAGGGAAACAAAGAAACGTCGATCATCAAAGGAGTATATGCCATAATATCATAGGAATAGTGCTGAAAAAGTGATATCACAAGCATGTGGAGAATCGACAAACTCATCAAACCCTTTCCAACCATGGCAAGTCCTTGTATTTTCTTTCTATATCCTTGAATGTATAGGTCTTGTGTAAATGTCTCCTTCATCAAGAATTCATCGAAATCTACAAATATGCCAGTAATACCCTCGAGAAAAAAAATTGGGGCCTCTTAAAATCAACTATGTATTCCAAAAGGTATGCAGACGAAGAAAGAAGTGAGAAACTAGATTTGGAATTTATCTTCATGGCATAGGAAGGGAGCTGAAAATGAGTCCAAAATAATTTGCAGTAAATTCCTCATTGTACTAAATATTTTATAGACTCTAAAAGACCACTTGTATTTGGGAATGCATATGAAAAACTACTACAACATGAAGAGAAGGAGGGCTGAAAAATATGCTCAAAACACCTTGTTGTCTTATGCAATGTCCAACTTTAATGATGTCATTCTTCATTGGTTTTCCATATAAAAATCACAAAAATTTGAAAGTACTTTGGGTTGGATTAAATACTCATTTCCTTCCTTAAAAATATGAACTGAATGTCAAGAGAAATATACACTATGATCGCTCAAGTATGCCTAAAAAATACCCAAAGAAGGCTTATGCAAATTTGTCCTAAAATAAAAAGTAAATTGTTGTCCCAAATCTACATCATTGATGTGCATACATGGATATAAAATATCATTCAAAATATCCAATTTACTTTATGTGTGTTATGATTCCCCAAAGACTCAAAAAATTCTTGTGAAAGGGAAACAAGACCCTCATAAATTTTCTCATCAAAATTAGGATCCCATTTCTTCCAAAATATCTTGAGAAACTCTACAACTGAAGGTATTCCCTTACTAGGAAGCCTCTTGTACTAATATTTTACATCACTATCAAATACCAAGATAGACATATTGAAAATATTCATCTTATTAACCTCATCAACCACATTTAACTTTGAAATTGATCAATATATAATTTTAATCTATTTGATACTTTCTGGGTGGAATGATTTGAAGAATTGATTTACAAGGCCCATTTTAGGTGTAGATATTACTTTTCTAAATTTAGAGTAAAAAAATCATCCAAAACCTTATGTGGACATATTGAGGGATTAAAAAACATTATTCACCGTGAAATAGTTAATCAACCAAAATTTTATATTCTACACATCGATTGGACCTTTCCAATGGTGCAAAAATCACCTCAATCAGAGTCCATATGAAGAAGTTATGCCTCTTGTAAGTTGACCTATCCAATTGACCACCATGGTACCGAGTGGATTCCACGTCATCTCTCATTTCTCCCACATGTGTAGTTAGTCATGTGTGTACTTTCAAGAACATTATATAAGATCCAAAACCATAAAACAACCCTAGATGGCTATCGGGCTATTTTAAATACCGAGCCATTAAGAGAATAAGAGGCTCCTATCATGTCCCCAATTAAATAATTTCCAAATAAGACTATTTTCAAATAATGTTTCACCAACCTACTAGTTCCCTAGGTTGAGACGGAGACATCAATTTTGTAATAAGGGCATATGGGACCCAAAAGGAATTTAGTTTACCATATTGACATTTAAATGGGTCACATAAATGATAAATGCTAAGAAAATAATATGGCATGGATTCATGACGACACTTGGAAGCTTGTGGAGCCTTTGGGTAACCAGATTCCCTGCACACTTGGCATGATATTCATCCAAATTCGAACACATCGGTAATATAACGTTATTGGATGGTTATGTGGTGTAAAATATAATATAATGAGCCAAGGAATTCAAATTGGTAAAGGAGGGAAACTCCCATGGAAGAGGAAGAGACTAGAAGACAAGGTGTGCCACTTGGAAGGAGATTCTATGCAATTTATGACAACAAATGATGGAAGATTCTATGACAAGTATGAAAAATTCGGACCTGATTGCTGAAATATGAGAAATATGACATGAGGGATAAAATTAGCCACCAAGAGGTCGAATTTTTGAGTTAGATACAACCATTCGAATTGGGGAAAGATTTGGAGCATGAAGAGGAAGACAAGTGTCATGAGAGTTACTAAACCACTGAGATGAGTTGGAGGAATCCCATAGAGGGAAATTATACCTTAATAGGTCTCATGAAGTTAATAAAAGTATTTCATGAGGAAGGAGAATATATTTTTATCATTTTTCAATTGGCCTTTGGCATTTTGGAGAGATTTTCCTTGTCCTTTGTACGGTGATTGTTCACTCTCCCTGCTAGTGAACCAATTTCGAGGGAGTTGGATTTATTTCCAAGTTGGTTGATGGAGAGGAAATTAATACCTCTCATTGGACCTTAATTAAGGAATTTATGTTTCAATTTGAAGGTCCATACAGTCGAATTCTCATCTATCTCCCCATTCTCTCATTCCTTCTTCTCCATTCCCCCACACTCTCATGTTGATGACACACTTGTTGGAGTGGTGCTTGCACTTTGCTAAGGATATTTGATGCCCAAGCTTGGGTATATTATGTATGTCTCTGTAATATCATCTACATATGATCTGTAATTCGAAATATCAGAAATACATGTATGAAAGGCTTGCATTCCCCATGCTCTTGAATAACTAGTTTTCATGGATTTGGCTTCAGTCTTAAAGTGGTTTTATATCAGATTATGAGGAATTTTATATGAGTTTTATGATGTTGGTAAATCCATATATTATTTAATACTCTGTACTTTCATTCCCATATTCTATTCAGCTCGAAATCCAAGAAACTCATGTGTGAAAAGCTTACATTCTCTTGCCATTGTATCACTAGTTTCCATGACTTTGGCTTTAATCTTGAAGGTGTATTGTATCATATTTGTATGAGGGATGTTATCTGAGTTTTATTATGTTTTTAAATACATATATTATGTTTTACTCTTTAATTTTATTTCCCTATTCTCTATGGATCACAATCCAAGAAATCCATATGTGAAACTCTTACAATTCCACGCTACTAATTCACTAGTTTTCATGTATTTGACTCCCATACTGAATGAGTTGTATACCATAATTGTATGAAGGGATATATATGGTGTTTAATAATGTTTGTGAAATTTTTTTTATTCTGTATATGATCCCTATATTTCACATCCAAATTTGAACCTTTAACTCCACCTTTAATATGTCAAAATCAAGCTAGTTATGGAATTTCCCCATAAGCAATTTCATTGAAAGTTATCAAACGAATGTGGAAATATATAACCAGTTTACAGAACTAATAACCATGTGTAATTATATTTCACAAGTTCTTATATTATTCCCCATACTCTTCTTACAAATTTGGGAGGTTCGTACATGAGTTGGAAAGCCTAGTTGGCCTACACCCTAGGGGGGTTTCATAAAAAATTCCTAGTAATTTTTGCCCTTTTTGTCATCAGCCCCCAAAAAGGTTACATAGGTATAAAGTATGATACAAATTATCCATAAACACCTTGTGATTTTTTAATACTTTCCATACCATATCCTTTCAAACTCGGGACCATTTAGCGAAAGTTGGAACCCTCTAGAGTCATGACTAGTTAAGCTTGAATTTTGCTCGACTTACACTTTTATCCAAAATTTTGAAAAAGGGACATTACAGTGGTATGATAGCATGGTATTGGAACCTATTTAATTTATGTATTATAAGGATTATTTTTATAAATTCATCAAGTCATATTTTGATGGTATGACCAAGCAACTCATGCAAGGATTGTTGGCTAGCCAACTTAGGGGTAAGATGGTAGGAGGGGGTAGTAGAAGTTTCGATCATGGAGAAACACATAATACCATTAATTTTGAATACTTTTATGATTTTTTTAATGTATATAGTAACAAGAATTCAAATGTGAACTCATTAAGAAACAATCTGCAATCCACAAGTAGGGAGGAGACCAGGGAGCCACCAAGTTCTGTGGGTGGTGAAACATAAAAAGCATTACATTATGAGGATCAAAAATCACTCCCAAGTGACTTTGAAAAAATATCAGGAAACATGACATGATAATGAAAAAGAGTACCTTAAAACTATTGAATATCATTCCGAGACACAATCTACTATGGACATGGACCAAAGGGCATCTACTAATGGATTCTTGAACCGTGAAGGAGTACCTATTGATGGGTGCTCAAAAATATATTATGGTGACATAGATATCAGATTTGAAAATGTTTCTACAAGCCAAATTTCTCATAAGAATGAAGATCATGTCCTTGTGACAGATAATGAAGAACCAAGATCAACTTCCCCATCACCACTTGAGCTTCAAGAAGTTGATAAAATCAAGAAGAAAGCAGAAGAGGAGGTTCACTCCCATGAACCATCCTTCATTTAAGGGTCTTTGAATATGAGTGAAATGGATATCCATGATTCCCTTAGAACAATCCATGACACTAAAGTATCGGTGTCAAATTCTTGTTGGAAAATTTCTTCATTGGAGGAGCCATCCTTCCTTGAAGACATGGAGAAGATTCAAAGAGCAATGTGCAACATCAAAGGTAATTTATTGTCTTTTATTTTTGATAGAAATAATTTGGTTGAGGTTAATGAATGGTTACATGAAGCATACTTGAATAATAATTATGATATTCATAAGCTCAAATTTCAAAATGAGCAACTTCTTGAGAGGTTGCACGATACTTGTTCTTCCTCATATGTTTTAGATTGTCATATGGTAGATTGCTTGGAGGATGATCACAACATGAGGGATAATGAGAAACATGGAAAATTGCAGGTTTTTGATGTGTTTGAATATTATCTTGATGAGATCCAATCACTAGTTGTGGTGGAAGAGGAACTTGAGTTGCCTCTTGAAGATGGGTGCACACTTTTTGAAGAAGTGCATGATTCCACTACCTTGGAACCAACCTACGAGGAAAGTTTTTCATTTTTGAGGGAGGTACATGTTCCTACCACTATGGATCCTTCACATGATGAACATTTTTCACTTTCTTATCCTTTGGGTGAGTTGGTTCTTTCTCCTACATCCTACACTTCCATATTTTGCAGCATTCATCCTAATGAAGTATGGGTGAAAGGTTTATTTTTAATGACACCATATGAGGAGTATAAAACTTATATCTCTACTTCTGATGATGACATTATTATAGCACCATATTATTTACATTTTTAGAAGCATCCTTTGTTACATTATGATGATACACATCTACATGGGTGCACCTATGATGTTCACTTGAGTCACTTGGAGACTCATCATTTTCCTTGCTCCTTGCCTAGTCCATTTGATCTTGGAGGAACTTCATCCCACACTTGGGTGAAGAGATATATGATTGAAGAACATTATTATTGAAAGCAACATTCTCTTTTATTTCATGATGATATACATATTCATGGGTGTATTGATGAGACTTATTTTAGCCACTTGAACTCTTCATGTTTTCTTTGCTCATTTGGTTCAGATTTTGGTGGAGGTTATTCATTCACTTCTTGGATGAAAGAACACATGGATGATTATTATTTTGATGCATATTAAATTATTTTGGAGCAGAATTATAGGACAGGGGATCCTCACCTATGTCATTGTAGAATATATGATATAATACTTGATGTTTGTGTGTATGGTCCACATGATGATCTACTTACTTGGATGTACAATCACTTTCATGATTCTTTGATGAGGTACCTTCTTGATGTACATTTGTATGATGTTGTTATGTACTTTCATTATCTATATTTTGTACTCATGATGTTTGGAAGGGTGAAATACAAGCAACGAGATCCTAGAATTGCTTGGTTTCATCTCACTTGGAGTAGTAGTTGGATTGTTGGTTTGAGAAATAAAAACAAACTTCAGTTGTTTGAGTTCGTCTTTGCAAAGCAGTGATCCAATTTCCTATGTGGGAGACCTTTTGAAAGATGGATTCAATTTTCACATGCTTGGTGTTCATGGCATTTCATCATAGAAATTTTGTTAGTTTTTCAACATTTAAGCTAGCATTATATGGATCTTTAACTGAGAGAACAACAAGCACAACAATCAAATACAAGAGACAATGAACATAGTGTTTTTCCTTGGGGAAACCATAAATGGAGAAAACCCCACAACTTCCTTAGATATAGAATCAACACAAAAGGTAAAACCCCAAAACAATAAGATGCACTCCCAATAGCAGTAACCTTCTTCTTCTCTAGTCCCAGTGTCTTCTCCTTCCTCAACTATGCTCTACACTTGAGTGTGTATGTGATGTGTGCTAAATAGAGAGTCCAAATCTCTATTTATACTAATCCCAACATGACTAAAACCCTACTAGGGCCGACCTCTACTAGGAGAGTCTAATAACCCTAGTGCCCCGAAACTGCGAGGAATTTAACCCTTAGACAATAAGAGGGTTACCCACAATGACTTGACATGACTTGTTTACATTATTGATTCTCCCGATTGGAACATCGGGGCATGACATGACATGATAACATATTGAAATAAACATCGGGTTACAATAGATAAGAAATACAAGTGAATACATTCTGAAGTTCCAATTACATCAACACTCCCTCTTAACTAGGATGGTATTCTCTCAACACAATTTTCATCACTGGTCTTCTTCTCTAGATATTCTCGTAATCTGCATCTCCAAGTCATCTTGTCTTCAAGTCATCTTTATCTTCATGTCATCTTCATCTGGATCTGGATCATCACTCGATCTGGATCATCATCACTGGATCATACTCGATCTGAAACATCACTGGATCATACTCGATCTGGAACATCACTGGATCACACTTGATTTGGAACATCTCTGGATCATACTCCATCTAGGACATCACTGGATCATACTCGATCTGGAACATCATCACTGGATCTGGATCATCACTGGATCTGGATCATCGTCACTGGATCTGGATCATCACTCGATATGGATCATCATCACTCGATATGGATCATCATCACTCGATCTGGATCATTACTTGATCTGGATCATCACTGCTGGATCTGGATCATCACTCAATTTGGATCTCTCGAAGTCATCTTAAATGGATCTGGATAATAGCTCGATCTGGATCTCCTCTGGTCACCATCATATGTGCTATCTCATGACTCTTCTCGTCACAGGAATTTCTACAGAGCCAGCCTTCTTTCATGCTGGGTGTATGCTTACCTCCTCGTAGGTCTTTGGTAGCCCTTACATCTGACCTACTCGTCAGAATGGCCATTACTCACATCTGACCTGCTCATCAGAAAGGCGGTAGCCCTTACATCTGACCTTCTCGTCAGAATGGCCATCACTGACATTTGACCTACTGGTCAGAAAGGCGGTAGCCCTTATATCTGGTCATATAGGACCTAATCCTACAGTCACATCAGAATGGCCAGCACTCACATCTAACCTACTTGTCAGAAAGGCGGTAGCCCTTACATTTATGTAGGAGCTCATCCTACATCAGAATGGCTAGCACTCACATCTGACCTACTCGTCAGAATGGCGGTAGCCCTTACATCTGACCTTCTTGTCAGAATGGCTAGCACTCACATCTGACATGGGAGGAACCTAATCCTTTAGCCATGATAGAATGGCACAACCCTTACATCTGACCTACTCATCAGAATGGCGGTAGCCCTTACATCTGACCTACTCATCAGAATGGCCAGCACTCACATCTGACATGGGAGGAACCTAATCCTTTGGCCATGACAGAATGGATCAGCCCTACATCTGACCTGCTCGTCAGAATGGCTATGGATCTCAACACTCATATATGACATGGAAGGAACCAATCCTCTCAACATGACAGAATGGCTCAGCCCTTACATCTGACCTGCTCGTCAGAATGGCTTCTGGACTCGTCACTTCCCCTTGAAAGGGAACTCAATCTAGAGAACACCAAGCTTCTCCCTGAAGTGCTCGAACTTCACTTTGGCTAGTGTATTCATCAACACATCAGCTATCTGATGATCCGTTGCAACATACTGGAGCTTCACTGCTCCCCTCTGCACAATATCCCTGATATAGTGATACTTGATCTCGATATGCTTCGACTTGTCATGGAACACTGGATTCTTTGACAACTTCACGCAACTCTATTTGTCACAATGTATACAAGTAGCATCCATCTGGAGATCAAATAAATCAGACAGTAGCTTCCTTATCCATACTACCTCACAACTAGCTGAACAGTTTGCGACATACTTTGCTTTAGCTGTACTTAGTGCCACACAGGATTGCTTCCTGCTAAACCAAGAGGTCACACCTGATCCCATATTGAAGCAACACCCTGAAGTGCTCTTCCTATCGATGGCACTGCCTGCCCAATCTGAATCAACATAACCCTCCAGGTTAATCTTCTAATTCACATCGTACTTGAGCCCATAATCAACTATACCCCTCAGGTACCGCAGAACATTCTTTGCAACAATCAACTGAACATTTCTTGGATTTGTCAAGAACTGGCTCAAGGTGTTCATAGAAAATAAAATGTCTGGTCTCGTGTTCGTTAGGTACATCAAGGACTCAATCATCTGACGATACATCGTAGCATCAACCGACTCTGATGAAGCATCACTCAATAGCTTCAGGTTCGATGCCATAGGTGTGGCCATAGACTTGCAGTCCATCATTCCAAACCTCTTTAAGATCTCTACTGCATACTTCCTTTGTCCAAGAAAGATTCCATCTGCACTCTGCCACACCTCCATACCTAGAAAATAATGCATCATTCCCAAGTCCTTCATCTCGAACTCGGCAGCAATCTTTCTCTTTGTATCAGCAATCAACCCATCCATACCTATCACAAATAGATCATCTACATATAGTAGAAGCATCACTGGGTTTCCATCTTCAAACTTGTAGTAAAGGTTGGAATCTGCTTTACTTTTGGTAAAGTCCAAACTGGATAGAAAGCTGTCAATTCTGCCGTACCATGCCCTGGGTGCCTGTTTCAAACCATACAGGGCTTTCTTCAATCTGCACACATGAGACTCCCTATCATGTGTCTCAAAACTGAGTGGCTGTTCTACGTACACTTCCTCTTCCACTACACCATTCAAGAAAGCAGTCTTGACATCCATCTGGTGTATCTTCCATTTCATCACTGCAGACAGAGCAAGTACTAATCTGATGGAAGCGTATCTGGATACAGGTGCAAAGGTTTCTTCATAATCATATTCCTTCTTTCTGAGAGAAACCCCGAGCCACAAATCTTGCCTTATATTTTTCTATGCTACCGTTTGCAGCATGTTTGATCTTGTAGATCCATTTGGAAGTTACAACTGACTTCCCTTTTGGTCTTGGGACAACATCCCAAACATCATTCTTCATGATCAATTGGTATTCTTCGATCATAGCATCCTTCCATTCTTTCTGTTCTGTCGCTTCTTCATAACTGGAAGGTTCTTTATCAATGAAATCACATAGTAATGCTACATACTCGGAGTAGGATTTGGTCCTCTTTCTTTCTCTGTGATTCTCTTCTGGAGCCCCATATCTTTCCGCACCTTGGATAAGTTCTTGTACCCAAGCAGGTTTCCTCTTATGAGGATTCTTCTCCAGAGGTGGATCTACAGGTCTTTGTGGTTCTTCAAATTCTCGATCTTCTTCTTGAGCTTCTTCATTCATGGTTGTATCATGAATTCTTGGTGCTTCTACTTCTTTAGATTCTTCAGCAGGTTTCTTTCTGGATTTGTTGTAAGCTGTATCTTCATCAAATGTCACATCCCTACTAATGTCAATCTTCTTGAATCCTAGGAAATATATTCTGTAAGCCTTCGAGCTTTCATAGTATCCCACAAATATACCCTTCTTTCCTGAAGGATCTAATTTAATCCTCTTCTCTTTTGGAATGTGTATGTACACAGGACAACCAAATATTCTAAGATGGCTGACTTTTGGTTTCTTTCCAGAGAAGACTTCTTTAGGAGTCTTGTTCTCAAGTACTCTATGTGGAGTACGGTTCTGTACATACACCGCTGTTTTGGCAGCTTTCACCCAAAGATGCATAGGAAGGTCTTGATGATGAAGCATTGCTTTTGTAGCTTCCATGATAGTTCTATTCTTTCGTTCCACAATCCCATTCTGTTGTGGATTATAAGGAGTAGACAACTCCCTCTTAATCCCTAATTCTTTGCATAGCTCTTTGAACTCATTTGAAGTGAATTCTCTGCCATTATCTGATCGAAAGGTCTTGATCTTCTTTTCAGTGTGGTTCTTGACCAAGGCTTTGAATTCCTTGAACTTGCTAAATAATTTGTCTTTGTTCTTCATGAAATAAACCCATGTCTTCCTAGAAAAATCATCAATAAAAGAAACATAATATGCATACCTGCTTAGTGAGTTTGATGACATAGGACCACATACATCAAAGTGGATGATTTCCAAGATTCCTTTTGCTTTGCTTTCACTGCTTGGAAATGTCTTCTTTGTATTCTTTCCTTTCGCACATCCTTTGCAGACCCCATCACGTTTTGCTTGGATTTTTGGAAGACCTTCAACAACTTTGCTTGCAATAGGTAGTGCTCTGTAATGCACATGTGCAAGCCTTCTATGCCAAAGTTCACTTGGCTCTACTGTGTCATGGACGAAGGCTTGTTCTGGATGACCCTTTAGTTTGTACATTCCTCCTTCTTGTTCTCCAATCACCACCGCATCATCGATAGTCTTTCCTTTTGGCCACATGATGACTTGACCATTCATGAATGCAACCCTCATTCCTTTTGCATCTAATGCCGATATGGAGAGGAGGTTATTCTTGAGTCCTGGCATAAACAATACTTCTTTCATTGTTAGAGACTTTCCAGATTCTAGCTTATAGGAAGATTCCCCACTACCTTTTATTGGATATTGGTAGTCATCTCCTAGATTCACCTTGTGAGGTGATTTATGTTTTGACAGTCTCACAAAGGATTCCTTGAATCCTGTCATATGTTTGGAGGCCCCACTGTCTATAAGCCAATCATCAATTCCATGAGTAATGTTACCCGTGAGAGTGGAAATCAAAATATATTCATCCTCGCTTGAAGAATCTTCACTTTCATATCTGGTTCTCTTCTTGGATGGTTCATCATCCTCTATAGCATGAGCATGATGTCTTCTTTTGCTGCTCCTTTTTGATAGCTTTGGTTTCTTAGGACAATTCTTTGCATAATGTCCTGCTTCATCACATGTATAACATATGACCCTAGACAAATATTTTCTAGTGTTATCTTTGTGATAGTGCTTACCTCTAGGGTGACAAGATCTTCTTTTGGTTGACTTGGAGTGTACCGTGAGAACTTGATCTTCACTTCCCATATTTTCTTCTCGAGCTGCTATCCGTGCTTCTTCTTAAGAACACTCTTCCCATAGTCTGCTGAACTTGACTAACTTCTTTCTAGCACAGATTCCATGGATGAAAGAATCCCATGACCAAGGGAGGCCATTCAAGGTAGTCATCACAATCTCTGCATTTTCCACTTCTTCATCTACTGCTTCTAGTTGTTCCTTGAATCTGGGAGACTCTTGTGAAGTAAGACTGGATTGTTTCTGCATTTTGAATCTTCACATTCTTCAGTTGGTTTCTCAGAGTCATCTTCCGGTTTATGTTCTTCCATTCAAACAATTTGGTTAGGGCATCAAACATAGCTTTAGGTGTCTTGAGCGAGGACACCTGAGGGATAAGGTGATCCTTGATAGAATCAACAATGATCCTCTTTGCCATAACCAACTTCTTCTTATGCAAGGCCTTAGCCTCATCTCCCTCTGGAACTGGAACCTCCTCATGGATGTAGGTGTCTAACTCATTTTCTTCCAGGACCAGGGAGATCTTATACTTCCAAGCTTGGAAGTTATCAGCTCCCTCAAGCTTGGTATGATGAGACATCTTAACTGAGAACCTCAAATGGAAATACAAAATATTTTAGATCTTACCAGGTCAAGATGTCGGATCTGAATTTTGAGCTAAAATTAGAGTTGGTTCAGGAGCAAATTAGGGTTTTTCTTTTTCGGAGTTTTGTCCACCCAAATGCTTTGAAATTTATCCCTAACTTTGATTTTGGGGAGGAGATCAATCTAGGCCTAGGCGCACTAAAAAATTCCTCTTCTATGAAAAGCCCTAATTTCTGGCAGCAATGTCAGGTCCAAAACTGAAAAACCTTAGAATTGGATTCTGCTTCGACAGAAATATGCACCCTAAGGAGGAGAGTTATTCCACCTTACTTTTGCTGAAAATATATGGAGAGAGATCCACAAAGTAGGAATCCCTAGTTCCCATAGCTGCACAGTGTCTTCTTCTCAGGTTAGCTCTAATACCATGTTAGTTTTTTAACATTTAAGCTAGCACTATATGGATCTTTAACTGAGATAACAACAAGCACAACAATCAAACACAAGAGACAATGAACACAGTGTTTTTCCTCGGGGAAACCATAAATGGAGAAAACCCCGCAATGTCCTCAGAGATAGAATCAACACAAAAGGTAAAACCCCAAAATAGTAAGATGCACTCCCAACAGCAGTAACCTTCTTCTTCTCTAGTCCCAATGTCTTCTCCTTCCTCAACTATGCTCTACACCTGAGTGTGTATGTGATGTGCACTAAATAGAGAGTCCAGCTCTCTATTTATACTAATCCCGACATGACTAAAACCCTACTAGGGACGACCTCTACTAGGAGAGTCTAATAACCCTAGTGCCCCGGAACTGCGGGGACTTTAACCCTTAGACAATCGGAGGGTTACCCACAATGAATTGACATGACTTATTTACATTATTGATTCTCCTGATCCAAACATCGGGGCATGACATGACATGATAACATCCCAGAATAAACATCGGGTTACAATAGATAAGAAATACAAGTGAATAGATTCCAAAGTTACAATTACATCAACACATTTCACACCATGCATGTATCAGGATCATATGGGACACTGGGATCATTTTTGGTCTCATTTGTTTCAATTTTGGGGGCAACAAGCAACATTAGAGATTTAGTCACCACTTGAGAAGATGATTGTAATCAGAGTAGTGAAGCAACAAGAATGGTGATTCCTCTCTTAAATTTTATTGGAATCTTAAGAGACTCAAAGTTTGGTAACTCAGTACCAAGTTCAAAGAATTATACAGAAGCAAAAAGGGGTAAAAGATCAGAAAAGGTTTCCAAAATATAGATGTAAAGATGATTTTTGCAAATTTGGTTTTTATGGATTTGATTAATCCTTTTGGTGTTAGTGGTGATGTTACAGGATATATCAATATGCACAATCCACATCTCTTAAATTTTGGGAACACAAATTGCAGTACATGAGTTCCACTACTCAAATTGTAGCTAAAGAAAATTAATGAGCAGAACCATAAGAGAGCACTTGGTGCAAGGGAAAGAGTACCAAATGTGAATGCGACTTCGAAATATGAAAAATTATTGTAGCATACAAACTTGTCATTTCTTGAGGACAAGCAATATTCAGTGGGGAGGATTTTCATGTCCCCAATTAAATAATTTCCAAATAAGACTATTTGCAAATAATGTTTCACCAACTTACTAGTTCCTTAGGTTGAGATGGAGACATAAATTTTGTAATAAGGGGAAATGGGACCCAAAAATACTTTATTTTACCATATTAAAATTTAAGTGGGTCACAAAAATAATAAATTCCAAGAAAATAAGGTGCCATGGATTCATTAAGACACTTGGAAGCTTGTGGAGCCTTTGAGCGACTAGATTCCCCGCACACTTGGCATGATATTCATACAAATTTGAACACATGGGTAATGTAATATTATTGGATGGTTATGTGGTGGAAAATATAATATAATGAGACAAGGAATTCTAATTGGTAAATGAGGGTAACTCCAATGGAAGAGGAAGAGACTAGAAGACAAGGTGTGCCACTTGGAAGGAGATTCTATGCACTCTATGACAACAAATGATGGAAGATTCTATGACAAATTCAGACCTGATTGCTGACATATGAAAAATATGATATGAAAGGGATAAAAATATCCACCAATAGGTCGAATTTGGTAGTTAGAGGCAACCATTCAAATTGGGGAAAGAATTGGAGCATGAAGAGGAAGATAAGTGTCATGAGAGTTACTAAACCAATAAGATGAGTTGGAGGAAGAACATGGAAGGAAATTCGACCTTATGAGGCCTCATGAAGTTAATAAAAGGATTTTATGAGGAAGGAGAATATATTTTGATCATTTTTTAATTGGTCTTTGGCATTTTGGAGAGCTTTTTCTTGTCCATTGCACGATGAGTGTTCACTCTCCCTGCTAGTGAACCAATTTCGAAGGAGTTGGATTCCTTTCCAAGTTGGTTGATGGAGAGGACATTAAGAAATATCATTGGAGATTAATGAAGGATTTTTAGTTCCAGGTTTAAGTTCCATACAGTCGAATTCTCATCTATCTCCCCATTCTCTCATTCCTTCTTCTCCATTCCCCCAGACTCTCATGTTGATGGCGCACTTGTTGAAGTGGTCCTTGCACTTTGCTGAGTATATTTTATGCCCAGGATTGGGTATATTATGTATGGATATTTAATATCATCTACATATGATCTGTAAGTCTAAATATCATAAATATATTTATGAAAGGCTTGCATTCCCCATGCTCTTGAATAACTAGTTTTCATGGATTTGGCTTCAATATTGAAGTGGTTTTATATCAGATTTATATGAATTTTATGATGTTGGGAAAGACATATATTATGTAAGAATCTGTAATTTAATTCCCATATTCTATTAATCTCTAAATCTAAGAAACTTTTGTGTGAAAATCTTACATTCTCATGCCATTGTATCACTAGTTTCTATGACTTTGGCTTTAATCTTGAAGGAGTCTTGTATTAGATTTGTATGAGAGGTGTTATATGAGTTTTATGATGCTGTGACAGAAATATATGATGTGTTACTCTTTAATTTCATGTACCTATGCTCCGTGGGTCGAAATCCAAGAAATTCATACGTGAAACTCTTGCAATTCCATGCTACTAGTTCATTAATTTTCATGTAATTGACTCCCATACTAAATGCGTTGTATACCATAATTGTATGAAGGGATTTATATGGTATTTAATATTAATTGAGAATAAATTTGTATTATGTATATGATCCCTATATTTCAAATCTTGGTCTTAACCTTTAACTCTACCTTTCATATGTCAAAATCGAGCTAGTTATGCAATTTCACTGAAAGTTATCAAACGAATGTGGAACTCTATAACTAGTTTGTAGAACTAATAACCATGTGTAATGAAAATTCATGAGTTCTTATATCAGGCCCCATACTCTTCTTACAAATTTGTGAGTTTCATACATGATTTGGAATCCCAATTGGCCTACACCCTAGGGGGGATTTCATCACAATTTCCTAGTAATTTTTGACCTTTTTGTCATCAGCCCTAAAAAACGTTGCAGAGGTATAAAGTATGATAAAAAGTACCCATAAAACACCTTGTGATGTATTAAGACTCAAAATACCATCTCCTTTCAAATTCATGACCATTTGGTGAAAGTTGGAACCCTCTAGTGTCATGACTAGTCAAGCTCGAATTTTGCCCGAATTGCACTTTTCTCCAAAGTTTCAAAAAGAGACATTACAGCTCAATTATTTTGATGTTAGTATATTGTTCCATAGTTTAGAAACAACATGGGAATGTATATTAGAGTAGAAAACATGACATAGGAGATCATGTAGTAACCCTATGGTCGCAGAGTCATAGGTAACTCCATAGAGAGTACCATCTCCTTTGTATTTGCATTTTGATATGAAGAGAAAGGCATAGTCCTCATTTGTGGATGGGTTTTTTCCTCATAGTGGGTTCTCCTAGGGTATATATTATATTATTGTGTACTTATTTTCTCTAGTTATTCTTATTTTAGTTCCAGTTATTTAGTATTCAATAAAAGTAAGCTAATAAAAGTAACTAGGTTGTAAGATCCATTATGACGAACTATTCTAGTGGATTATCCACGATATTTTATGAATCATAGTGATATTCAAGTTTTATTTTTGGTTTTTTGGGTAGTCGTAAGATCCAAAAGTTGGCAAAAAAGTCTTCAAACCCTAGCCATGGTGGATGAGTATGTATAAGGAGCAATAAACGATTATGACCAATGATTTAAAAAGCTAGAATTACAAGTCAACGATATCCTACACAACATGTCAATCCTCATGGAGGATCTAGAGACAAGTTTGTACCTTTCAAGGATTTTGGAGGCTCTAAACCAAATTTTAGATCACAGGGGAAATTATAAGATAAAAGCGACTAAGAAAAGGAGCCGATGGAATATCCTAAGAAAGAGAAACTGAGTTCTAGTACCAATATTCCTTCCTGGTCTCTTTTCAAGATAGAAGAAAAGGTCGATATCAAACTGCACCAAGGTGAGATCAATTCTTTACATTTGAGATCCTAAGAAAGAGAAACTAAGTTCTAGTACCAATATTCCTTCCTGGTCTCTTTTCAAGATGGAAGAAAAGGTCGATATCAAAACTGCACCAAGGTGAGATCAATTATTTACATTTGAATCATTGGTTGCAGAAGTTAAAGGTTTATTTTAGTATCCATCAAATGGTCGAGGATCAAAAGATCGTATTTTCTCGACTAAAGTTAGAGGGACATGCATTAACCTGGTGGGAAATCCACATGAAGCACTTAGGCTATAGTTTAATATGATAATGAATAAGTGGGATGGATTTAAATCCCTAAGCAAGACTCAGTTCCACCCTATTGGATATGCCAAGGACCAATGGATCCATTGGCATTACTTTAGGAAAAGGTAGGGGCAAAGTGTGCAATAATACACCACCGAGTTTAGGAATATGACTATCATGTTGGGTATCTCAACCAAGAACTGAGATGTACTCCTCAAGTATCTAAAGGGTCTACACTGTCATTTATGGAAGCAAGTGGTTCTCTTCAAACACAGGAAAGTTGATGAGGCATGCGTACATGCACAATACTTGGAGAATATAGACCATAAGAAAGGAAAACCAAGTGGTTCTAAATAGAAAGAGAACCAAGAAGCTACCAAGGAGGGTAAGAATAAGTGGAAACAAAATGTTAAGAAGACTACAGCCATGACACATTAGTGCAATGATCCAAAAAGCCATTGTAACTATTGTAATATCGATGGTCACACTGAAGAAAAGTGTTGGAATCTAAATCAAGAGTTGAACCCTAATAAAGACAAGAAGGATGTGAAGAAGAACCTTCTAGCCATGGATTCAACCAAAGAGGTAAGAAGAAAATCGAATGTGGATGAGAAGATTGCATGCACTTTAGTTTATAAGGAGGTGAAGTTGGGTAGTATTCATAACAAGGAAGAGAATGATATGACAAAACTCTTCCACATCGGTATCCATATCAAGAATAGCAAGATGGATTCTCTATTCAATTTCGTTTCATAGGATAATATCATAGTAGAATATCTAGTAAGTAAGATTGGATTGGAAGTACATGATCATCCTAGCCCCTATCCATTGGAATGGGTAAATAAGGATACACATCTTAGAGTCACAAAACAATGCAAGATTAAATTTTCCATAAGTGTTGATTATCTTGATGAAGTGGAGATATACATAGTTCCCATTGATGTTTTTGATGTAGTGTTTGGAATCCCATATATGTATAAGAGGGATGTGAGCTTCAAAAGGAGATCAAACCAATATTGCTTGATCAAGGAAAATAAATATTTCATCATCAATGTGCACAAGGGAAATTCAAATATCTCTATGGTAAGTGCCAACTAAGCGAAAAAGATGATCAATTCAAGTATAAAGTTTGTGTTTATTTTCTTAACACATAATCAACAAGAAGGTGAATCGGTAAAGGTAAAGGAATATCTATAAGGATGTACGAAAGAATAGAAACACTAGTTAGAGAAAAATTTACAGGCATACAAGTGTTTGTGGAGCCTAGGGGGGATACTTTCTAAGAGGGAAATAGAGCACAAGATACACATACTTATATATTCTCCATTACTGAACACATGACTATACAGATAATTCGTTCTAGAAGCAAAATAATTGAAGAAGTAGTTTCAACACCTGCTAGACCAAGGAGTAATCCAACCAAACACCTCACCTTTTGGACCAACTACTATAATATTTCCCAAGAAGGATGGGATTTGGAGGATGTGTATTGCTTACTAAGCTTTAAATAAGATCACCCTCAAGAATAGGTACCCTTTTCCCTGGATTGATGATATTTTGGACTAGTTGCAGCATGTCAAGTACTTCACCAAGTTGGATTTCAAATTAGGATAACACCATGCACGATTGAAGGAATAAGAAACCTAAAGACCACCTTCAATACCAAGCATGGTTTATATGAATTCTTAGCAATGCCATTTGGTTTATGAATTGTACCAGCTATATTTATCTCTTTGATGAATGATGTATTATACCCTTTGTTAGATTTATTTGTTATAGTGTATCTAGATGACATATTGGTTTATAGTGCTACCTAGGAAGCACATTTCTCACATCTCGAGAGGGTGTTGGAGACTTTGAAAAAACATAAACTCCTGGAAAATATTAAGAAATGTGAATTTGTTCAACAATCCTTGGTGTATTTGGGGTATGCGATTCATGGAGGAGAACTTAAGATTAATTTTGAAAATATGGATGCCATCACTAAATGTCCTACTCCAATAAATTCCATTTAAGTTAGGATCCTATCGAGGGAAACACAATACATTTAGAAGTTCATAGCTTCCTTTTTTGGTTGTGGTTGCACCTCTTCATGCCATAAAAACTAGAATTCCATTTAAGTTAGGATCCTATCGAGGGAAACACAATACATTTAGAAGTTCATAGCTTCCTTTTTTGGTTGTGGTTGCCCCTCTTCATGCCATAAAAACTAGCAAAAAGAGGTTCTTGTGTGGGAAGTATCCACAAAATTCCTTTGAATAGGTCAAACAAAAGATCAGTCGGGCACCAATTCTCGCATTATGTAATTAGTATAATCCTTTTGAATTAGAGAAAAATGCAAGCAGGTATGCTATGGGAGTGGTTTTGATGGAAGGAGGGATGCTAGTATGCTATCATTCTAAAATGTTCCATGGAGGCATACTAAAATTCCCTACATATTATAAGGAACTACATACCATGGTTCAACTTGTTAATAAGTGGGAGTACTATTTGATGGGAAAGGAGACCATTATTCACACTAATCACCAACAATGTAGTATTTGCAGGGCCAGAGTAAGCTATAACAAACACAACACCACAAGTGGATGGGATTCTTATGACAATCCCCCCTAATCATCAAATATAATAAGCGTATTACAAAAAATATAGAATGATTGCTCTCAATGCGTCCTGCAACCAAGATCACAACTTTGGATACTCTTATGCATATGGATCCTTTCACCCATTATGCATACAAGGAGGAATATTACATAAAAGATGAGGACTTCGAGGATGTATTTTAGTATCTACAATGTCAATTCCATGTAGAAGAAGGTGATAACAAGGATGAATATCATATCCAATATGGGTCACTCTACAAGATAGATAAGCTTTGCATTCATAAAGGGTGAAAGATTGCAACTCATGAGAGAGGCTCACACCAAGTCCAAATTGTAGGGAATTTTGGTGTTGGGAAGATAATAGCCAACTTGAAAATGTATGTTTATTGGACAATAATGAAATAAATCATATCTTAATTTATCATGGGATTCATACTTTATTGTACAAACAATCCTATTAATAGGAAGCAAGCTGTAACACCCCTCCATCACATATTGTATTAGTGTTAGGGGCATACTTTGGTTATAATATAGGTGTGCGACAAATTCATGATGAAAAAACGAGTGGGTCCTACCCCCAAACAATAGTATTTGTGAAATTATGATTCACATCAATATCTAGAAGCTAAGAGAATCCCCACAACAAAATAATTTTACAATACATGAAGAAAACAGTGTAAAAGATAAAAATTAACATATAGAGATGGTGCCAATAATTGAGTTTTCTATTACAATACAAAATGTAAACATGTCTATAATATGATTATATTACAATAGTATAAAATCTTTATCCTTTGGAGGAAAATTGGTGGCATACATGTGGTAGGCTTAGATTGGACCACAAACCCCCCTAGGTGGACCAATAAGTTCCCAAACCACCTAAAATAGTCACAAATGGCCATGTGAATAATTGGGGAAGCATGATTGGTCATAAATAAGGCTCAATTAGGCATGCTGGAGTGCATGGGTAAGTGGGAGTGGCTCTAGGTAGCAACAAATGGTCCAAAATAGCAAAAAAAAACTCAAAAATAATGCATGGGCTCCATTTCTCAAACCAGATCCATGGTTTAAGGAGTGGGAGCACCCAAAGGGACAAAAGTGTAATTAATGAGGGAAATCATGCTCCTGTTTGACTAAAATTTGAGCATTGGGTGCAATTAATGGTCCAAAACCCCCAATAACCTTAGGAAGCCATCATGACCAATGTTTGGACTATGAAACATAAGTGAAAATGAATGAGACTATGGTCCTAGGTGGTATGTGAATATGGTAATAGGTTTTATGATGTTTTAACATGCACCACTTAAGCATGACATAGTGTAGCCACATCAAAAATTCAGGCCTTGGCAACTAAGGCTCAAGTCACCTCTTTACAAAAAATAATTTGTCCATATAACCAAGGTAAGCAGGAAAACCACATGGGAATAAAACCTCCCCTCTAAAATGAGCATGGAGAAAAATATGAAAGTGAATATCAGTCATCACCATGTGTCACCCACCCTAAAGAGTGATCTAAGATAGGCAAATGTATTCTCTCTGAAGCTCTTGGTCAAGATGTCAACAGTTTGTTCTGTAGATGGGAAATACTGCAATGATATCACCTGCTCATGCAATAAGCTTCCGATGTAGTGCATGTGAATCTCAATGTGCTTGGTCCTTTGTCTCTGTATTGGATCTATGGATATATTGATTTCACTTTTATTGTCACACCAAATGATAGTGGGTGAATCAAATGAAAAACCAAGTTCTCCAAGAATGTCATGCAACCACACACATTGTGTAGTTGCATTCACTGCTCCTATGTACTCGGCCTCAACCGATGAAATGGAAATAGTGTGTTGTTTCTTACTTTAAAAACATATGGGACCATGTGCAATAATGAATGCATAACCTAAAGTGGACTTCCTGTCAGTGGAATCTCCATCCCAATCCCAATCAATAAATCCAACTAGTTCTAGTGGAGAACTAGCACCATAGTGTATCCCGAAGTGTTTGGTTCCTTGCATATAATGAAAGATAATTTTAGCAGCCTTCAAATGGATCTCATTATTCTCCTACACATATATTTCAACAACACCTACTGCATAATCCAAATCGGGTCAAGAGTGTGTGAGATACAACAAGATCCCAACTAGTTGCATATACAATGAGTTGTCTACTAATGGAGATGAACCAAAATCACCTAGTTTTAATCCTAAAAGAAAGGGACACTTAATTTATTTACATTCAGCCATTTTTAAATTTAATAACAGGTATAAAGAATAATTTTATTGGCTGACCTTAGTACCTGCATCATATTTCTCAATCTCCAAGCCAATAAATTGTTTTAAATGCATTGTGCAATGAAGACTTAATTGAACCTATATCAACAATGCAAATTCCAGTGATCAAAATATCATTAACATGCAATAATATGATCTAAATAGAGTCATGTAAATTCTGAAAATACACATTATGATCATATTTTCATCTTTCAAAGCCTTGTGAGAGAAGAAAGTTGTCCATCTTGGCATACCAAGCCCTTGGGGCTTACTTGAGGCCATAGAGAGACTTATTCAACCTGAAAAAAAGTGAAGGATCATGAATTAAACCTTAAGGATACTCCATATAAATATCCTCATGAATTTCACCGGTATAAAATCACTCTTCATATCTATATGGTGTACCTCCCATCGCTTAGATGCATCAATGGACAAAACTAGCATGATTGAGTCCATCTTTGCAACCTGTGCAAATGTATCTGTATAGTCCACTCCATGGACTTCAGAGAATCCTTTGGAAACCAATATGGCCTTATAATTCACATATGAACCATCAGAATCCATATTTATCCTATAAACCCACTTAGATTTCCCTAGTTTCCTCTTGGAAGGTAGAGGAACCGACTCCCAAGTTTCATTGTATTGAAAATACTTGAACTCTTCTTGCATGGTTGTTTAACATATTGGGTCATGTAATTATTCTTCATATCATTGTGTATAATATCCAACCATCACATAAAACCTCTCTGGAATATTTGCATCACAAGTGGAGAAAGCATTGTGAAATTGAGATCTAGTCTTCCTAGAGTTTAGTCGATCTCCTGCAAGATCACTGGTTGCTTGTATGGTTTTCTCAGCCCATTTTGGCCTTATGGGAAATTCATTATCTTCATTCATGTATCATATTCATCTTCCATATTAGAATCATAAAAATCAGAAAGAGAAACATCACATACATCATCATTGAGTAGAGGGTGTGAACAATCCCCCTCTACTAGCTCCACCTCTTCCATGGACTCTTCTTCAATTTGTACATGTCTCTAAATGGATGTTTTATGAGATGAGGGAAGAAATATATTGTATAAATTTGAATATTCAGAATATACAACCATTATGGACTCCTTTCTCTAAGGTTTCAATGCTTTTCTCTTCTCGGGAGGAACTGTAGCCCAAGCCTTTGAGCCAAAAAACCTAATATGAGAAACATTTGGATTCTGACCTCTCCAAGGGTCAAATGGAGTTTTATTGTACAATGTTTTGTGTAAATAAATTCTAAACACATGCATCACAATTTATGGCCTCACCCCATATCTTAGGATACAAATACTTAGACTCCAACATGCATGTGGCCATCTCCTTTAATGCTTTATTCTTGCGTTCTACCACAACATTTTGTTGTGGTGTGTAAGGCACTGAATGTTGCATTTGAATGCCATTCTCTTCACATAGATGTTGTAGGTTATTATTGAAATATTCCTTTCCAATATCAGTCCTTAATATCTTTATCTTATTCCCACTAAATTTCTTAACAAAAGCTTTGAAAGCTTTGAAGATCTCATACACTTCAAATTTTTGCTTGAGGAAAAACACCCAACAATACCTTGAGAAATCATCTATGAATGTTAATACATACCTTGAGTTTTCATAGGAGGGTGTGTAAAGAGGTCCTATCATATATGAATGGATCAATTCAAGCACTTGGACATCCCTTCTTTCCTTCCCCTTGTCATACTTGTGCTCTGCATGCTTCCCAACAATGCATCCCTTGCATGTGCCTTTGGAAAACTTGATGCTTGGAAGTACTTCAACCATGTTTTCCTTGCTCAAATATTGAATATATTTGTATTTGAGGTGTACAAACCTCTCATGCCATATATTGATGGTCTCATTTTCATGTGACAGGAGCGCATTCCCTAAGGAGTAACGAAGAAAGTGTGAACACTTGTACATTCTTGACTCATGATCTTCAATACCCACTGCAATAACTTTTCATGTAGAAATTTCAGATATTTCCACATCATATTAAGTGAATGAAACTCTCTTAGTCGAACCTATATGTATCATTTTATAGAAATAGAGTAGGTTTTCTGCAATATCAAGCATATACAACACATTATTGAAGTACCCATTGTCAAGATTGATCATGTCAAGCCCTTTGATTGGGATCTCAGAGTCATAACCCATGAGGATGGATGGACCACTGTATGGATGTAGGGATGATAAGGATTCTTGTGTATAATCCATGTTACTTGAGGCACATGAATCTATGATGAAGGAGGAAGAGCCAGAATATCCAGCAACCAGTGCATGGCATCTCTCCTTGTTTTCATAATTCAAACCTCCATCCTTCTTCCTTGCACCATATGAAAGGGGAATGTTGTTATTCTCAAGGAGTTTTTCCATCATATCAATGGTATTATTCATGCATGCACTTTATGGATTCCAAAATTTGTGACAGTAAGTGCATTTTTCTTCTCTTTCTTCTTTCCTTTGTCCTTCCTAAGATTCGAATCCCCATCAGAAGATCTGGGATTCTCCTGCTTCTTCTTCTCTTATTGCTTCTAATCCTTGGGATTATTCTTTCCCTTTGATTGAATAGAAACAAATCCATAAAGGGATTGATCCTTGGTGGATTTGATGGTACCCATTTGAACCAACTTATCTTGTTCTTGAGTCAAAGACTCCATGAAGTCTGCCAAAGCTTGAATTCTCCAATTTCGAACGGTCAGCTTGCATGAGTGGAATTCTTAAACAAACACTGAATATTCAGGACCTAGCTTCAAAAGTATGGACAAAATAAGCTAATATTACTTCTTTTCAATGCCACATTACTTCAGTTGAATTACCAGATATTTAAACTTGGTGAAAAAGTCTTGGATTGTCTCAAAGTGAGTTGGGTTCAAGGTGATAAACTTGTTTTCAAGTTGGTGGCCTCTTAGTTCATCAGCATTCCAAAATAATGACTTGGGATTGAGCCACACTGAATTTAGTGTTGTAATATTTTTGACATGGAAAAGGAGATCTCTTGAAATGCTGAGACATAACATGCCAAATGATTCATCCAATATGTTAAAAAGTTTGGACTTCTCAACAATTGAGTTTGGATCATTTTTTGTCCCTGTGATAACTCTA
Organism: Pseudotsuga menziesii; assembly: GCA_001517045.1. NCBI lineage: Eukaryota > Viridiplantae > Streptophyta > Pinopsida > Pinales > Pinaceae > Pseudotsuga > Pseudotsuga menziesii. Next base: position 842,004 of record LPNX010669527.1, on the reverse strand, counting down.
GAGAGACCTCTCTATCTTAGCTGGATCGCCATCTTGTCCTTCCACTTAAAATAATTGAATGGAGTGATCAAGATAACATGATACTGCTCCATTTGTTGTTGCTCACTGAGTGACAAATAACACTTGAACAACCTGCAAAATGCAAACTCTCAATCTGTTGGAGGAGACCCTAGATTGCAATTAGAAACCTATGAACTCTTTGAATTCAACTTGCATCTCCAAATAGCTTTGATACCATGTGAAAACCTGATTCACAACAATATCTAGAATCTAAGAGAACCCTCACAACAAAATAATTTGACAATACATGAAGAAAACAATGTAAAAGAGCAAAATGAACACATAGAGATGATACCAATAACTGAGTTTTCTATTACAATACAAAATGTAAAGTGGTCTGGAATATGATTATATTACAGTAGGATAAAATAGTTATCCTTTGGAGGAAAATTGGTGGCATACATGTGGTAGGATAAGATTGAACCTCAAACCCCCCTATGTGGACCAATAAGCTCCCAAAACACCTCAAACGATCATGAATGGCCATGTGAATCATCGATGAAGAATGCTTGGTCATAAATAAGGGCCAGGTAGGAATTATTGAGTGCAAGGGTGAGTGGGTGTGGATCTAAGCAGCAATAAATGATCCAAAATAACAAAAAACACTAAAAAACAATGCATGGGCGCCATTGGTCAAACTAGATCCATGATTTAAGGAGTGGGAGCACTCCAAGAGACCAATCTGCCAGTAATGAGGGAACTCTTGCTCTTGGTTTACCAAAATGTGGGAGTTGGTTGCAATTAATGGTAAAAAACCCCCAATAATCTTAGGAAGCCATCATAACCAATGTTTGGACTATACAACATAAGTGAAAACGAACGAGACTATGGTCCTAAGTGGTATGTTACTATAGTACTATGTGGTATGATTTTTTGACAATATTATATTATATGCCTATGTTAAAATACTATAATAAGGACATGGGGAGTCATAAGAATATACATGTATAACTTAATAAATTAAAACAAATTTAATCAATAGTTAGATTAAAGAGGGGGTTATTAAAGGAAAATATTAAAATAAGCAATTATTATTTATTTATGTAATTAAGTAGAATTTTGCATGTGGACATGTATCCAATTGAGGGGAGCTTGGAAACCCTTAAAAAGGGGGAAATTAGAAGGGCAATGTGATATTTTTTCTTCCTTCTTTCTCTTCCTCATTAGTTCAAGGTTTTGGGAGTAGATGGGGGGAGGATGGAGGTTGGAGGAAAAGGTTACGATTTTTATGATGATGGCTTGTCCATATTGATATTGCTAAGTGAGGGCTTGCAAGCTTTCATTTTATGACTGAGAGGTTGGTTTGGAGGAAAGTGGTCCCCCACATGTGGTTTTCCTAGTAATTGCTACCATGGTCCAGACTGCTTCTATGGTATATATGTAAGTCCAAATTTCTATCTCAGTTATGTATTCATATTATTATATTATTTACTTTGTGTTCATAGTTAACATGAAGATACATATGTGATTTCCTCTTAAATATAATAATGAGTAAGTTTCTCCATAATTATTTGCTTACTATTTTTATCAAATTTTCTTAGTGTTAATATATCTTGATTTGAACATGAAATGTAATTAAATATATGTTGTTTGGAAGTATATTTACCCCCTTAATTAGAATTTCATGTCCATTTGGTAAATAGGCCTTACATTTTGGTATCAGATCTAAGGCACCAACCATAGGCCTTTGGATACTTAAGTTAGGTAATTCCCATCCTTGGTCTCCTCCATATTTTATTGTATGTTCATGAACCCTTTTTCCATTTTCTAAGTATTTTACCTTACTAGAAGTCTACAAGAGCATAAGGCATGTATTCAAGGATTTAAAAAGCTTTCTTCAAAATGCAAACTTGAATAGATAAGATAAAATAATTCAAAATTTTAGATACAAAATTCTGTTTAATTTTTTTATCAACATAAAATACGAACTTGATTGCATATTGGTCCACCTGCATCCATTAATCACACAACTTGTTTTCATTTTTAGTTTGTTCTAACATATTTCCATTTCTGTCATTCAAAACTTGGAAATCATATTTCCACCAAACCCACGTAGTTAATATTCCAAATCTATTATACTACCATCACCCTTGTGCCTCCTCTCATTGAAGGTAGGATTCAATTGAATCCGCCTCGATAATTGATTAAATTGAGCATTACAATTTCTGAAACTTTGAGCAATTACTGATAGACTAATATTTTTTGGTTTCAAAATGACATTCCACCAATTTTTTGTCTTAATTCCCTTAGATAAAACATATTATAAAGGTAACTTGAAAATGCTTTTTATAGGGTTTTTGAAACAATGGGCTTAAATTTAGGGATAAATACTTTGTTATGATAATTGTGACTAGTACAATCATTGTAAGAATTTAATATTTCTTGTCCCAAAATATTTATGCTAAATTTTAGTCTATGAATATTTTTTAACTTAATATTTCAAACCGTAGAAAAAAGTGGGTCATATTTTGTCACTACCACATCAACAATTTCTCCGAGGCATATGCTTGTTGATACACTTCAGTCGATAGGGGTTCACTCATTGTCGACACCCTTCAACACAATCTCCCTAAACATCGTCTCAAACAAGTTTTAACCTGCCCAACAACACCTGCGAAGAAGATACAATCTCACTCGAGATGTTTGAGGGAGGGCTACAGGAACCACATTTACGCGGAAAGGAAGAGGACTTGCACACTTAATCTCACTATACCACAATGCATTTCATAGATCCAAGATATTTTAACATATCATTTATCCAATATGCCGAGCAAATTCCAGTATCACAACAATCATGATTCAAGTTAACTTAACAAAGATGATGACATATAAGAACCCATTAAACACATAAAGAATTAGCATCATCCAGATAAGAAGAAAATCATAGATAGCATTATTCAAACATAAATAAATCACATTATTCATACATCATAGATCACATCATTGCAGGTTAAAACAAAGACAGATTTTTCACCAACATTCATCTCATATTAGCTTCGAAGATCAAAATACATCCCTTGGCTGAAATCCTCATACCAAAACTCATTCATCTGCAGATCAGACTCTAAACTCACTTGTCAATGGATAAACCTATTATCTGATGATTTATTGACTCTACTTATAACTCTATTTATAGGCTTACGCCTTTACAAAAAGGTCCACATAAGCCAACTTCCTAACTAACTTGGACCAAAATTATAGCTAGTTTCGACCAGACCGACCACACTTTTTGGTTACTTCCTCTTGCACGATCTACTTTGGCACTTGTCGCTATCTCCTTTGTCACACTTTGTGCAGTTAAATCCCTTGCCAATAGGACCCCAACACAAAATTGTGGCTCGTCCTTGAGCCACATCAGGTGCGTATTATTGGTTCCTTCAGCTTGGTCTTGAAGCTGTCATGTTCTGTTCGCATTTGCTTGACCTCTTATTTGACCTTTGTGCTCAACGTCGTGCATTATTCTACCTATTTCTTTGTTGGGTGACCTTGAGATACTTGTGACACTTTAGTCTATGCCTCCTATGTGGTTGCAAGTCATTCCATTTCTTTAGGTGCTAATTGCTCAACGTCCTCTTGGAAGTGATCTAATTGCACCGTCCTGCGCCGATGTTGTTCTCTTTCCTTGGTGACTCTCTACTACAGTGCTTTCAACTCTGTCACCTTTATCACTTACATAGTTGGTTCCATCATTCTTATTGATCCCTGCATCGCTATCAGCTGTGCTTCTGGCTCATTGAGCTGCGCACCTAATTGTTGCAGCTGGTCATCCTGAACCTCTCGCATCTAGAACTGCATCATATATTAGACAATGGAGTTGGATTCTTTCTCCAACTTTGCTAGTTACGTTGTTTCCTCCTCAACATTTATTCTACGCTTTACTACTTGCTCAGGTGGTGTACTTGGTACTGCATGTTCCTGCAGCTCCTCATTCTCCTTCTTTAATTCAACGACTATTTGGCCTAGTCGCACTACCTTTGCTTTTGCAAAAATATTTGTAGTGATGTCTAGAATTTCCTTGAATGTAGCTGAGATGGCCCTCTCTAGTTTTTCTTTGTCACCGGAACACTTGGTTTTTGCAATTACCACTTCCTCTTGCACCTTTTTCATTCATTCTATCTCCTATTTTGCTTGTGTTATCTGCTCCTGCAATTTGACTAACTTATCATGCACAATCTCTTCACTGTTTGTGATTTCTTGACTTGTTTCCTTGTGCAGTCATGATAGCATATGCATCAGTAGGTCATTGATGTTGAGGTTAATCACGTCGAATTTCTACATGGTCGCATCAACATCTTCACTTCGTGTTGCCAGTGTGCATGGTGGAATCTACCCAAGCCACACCCTTTTTCAATTACTTATCTATGTTTCTCTTTGCAGCATGTCAGTCTTCTCTAGAACTGTATTCATCAGTTATTGCAACAATCCCTTGACTTGTTGAAAAAAACTTCGTCGAATGTTGCTTCACTTCTGCTTGGTTTTCACTGGTCGTAGTGGTAATTGCGTCCAATATTCGACTTACTTGATCTTCCGCCATCTTTGGTGTGTTGATTATTTCTCCTTGTGTGAATATTAATTTTGTTCATCCTTCATCTCATTTCCTTTCCATCTTTGAATCTGTCGGAGTGGCAGATGATTCTTCTTGCGACTATTCCTTAGAAGCATTTGTTTGCTCTTGCTCTTGTTTAGCTGGAATAATGGGTGGTGACCCTGTCTCTATATTCAACAGCTTGTCGATACCGACATGAACCTTCCATTACATAGTCCAGTCATCAATGATAGAATCTAAATATTCATCTATCAACTTGTATGTCGTTGTTATCTATTGGTGGTACACGTCCCTCCTTGCCTGAATGTGTATTGTGTGCGACCCCATTGTGAATCATGCCACCCGTATGTACTTTGTTGTGGCCTCCTCAGTGAGGCACAAAACCTTCCATGCTGCGTCTCTAAGTCCATAATAATATAGGTAAAATTGGATGTTGGAGTTATTTTTCCTCTCCTTAATGTCAAGTTCCCATAGGTTCTAATACCGTGCTCGCTTGCACGTTCTGACTTCCTCAATGTCAATCCCCTGGTAGAACTCAGGTTCCATCCAACCCATATGCACGATCAATATCAAAAGCCATAAATAAGTAAATGGCCTCTTCCCCTCCTGCGCCAACATGGCATCCTCCGTTAGTTGGTTCAACAAAAACAAGGACTAGTTCATCTGAACCCCTTCTATGCACTACTTCATGCATGCAATCACCCCCAATGTGCATTGGTTGGGTATGTTCTTTCACAAAATTTTTACAGTCAGTAGCTTTACTGCGACTCAAACGACTTTGTCATTGATAGTCCTAATGACATATTCCCGCTTGTCTCGAATGATGCCATACTTATTCTTGGGCTTCGCAACCAACCTTTTTTCATTGTATTTTCCATGGAAATACTGTGATGGATAGACCCATACCATTGTAAGTCCAGTGATTTGGGAAAATAGGTCGATTGTAACAGAAACTTTGTTATCCAAAAAAATATATCCACCAGGGAAGCACGATAATAGTTTCTTCACACATGCATTTAGTTCTGCCAAACAACCGAAATGTGGCATATGGGTAATTTCCAATAGTCCCAATTGCTGCAAACCCAAATTCCATTGTGTCGGCACTCTAGTGACTGGACCTCCTTTTCCCTATGGTTGCTTCTCATAGGGTTCTGTGGTGCATTCTGGATACACCAGAATGTCTTCTTCAAATGCTACACAATATTCATGGTGACATGCACACCCTTCAGTGTCACCAATAGATTAATGAGTTGCACTGGTGGTGCGTCAGCCTTACGTGATGGTACATAACCTAGAATGCCATCAACTATCGACCCTTTTTTGTGCTGTAGAATCCGCTCCTCCTATCGTTGATGGGCCGACCTATACCTCTACCTCTACCACCCTGGTTGCACTCCACGTCAACTTGATCCATCTCTGTGGATACTTGGAGCGATTTGCAGACCTCTTTTTCTTTGGAATCCACGTTAATACTTCCTGGATTTCTGGTCTCTCTTCTACAATCGACACACTCAGTTCTAGTGATCCCTGTGTACTGCTAGTCAAAATTATCTCGGCCATTACTAGTCTATCTCTCACGCACTCTACACTGATCTATTATAGTTGCCTTCATGCTCAATCGTTCTCTTAATTGTTACAATGGTTCAAAAAACACCCCCCCTATCGATTCTTATAGCCTTGGAAGTGCTTGTGCGAATTATTTTGATCATCATAATCGAATCCCTCAATGATCGACCAAATATGCCATCGATTCTACAAATACAACGGTCCAATTCCTCATAAATGTCTGTCTCATCCAATTGCATGGTCTCTCGTCGATTTTAATTGTTGCATTTATTACCCGATTTGACTGCATCTCCCTTCGTTTGATATCATTGAGCTCCTTTCTTGTTGCAATTTGTGCCTGTTTTCTTCTCTGTCGACCCTTCTTGCTGTGGTTACCTACTCCTTGGTTTGTATTTTTTTTACTGCATGACTTCTTAGTCATTGTGCTGCAACTGGCGTTCCCAATAGGGTTTTAGTCAGCTTCCATTCAATAGATTTTGTAGCAGTATGCCATCTAGCTACTGCAATTGCACCGGACATCCATCAATGATGAAATGAATCACGCAAGTTCCTAACAAATGCATTTGTAGCTTACCTGGGTGCTTTGCGAACTTGCTGTCATATAGTAGAACCATATCTCCATGCTAGAATTACTTTGCTTTGACATGATGGTAGTTTCATGCCTTTTGTCGATCCTTTTCCACTTGTTGATGGAAACCCGTGATGAACCGATCCTCCTCAAGTTGTAACAATTGTTTCAACTGTTCTTCAGCCGGTCCTTCATCACTTATACTTGTTGCTGCCTCTATGCATAGGATGGGAACAATTTACTCCATTGGAATGTACTCCTTCAATGGCGTTTCTCCCATCAATCTCTTACATGTTTTTCTGTATGCCCATAAAATTGCATGGATTTTTAGATCCTAGTCATTGCGATTAGCATTACATACCTTGGTTAGCGCATGTTCCAATAACTTGTTGAATGTGTCGACTGCTCCATTCGCTTGTGGGTGATATGGAGTACTCTTCTTGTGGTGGATATTGAATTCCTCCATCATTGCACTAATGGTGCAATTGAGAAAGTGACTCCCTTGGTCACTCATCAATATCTTGGGACAAACAAACCAAGTAACAACATTTTTGAATAAGAATCTTGTTGTTGTCGCAATGGTACAATCTGTCACTGGTGATGCTTTCATACATCTAGTCAAGTAGTCTGTCGTCATGATGATGTATCATGCACCTGTCCATTTTCCTAGCAGATTGATGGGTCCCAAAAAATCCACCACCTACTTATCAAATGGCTGCAACGTCACCTAATGTACTAACGGAATTTTATCCTATCGTGATGGATTCCCCATTCTTTGACAAATGTGACAAATTTTTGCATAGTTTGTGGCATCATTGTGCATTGTTGGACACCATAAGATAGCTCATAGTATCTTCCTAGTGGTTGTGTGACCTTCGTAATGTCCTCCTGCAGTTCCATCATGTGCTTCAACCAATATTCTCTCCTTCTCATGAGACATAACATATTGTAGAGTTTTCCTGCTATTAGCTGAAAATCCACAACTCTAATGACCAGTTGATTATTTTGACTAGTGGTGAATTCCTCCAGTATTAAATTGAGAACATAGATCTGTGGGAAAACACGCAACTCACAAAATAGATCACACAATTTACTCAGCAATTGAAGAATGAAATAGTGCAAAAATGGCTTGCAGCTATGAATGCTTTCATTAATAAAAAAATTAATTAGATAATAATTACAATGAAGTAAAATGGATTTAATAGCCACACGAAATTCAAATCCACATGAGAAAATTCGAATTGATAGACTCTACTTGACTATAGGTAATTAAGACCTTGTCTAAATCACTATCGGAGGACTCAATAGTTAACTGACCTTGTCTAAACCATAACCGGAGTTCATCGGAGCTCTAAAACATAACTGAAGTGTTACATTCAGTGTTGACTAAGGCTAACTGTTTGTGGTATGTGAGAAATGCGCCCCTCCTGAGTGCAGTCATGTAAACCTAGCGCTAACTGAATGTAGAGGACTAGAACTGAATGTAACTGAATCCTAACTTAGCTTGACTAGTCATTAACTGAACTTAAATGACCTTGGTTGGTTTCGGCACTCCTAGTGGCTCCTAAATTGTAGGGATTGGTCTAGGAGGCTCCTAAATTGATGCAATTAAGTGTAATCAGTGGCAGTAAGCCTCAATTAGTGTTCCCCACACTTTAGTGACTGAAACATGTGCCCCAATTAGGCTAAGTGGACCCAATGGTGCTAATGACTATAAATAGACTGGATGGAATCTCGATTTAGACATGACTACTGATTTAGACATATGACCAAATTTGGACAAGGGGGGACTAATAATCCTAACATCCAGTGCTTTCCCTGTCGACAAGAATTGGATAATTTGTTCATAATGGTCATCTACCATTTGATCTTAAACAAATGCGCATCAAGTAGGTCATCCTCGATGCTGCTTGGTTCCTCACTTGTTTCAATCCTGGACAAATGATATGGTCCTTCGTATAGCCATCCCGGCTTTACGATGATCTCGAAATCAATCTCTATGAAGAGTAGCAACCATCGGAAAATATTCCCCCCCAACATAGGATTGTTGACTAGGTATTTCAACGATGAATGATCTGTAAACATCTTGAAATTTCCTTCCAACATATAGTGGTATAATGTTTGGAGTGCATACACCATCACCAATCCTTCTCACTTTGTTATTGTGCAGTTCCTTTAAGCAACAGACAACTTCTGGCTTGCGAAGGAGATTGGGTGGTTAATCACTCCTTCTCTTGGCTGTGACAAAATTACTCCTAATGCGATTGATGATGCATTGACATGGACATGAAACTCCTTCGTCCAATATAGAAAGACTAATATCGACGATGTAACCATCTCCTTTTTTAAAGTATAGATACTTCCCTAACACTCATCACTCCATTCGAATTTTGCATCCTTCTTCAACAATTTTTCCATTGGTGATGTGATTGTTGCGTATCCTCTTATGAACTTTCAGTAATACCCCATATGGCCCAACATCACCCTGAGTTGTTTTACTGTCATTGGTGGAGGTAGGTTGACTATTATCATGATCTTTGCGGGATCAACCAACATACCTTGCTTGCAGATGATATGTCCCAACAAAATACCAAACGGAGAAAAAAATACACTTCCTCAGATTCAATGAGATCTGATGTTGTCAACATCTTTCCAACATTAGTCACAGGTTTGCGATGTGGTATTTTATTGACCCATAGAAGGTCTAATCGTCCATGTAAATTGCCAGGAATTTCTGAATGAAATATTTGAATGCAGAGACTACTATTCTTGAGAAGATCGTAGGTGTGTTCTTGAAGCCAAATGGAATCAATGTATACTAAAAACATCCCCACTCTGTTACAAAAGTGGTCTTGTGTCGATATTCCTTCACAATTTTTATCTAATGCTAACTTGAAAATCCATCTGTGAACGAATAGACCTCTTGTCCTACAACTCCTTGCAAAACTTCGTCAGTGAATGGTGTTGGGAATGGATCATGAATACTTGCGTCATTTAACTTCCTTAAGTCAACATAGATTCATATTTCTCCTGTCTTCTTTCCTTGAACCACCATTGGGTTGATCCATTATGACTCTTCCATAGGTTCGATGATGCCAGCCTCCAACATCATGTTTATCTCGACCTTGACACATTCCTTGTATTGCGGGTTCAATCAATAAGGATGTTGCTTTACTTGTTTCGCATCTAGCTTCAAAGGGATTTTCATTTCTCCCAGATATCCTATAATCCCTTTCATATCAACGAATTTAGTTGAAAATAAGACCTGGAACTTGTGCAACAGATCAATGATCTTCTCCATTGTCGCTTCATCCCAGTAATCTCCTACATTGGCGAAATTCGGGTCCTCTGTCGTCCCAATATTGACCTTCCTTATCTTAAGTTGTTGTTGAACTTTTTCTACCGATATTTTTAGTGTTGTGATATCCCAAATTCCTTCTAATTCTATGATATTGATTTTTCTTTGATCATCCCCATCGCCAGGTTCTTCTATCACATTGTAACATTTTGTCATCAACTACGTTACTGATGTCTCATGAGATCCTACTGGGAATGCCATTGGAACTATTTCCAAGACTACATTTTGGATGAGTTGAAGTGCGCTATGTATCACTGGATCAACATTCACAAAGCTTAAAGGATGACTGAAGAAGACAATCAAGTCCTCCCATGTTGTAATATCTCGTCGCGGTCGTACCATATTTGTGGCATTTCGTCCAACGTATGGACAAAGGAATGTACCCATTCATCCTTCATCCTTGACACCCATGCGGTCTGACATGAGACTAGATGATCATTGATATCACTCCTTATGTCATACTTCTCCACTTGGTAGTACTCTGTTTCCCCAGATTGAACTTCCATCAGTCTATGACATATCGGCCAACCACCATCGATCGATCTCTTATGAGTATCCCACCATCTTGCATCCGATCGATCTCTTATGAGTATCCCACCATCTTTCCGGAGTAGCCTTCAATGCTTATTCCAATGCCAATAGTTGTTGAGGCCCTGATACTTTGGCCTCGAACTCGTCAATAAAATTAGTAACTTTAGGTAGCCCTTCGTAGGTTGATATTCGACAACTTCTGTTGCGACGCAGTGCAATGACTGAGTAACTCACCCACATTTTTGGATCGATATTTCATGTAGCTGGTTCTACCAATTCTCTAGGGAATCATCAGAAACCGATGATGCGGAGCTAGCACTTCACCAACCCAACTCCCCGTCTTTGGTGGGATGGATGTAATTCTCAGAAATATTATATGTGTTTTCACATCCTCCCATGACTTCCTCCTTCACTGGTTCGACGTATCTTTTGCATTCGCTCAGATCCAATGAGCGATGATCCACATATCATGAGTCTCAAAATTCATCACTCTCTTCTTGAATTTAATAACACCAGATTGTCATTAGCCGAGTTGATCCCCAATAGTGCAGTATATGAGCTACTTTAGTCAACTATCTCAATAAGGTCGAAGTCTGCGTAAGTCTTCATTCCCTCCACTTTGACAAGTAGGTGTGGTACTCGTCCAATTGGTGACACTATAGCTCATTTGATAGTTGCAATTGTATAGGGACTAAACCAACTACGGTTTTGCCATCCTTTCCCAAGTTTGCTTCGTTAAGATGTTTACATATGATCCTATATCCAAGATGTCTAAATCCACATCATAATCACCGATATGGATGTTCATTCTCATCTCCCTTTCGATTTTCTTCTTATGAAAATAATTCAAGGCATGATCTTGTCACCATTTCTCCTATCGATATAACAAACTTGCTATTTCTGCTAATGCATTAGGATTTTTTTCTAGCGACATACAACTTTCTAGGAAATTTTACAATGTTCCAAACTTCCATGATGGTCCTAACAGAACTATTGAATCAAAAGTAGGTGGCATTTCATAGATAGGAAACTCAGTCGTGTCTCTATTCATTATGCCTCTTGCATTGAAGAAAGTTTCTTTCTTAATGTCGAAATTGAATTGTACCTTCTTATGAGACGCTAATCGAATCTGTGGGAGTGGTCCGTCATCTCCCGTTGTGTCCCCTCCTCGAGTTATGACTCCAACATCTACGAGCATCTTGGGTTCTGTCAATACTTTTCATACAATTGGTCCTTGATTCTTATTTTGAGGCAAGTTCATAGTCTAGTTCGCATGCTGGTTCACATTCTGGATCAGTTGTGGTTGTGGCGGGCTCTTGGCTTGCCACTTCATAATCAACTGTGGGAAGTATTCGACATTGTGATATGCGGCACTGCAATACATACATTGGGATTGTAGGTTCGGACAGTCCCTTTGATCATATCCAAAAAATACACAATTATAACACATCACAGGTCCACGACCTTGTCCCATAGCACCGCCTCGACCGAATCCTAGTATACTACGGTTGGTTAAACTACTACTGCTGGTTAAGCTATGTTGGAGAATAATATGGTTGAGTATACTGCGGCTACTACTGATTATAATGTGGCCGCGGAAGAGAAAAATGTGGTAGTTGTTGCGTGAACTGTGGTTTTTTCTACTGTTGCGGCCTTTTCACTGGTCGGTGTTGTTCTCCTTTCATAAAGTATGCATCCGTTGTTCTCTCTTGGAGCAAGTGGTATGCTTTGCAATCCTTTTCTTCATGGCCAACCGATTGACAAAAGTTGCAGAAAATGTTCATTAGATTCGACACAACCTTTTGGAGAAATATGCATTCCTCAGACTGATGTCCTCTAGTTTGACAGATCCGACACCATGGCAGACTACCTTGACTCAGGGGATTAGGAACTCCAGCCTATAAGTATTCACAGAAGTCTGGACATTGATCCTTATGATGTTTTTATGTACGACATTGAATTCACCATACTTCTTTGCGGACGTATTTTCTCTTCCTGATATCCTACAACTGGATAGTAATATTTCCAACTGCGATTGGATCTGATTCATCCTGACCCCCATTTCTCCAACTGGTGAATATTACACATTCATCGCAATTTCCAGAGCCTTGGTTGGTGTCGCAATTTTATGCTGCATTAGTGGCATCCAGATGTGAGGCTCCAATGCTGTGATGAACCATTCTTTGCGTTGCACATCACTCATCTCGAAGTTGACCTTAGCCATCAACATCTTGAATCTATGATCAAAATCCCATACCGACTCATTCAGATATTATTTTATTTCCTTCAACTCAGTAATGTACTCTAACTTGGAATTGGGTTTTCTTAATTCCTCAATTAGTTTGGTCCTAATCTGCGCTAGTGTCTTCTATTGATGCCCTATTGGTACTTGTACAAACTTCCTATACCAATCCAATGCTCGGCCTCAAAAGGTTTTTGCTAGTTGTCCTTTCTTGATATCTTTGTCTTGGACTTTCTTCATAGTCGATACTGCTCCATAGAGAAACCGATACTGCTCAGGATATTCAGTCCCGTTCCCATGGAACACGCATAGTTTTACATCATCCCACACCATTCTAGTTCTTCTTTCAGTATTCGTTGGTCCAATACTATTACCCTTGTGGTGGCACACATGGAAGTCTTGTGATGATCTGGCATTTCTTCTTGAATGTGGCGCAGTGCACGGAGGTGTAGGTACATTGTTGCTTTGGGTTGGTCCTTCCTCGGGATTGGGTGTATCCTGGTCATCTCCTTCATCACTGTAGGGTCTCTTAGTCCCTTATGGTATCCTCTTACAGTTTCTTGTTTCGATCACACTAGGACTCTCCTCAGCCCTTCACCTCTTCTCTTCCTAGAGCATCACCCCACTTCATAGAAGACCACACTCTTCCTTGACTTCCCTCATAGTCTTGTCGTAACTCCCATCCATATACCCCGTATCATCCCATCCAACTGTCATCTCTACGGTTCCTGTAACCTCCGTACACCAGGGATTTACTCGTCGAAGTTCATTTTCAATATTCCTTTTTTGCAGATGAGCATCTTAATCCACAATTGCAAAGACAACATAAACCTCCCTCTTGGTCCCTAGAAGAATTCCCTTTCTATGCCGCTATAGGATTTTACTATGGAGACAACAAAATCAGTGATATATCCTTCCAAAATAATGTCGAGCCACACTTTGATATCTCTTGGTGCCTTGTTGTTTACCCTTTTCAACTGCTGGATCAGTTCAGGGGTCCAATACATAGGTTCGCCTCCTTGGAAATTTATTTTATGGAAAGTAAGTTGCGCCAACCACTCATATAAAATTATTGAGAACTCAATGAAGAAAATTTCATGAATATTAGAGTAGATATGTCTTCCCACTTGCTCTTTTGTTGTCAGTCTAGAGCTCTGGTTTTCCTCGGCTGCGAACTCTCGATCCTTCTGATCTAACCAGTCCTAGATTTCTAGTTTCTTCAGGTGCCACAACATGTCCTCTTCTTCCTCACACTACGATATCGAAAACAAAACCATTCTTTGAAACACTTCAGTTTATAGGGTTTCACTCATTTTCGACACCCTTCGACACAATCTCCCTAAACACCGACCCGAACAGGTTTTACCCTGCCCAGCAACACCTGCAAAGCAGATGCAGTCTCACCCAAGATGTTTGAGGGAGGGATGCATGAACCACATTTCCATAGAAAGGAAGAGGAATTGCACACTTAATATCACTTTGTCGCAATGCATTTCATATATCCAATATATTTTAACATATCATTTATCCAATCTTCTGAGCAAATTCCAGTATCACAACAATCATGATTCAATTTAAATTAACAAAGATGTCGACATATACAAACCCATTAAACACATAAAGACTTGACATCATCCAGATAAGAAGAACATCATAGATATAATTATTCAAACACAGATAGATCACATTATTCAGACATCATAGATCACATTATTGCAGGTTAAAATAAAGACACAGTTTTCACCAACATTCATCTCATATTAGCTTCGAAGATCAAAATACATCCCTTGGTCGAAAGCCTCATACCAAAACTCATTCATCTGTAGATCAGACTCTAAACTCACTAGTCAAAGGATCAACCTATTATCTAATGATTTATTGACTCTACTTCTAACTCTATTTGTAGGCTTGTGCCTTTACAAAAATGTCTACATAAGCCAACTTCCTAACTAACTTCCACCAAAATTCTAACTACTTTCGACCATACCGACCACACTTATCGGTAACTTCCTCTTTTGCGATCCAATTTGAAACGTGTCACTATCTCCTTTTTCGCACTTTGTATAGTTTAATCCCTTGCCAACAATGCTATTTGTCTGAACTATTTTATGTCAGAAATATGTATTGTAGAATCTGAGGTGTATCATTTCTATTTCATCCTTGAGTCTGGATTTTGGTGTGACCACAATAAATTCAAAACATACAAACTTCATCGCACATAAGCCATTTGGAGTTGGATATTTTTATAGAATCAATCCACCTTAGTACCATGATCATACACCTAGGATACATTTCATTAGCTTTTATGCTATATTCTATGGTCCAAACTTAGGGTATATTGATCATTTACTGATAGTTGAGGCGCTCCACTTTGATCATTATGACAATTGAGGTGCTCTAGGTTGATCATTATGATATCCAAGGCACCCTCATAGATTAAATATTAGTCTTGGTGTGCTCCCCCATCCCTATATTCAGGAAATATGTTTTACCTTAGGCACTAGTGCATGTTTGTGGTGGGTTTTGGCCTTCCTTGAGCATTTATTGCCTCCTAGAGCCACTCCCACTCACCCATGTGCTCACCCAAGAATAGCATGACTTCATTTATGATCCATCATGCCTCACCCATGTTCACACTTTCATTTGTGATAATTTGCGATGGTTAGGAGGTTGATTGGTCCACCTATGGGGGTTTGAGGGTCAAATCATAGTCTGACACATGTATGCATCCAAATTGCCTCCAAAGGCTAACAATTTATCCCTAATGTAATATAAACATGGTACAAACATATTTACATTTTGGATAGTCATAATAAACTCATTTATTGACTACATTTGTGTATGGTTATTTCACTCTTTATGTTATTTTGTGCATAATTTGTGTGTAATATCAAATTGTGAGAATTCCCTTGGCTCCTAGATCCTACTGTGAATCAATTCTCACATGGTATCATAGATCTTTGTAGCTGAAAATCAAATCCAAAGTGTTTGAGTTGCTTTTTAGGGCATTTTCTAGATAATTTATAGTGTTTGCATTGCAGGTACAATCAACAGTTTGTTACTCAGTGTGCAAGAAAAAATGGAGCATAATCATGTATTTATGAACCCATTCAACTATTTCAAATGGAAGGCTAAATGGTGATCCAATTGAGGTCGAAAGGCCTGTACAGAGTCATCGTGGGGATTGAAGTCGAACCCAACTCTGTTGTGGAGAAATTGAAGTACTTCAACCGGTTTGATGACGCATTTGGAATGATTTGTATCAAAATTTTGAGAGACATTCTCTTCCATATAGACAGTCTGACAACTCCCAATGAAGTATGGCTCGAGCTTGAGGAATTGTTCCGGAATACTGATGAGATGAGAGGTCACCAACTCGAAAATGAGCTAATCTTACTTAGTCTAGCTCACTTTGTGACAATCCAAGACTTCTTCACCAAGTTCAAATTGTTGGTACTTCAACTAAAACAATGTGGCATAGAAAAGAAAGAGGATTAACTTATCTTGTCAATATTTTTGAATCTAGGTCCAGAGCACTCCGAGTTTGTGTCAACATTCCACTCTAGCAAGCTCACAGCTTGAAATTGGAGGATGCCATCAATGAAAGACTTCATGGAGTCATTGACATAAGAGAAATACAAGTTGGTATAAATGGGAACCATCAAATCCAGTAAGGATCAAGCCCTTGCTGCAAGTGTTTCAAATCCATCCAAAAGAAAGAAGAAATCCAGAAATTTGAAGCAGCAAGAGAAGAAGAAGCAGTAGAAACCCAAATCTTGAGATGGAGGTTCGAATCCTACCAAGGAAAAGGACAAGAAGAAGTAATAGAAGAGAAAATGCACTTATTTTTGTTAGGTATAACTCCCGATTGATTGATATTACATTGCCAAAAGCTATTATTTATACATTAGATGTGGCAG
>LPNX010669527.1:765902-820200 GCA_001517045.1 Pseudotsuga menziesii | reverse complement strand
ATTTATACATTAGATGTGGCGGTTGAAAACCAGCCTTTTCACCTTCCTATCTATTCATATTCCTATCTATTCATATTCCTATCTATTTACAATAATCCCAACAGATTATTCTAACACACAAGGTGTGGCATCCTAAGAGTGCATGCATGAAGAATACCATATACATGATGGCACAACTGCTTGAGAAGAACAACATCCCTCTTCCAAAAGGTGCAAGGAAGAAAGATAGTGGTTCTAGCTCAGACAACAAGGAAAGGTTCCATGCTTTGGTTGCTGGTTCTTCAAGCTCTTCCTCCTTCATCATAGATTCAAGAGATTACAGGAACATGGACTCCATGCAAGATTCCTTCTCGACCTTTTATCCTTATAGTGGTCCATCCATTCTAATGGGTGATGATTTAGAAATCCAATCCAAAGGGATTGATAGGATTGATCTTGAAGATTGGTACTTCAACAATGAGTTGTTTGTGCCTAATCTAGAAATGAACCTACTTTCAGTGTATCAAATGACACACATTGGTGAATCCAAGAGAGTAACATTTACTCCATATGAAGTGGAGATATCAGAAATCTCTACAGGAAAATTTGTGGCATTGGGTTTTGCTGACCACAATGCAAGAATGTACAAATTCTCTCACTTCCTCCCCTACTTCCAAAGGAATGCGCTCCTGTCACATGCCAATGAGACAAGAAAGTTGTGGCATGAGAGATATGTCCATATCAACTACATGTACCTCTAGTAATTGAGCAAATAAGGCATGGTGGAAGGGATTTCTTCTATCAAGTTCTCAAATGGCACATGCAAAGGATGTGTAGTGGGAAAGCATGTTGAGCACAACCATGAGAAACGAAAGGAAAGGAGAGTTGTCCAAGTGCTTGATTGTTTCATTCATACCTCATAGGTCCTCTTCCTACACCCTCTTATGGGAATTCAAGGTATGTATTGACCTTCATAAATGATTTCTCAAGGTATTGTTGGGTATATTTTCTCAAACTAAAATATGAAGTATTTGAGACTCTCAAAGTTTGGAAATCCTTGGTTGAGAATGCATGTAGGAACAAGATCAAGGTACTTAGGACTGAAAATGGAAATGAGTATGTGAACAAGAGTTTTCAGCATCTTTGTGAACAATGTAGCATCCAAATGTAGCATTAAGTGCCTTACACACCACAACAAAATGGTCACTGTAGAGCGCAAGAACAAGGCTCTGAAGGAGATGTCAACCTGTATGTTGGAAGAAAAGGATTTGAATACTAAGCTATGAGAATAAGCCATTAAATGTGTTGCATATGTTCAAAATAGAGCTCCTCACAAATATTTGGATGGAAAACACCATATGAGGTTTGGAGTGGTCACAAGCCAAGTGTTTCTCATTTTAGGGTCTTTGGCTCAAAGGATTGGGCTAGGATTCCTCCAGAGAAGAGAAAGGAATTGATACCTCAAATAAAGGATTCCATCATGGTTTGATATGCTGAATATGCAAAGGGATACAATATCTTTGATCCCTCATGTCAAAATACATTCATATAAAGGAGTGTACAGTTCGAAGAGGAGCTCGTGCAAGAGACAAGACTAGTTCATGGGGAATGCTCACATCCTCCACTCCATGATGATGTAAGTGATGAATCCTTTTCTGATTTTTCAGATTCTAATATTTTTGATGATGATGATGACATGCATTCAAATCATGACTCGCCCATTCAGACAAAGTGAGTTGAGAAAACCATTGAAGGAGTTGGGGATCTTGTTGGTGATCCTCATGATTGAATCTTGCTGAGATATGATTCATGATGGTTGGATATGATCCTCAAACATATTAGGAATAATTTATTGACCCAATATGGCAATCATCCATGCAAGAAGATTTCAAATCATTGCAAGACAATGAGACTCGGGAATTGGTTCCCTTGCCCTCTAAGAGGAAACTAGTGCAATGCAAGTGGGTCTATAGAACCAAAGTGGCTGTTGATGGTTTATAGATAAAGTGTAAGACCAGGTTGGTTTCCAAAGCATTCTCTCAAGTCCAAGGAGTGGAATATATAGAGACATTTTCACTGGTTGCAAAGATGGACACTATCAGCGTAGTTTTAGCCATTGTTGCATCTAAGCACTAGGAGGTTCACCACATGGATGCAAAGAGTTATTTTCTTCATGGTGACCTTCAAGAGGATATATATATGAAGAAACCTGAAGTTTTAATTGAGGATCCTTCACTTGTATGCAGGTTAAAGAAGTCTCTTTATGGCCTCAAGCAAGCCCCCAAGGCTTGGTATGCCTAGATGGACAATCTTCTACTTTCGCTTGGCTTTGAAAGATGTAAATCTTGTTTGAAAACATGACCGTAGAGCAATAAAAAATATACAGTTAAATCATTAAACAATATGAAAACTACATTACAGAGAGACACATATATAACGTGGTTCACCCAAATGATGGGCTACATCCACAAAGAAATTACCAGTCCTTTTATTACAGTCCAGAAAGATGAAGGGATACAACCTACAACAAAACCACTACACTTCCTCTTCACGCTCTCATAGTCTCTCTCACACAATCACAGCGATTGTTTACAATGCTATAATACCATACACACCCATGTTACAATGCTTTGTTTTATAGGGGAAAAATATCATGGGAAAATACTACGGTTAACCAAATACCATGGGTCCGCATAACTGTTGGCCAACACACATCCCAAAATTTTTTCTTAGGGCCTCGGCCCTCGAACCCCCGTTTCTCGAGGGCGCTACCCCCGAACCCTCGTATCTTGAGGGTGTTGCCCCTGAACCCCCGTTTTCAAGATGATTCCCCGAACCCCAAAGCAGGGGGAACGAGTGTATAGTACACCTGGGGTACAAACATGACTAAATAATATCTTTGGATCTGGAAGATCAGGCTCCACAACCAACAATATCCCACTTGGAGACTGATCACATCAACTCCACCGCTGCTACACTTGCTAGACTATGCTCTAGACCTTGGACTTGGAAAATTTCTTATTTTCACCTTCATGCTTGAAGGCCAACAGAAACCAAGCAAGAACTCAGTTTCTCTCTGGTTACTCCCTTTGTCAACATGTCTGCAGGATTCTGGCTAGTATGTATCTTTTCCAGTTTTAACAGTTCTTCATCTAGAACATATATTATGAAGTGGTACTTGAGTTTTATATGTTTAGTCTTTGAATTAAAGGCTGAGTTCTTTGCAATATGAATGGCACTATGGCTGTCACTGTACAACCTACTATTCTCCTGCTTCTTACCCAATTCTTCCATGAACCTCTGCAACCAAATCATCTCCTTACTAGCCTCTGTAGCAGCAACATACTATGCTTCCATTGTTGAAAGTGAAACAACCTGTTGCAGTTTTGAAATCCAACTTACTGCTATTCCACCCATAGTAAAAACATACCCTGTGGTGCTGCTCCTGCTGTCTTTATCACCAACCATATCTGCATTAACATATCCATGTAGAATAGTGTTTGAACCTCCAAAACATAATGCATGAGAAGTGGTACCTCTCAAATACCTGAGAATCCACTGTACTGATTTCCAATGCTCTTTACCTGGATTATTCATATAATTTCTCACAACTCCCACTGCATGTGCAATATCTAGTCTTGTGCACACCATGGCATACATCAAGCTTCCAATCAATGATGAATAGGGAATCTTGGACATGTAATCTATTTCTTCATGTGTCTCTGGACACATCTCCTTACTTAGTTTGAAATGGCTGGCTAAATGTGTACTAACTAGTTTTTCATTCTGCATTCTAAACCTCTGCAACACCTTTTCTATGTACTCACCTTGAGACAACGTCAATTTGCGATTTTTTCTGTCTCTTGTTATTCTCATATCAAGTATTTGCTTTGGAGCACCCAAATCCTTCATCGTAAATGATTTATCTACTTTTCTTTTGAGCACATTTATATCCTGCAGGTTAGACCCTGCAACAAGCATGTCATCCACATACAATAACAAGATAATATATCTTCTGTTATCTAGCCTCTTGAAATAAACACAGTGGTCAGAATGGAATCTATCATAACCTTGTTCTGTCATAAACTTAATCAAATTTTAAATACCACTTCCTTGGAACTTTCTTCAGGCCATACAAGATCTTCTTCAACTTGCAAACCAAATTCTCCTTGCCTTTGACCTCATATCCCTGTGGCTGCTGCATATAGATCTCTTCCTCCAAATCCCCATGGAGAAAAGTTGTTTTTACATCTAACTATTCAAGATGCAAATCTTCTACCGCCACTAGACTTAAAATAGTTCTAATTTAAGTCATTTTAACAACAGGAGAAAATATTTCATCAAAATCTATGCCTTTCTTTTGTACAAACCCCTTTACAACAAGTCTATCCTTGTACCGTTTCTTGCGTCCATCTTATTCCTTCAACCTGTAAACCCATTTATTCTGCAATGCCCTTTTTCCTGTAGGCAACTGAACCAAATCCCAGGTCTGGTTTCTTACCAATGAGTCCATCTCCTCATTCATGCCTTGCTCCCACTTCTTTCTAGTTTCTACCTGCATTGCCTCTTCACAACATTCTGGTTCACTGGAATCAGTCATAAATAAATAATACAATGAAAGAGAGAATCGTTCAAGGGGTCTAGTTAACCTGGTAGATTTTATTATAGTTGCGGGAGTTTTAGGTACCTACTGTTGTTCTTTATTTTTTGGTGCCTTTGGAACTCCATCTTCTTTGATTTCATCAAGAACTGTGTACTCTGTGTTTTCCTTTTCCACTTTCTTTTCCTGCAACTGATCTTTGTACATGACCTTTTCATTGAATACTACATCTCTACTCTTAATGATTTTTCGTTTTTCATAATCCCAAAACGATAACCAAAATCATCAACCTTGTATCTAATAAAGGTACATTTCTTGGATTTAACCTCAAGCTTTGTTCTATCATCTTTATCAATATGGACAAATGCTTCACAACCAAAAGTTCTCAGAAATGGGTATTTTACTTGTTTACCTGTCCATGCCTCCTCTGGAATCCCACCATCCAAAGCGCTTGAAGGCCCACTATTTATTAAATAAACAACAATGTTTACAACATCAACCCAAAACTGTAAGGGAAACCCTACATACAATCTCATACACCTTGCATGCTCCATGATCGTTCTGTTCATCCTTTTTGACACACCATTTTCTTGTGGTGTTCCAGGGACTGTCTTCTCTTTGTGAATTCCATTGTGTGAATAGTAACTGTCAAACTCCTTGCTGTAGTACTCATCTCCATTTTCAGATTAATAAATTTCAACCTTTTTCCTATCTCATTCTTAGCCAAATATTTCCACTCCTTAAAGTATCAAACACATCAGATTTCTGTCTAATGCAATAAACCCAAGTTTTTCTAGTTGCATCATCAAGAAAAGTAACATAATAGTGAGATCCACCAAGAGATTGTACCTGAGCTGGTCCCCATACATCTGTATGGAAAAGCTCTAACTTTTCACTTTTATTTTCTTTCCCAACCCTGAGAAATCTAACTCTCTTATGTTTTCCATAAACATAGTTCTCACAGAATTCCAAACTTACCTGCTTCAGATCTGTAAGTAGTTTCCTTGAGTAGAGAATCTGCATCCCCTTCTCACTCATGTGGCCAAGCCTATGATGCAACAACACCACACCTATTTCCGTGGAAGCTACAGAGATAGAATAATTAGTATTATCAGGACATAAATATAACGTACCTATCTTCTCTCCTTTTTCTATTTCCATTGATCATTTAGTGACCTTCCACCACTTTTCTCCAAACGTAGACAAGCAACCTCCATCTCCCAACCGCCATGTTGAGATTAGATTTATTTTCATAGCATGAATATGCCTTACATATTTTAGCAGCCAATCATTTCCATTATTTAACTTAATCCGTACCTTATGCTTTCCAACAATTTTACATGGTTCATCATCCCCCAATAAAACATGTCCAAAATCACCTTGAACATAATCATGAAAGAAATTCCTATGGGGTGTAGCATGACATGAAGCCCTTGAATCTACTACCCAGTAATCACTAGTATTTTCTAATGCAAGAATCAAAGCATCTTGTAGCACATCGCCTGATACATTCGCTTCCTGAGTAGTCTCTTGCTGTCCGTCTCCTTTCCTCTTTGGAGCTCTGCAGTCTTTCTTCAGATGGCCTTTCTTACCACAATTCCAACACTCTATTTTTCTGAATCTGGACTTGGATCTACCCTTTCCATACTTTTCGCGGTTGCCTGGGCTCTTTCCTCTCTCCTTTTGTCTCCCTCTACTCTCCATGGACAACGCATTACCTGATGTCTCACCTATGCTTTTTCTTCGCATTTCCTCGCTAAGAATAACACCAACAACATCATCGAACTTAAAAGTGTTTGAACTAGGGACAGAGTTACTTACAGCCATGACCAAGCTATTCCATCTTTCTGGCAATGAACACAAGATTATAAGAGCCCTAACCTCATCATGAAA
The DNA here is from genome assembly GCA_001517045.1 of Pseudotsuga menziesii. Lineage (NCBI taxonomy): Eukaryota > Viridiplantae > Streptophyta > Pinopsida > Pinales > Pinaceae > Pseudotsuga > Pseudotsuga menziesii. The sequence goes on along the minus strand of LPNX010669527.1, from coordinate 813,728 downwards.
GATGCTCATCAAGCCCTCGGTTGTTTTTTCTTTCAAAATATTGAAAGCCATTGATGAAGCCATGCACAACCGTATTGTTCCCAGTTCCTTTCTGTCAAGAACCTCCCATTCTTCATCCTTCATAGCTGTCGACTGTTTTGCTTTTCTTCCCAACAATAGATACAGATCCTTCTGGTACAGATAGTCCTCAAATTGCATCTTCCATAACTGATAGTTTTGGCCATTAAATTTCTTGACTCTAAACTTTCCTTCTTTTTCCATTGCTCCCACTCGAACCGGGAACCCTTCTTTCCTACGAGTTTACCAGCCAAATAGACCTTTTGGCTCTGATACCAATGGTTAGAAAACATGACTGCAGAGAAATAAAAAATATACAGTTAAATAATTAAACAAGATGCAAAACACATTACAGAGAGACACATATATAACATGGTTCACCCAAATGATGGGCTACGCCCACAAAGAAATTGCCAGTCCTTTTGTTACAGTCCAAAAAGATGAAGGGATACAACATGCAACAAAACCGCTACAATTCCTTTTCACACTCTCACAGTCTCTCTCACACAATCACATAGATTTTTTACAATGCTATAATACCATACATAGTCGTGTTTCAGTGCTTTCTTTTATAGGGGAAAAATACCATGGGAAAATACTACTGTTAACCCAATACCATGGGTTTGCATAACTGTTGACCAACACACACCCCAACAAATTTTCTTGGGGCCTCCTCCCCCAAAACCTCGTTTCTCGGGGGCATTGCGACCGAACCCCAAAGCAAGGGGAACGAGTGTACAATACACCCGGGGTACAAACACGATTGAATAATATCTCTGGATCTGGAAGATCAGGCTCCACAACCAACAAATCTGATCCTAATGTATATTTGTAACATGTTGGTGAATTATTGCAGGTAATAGTGTTGTATGTTGATGAAATTTTGATTACATGTAGATGCACTAAATAAATTGGATCAATTAAGTCTTCTTTGCACAATGAATTCTCCATAATTGACCTTGGATTGCTGAGGCAATTTCTTGGATTGAAAAATGAGCAATCTGAAGCAGGGATCAAAGTTAGCCAACCAAATTATGTTCCAGATCTGTTATTGAAGTTTAAAATGTTTGAATGTAAGGCAACCAAGTACCTATTCCTTTCAGGAATAAAACTAGGTGAATTTGGTGCATCTCCATTGGTGGACAACTCATTGTACATACAACTAGTTGGGAGTCTACTGTATCTTACACACTCCCGACCTGATTTGGCATATGTTGTAAGTATTATTGCTAGATATATGCAAAAGACTCATGAGATCCATTGAAAGGATTCCAAGAGGATCCTGCATTATGTTCAAGGAACCAAACACTTCGAGGTACACTATGTTGTTGGTTCTCCATTAGAACTAGTTGGGTTTATTGATTCTGATTGGGATGGAGATCCCATTGATAGAAAATCCACTTCAGGTTAAGTATTCATGCTTGAAAATGGCCCCATATGATGGTAAATAAAGAAACAACACACCATACCCCTCTCTTCAGCTGAGGCCGAACACAGAGGAGCAGTGAACGCAACTACACAATGTGTGTGGTTGCAAGGAATTCTTCGGGAACTTAGATTTGCATTTGATTCACTCACAACCATTTTTTTGTGATAATAAAAGTGCAATCAATATTTCCATTGATCCAGTGTAGAGACATAGCACCAAACACATTGAGATGAACATGCACTACATCCGAAGCTTGGTGCATGATCAGGTGATAGCCTTGTAGTATTGTCCATTTGCAGAGCAAACTGCTGACATTTTCACCAAGAGATTCACATAGAAGACATTCACCTATTTGAGATCCATTATTGGAGTGGGTGACACATGGTGATGGTTGATATTCACTTTCATATTTTGGATCCATGTCCATTTCTTAGGGGAGGTTTTGTTCCCATGTGGTTTTCCTCCTTACCTTGTTTTCTATGGACAAATAAAGTTTTATGTTGTATGAGGTGACTTGAGCCTTAGTTTCCAAGGCCTCAATAATATTTTGGTATAAGTTGTACTAATTTAGGCTTAAGGTAGGGTGTTAGAGTAGTAATCCACCTTAGTACCATCATCATACACCTAGGATACATTTCATTATCTTTTACGCTATATTATATGGTCCAAACTTAGGCTAAATTGATCATTTACAGATAGTTAAGGCGCTCCACTTTGATAATTCTGACAGTTGAGGTGCTCCAAGTTGATCATTCTAATAGCCAAGGTGCTCTCATTGATGATAGATCATTCTTGGTGCACTCCCCCATGTAACACCCCAGTTTTGACCCCATTTGCATTAAAAATGTATATGGTGTATATATTGTAATTAATCACAGTGAGGAGCTAAAGGAAAAATCCCCACCATTGATTTAGCATTTTATGTTTCGGTGATTAAAATAGACGCCGATGGTATTTCGTGCTAGCCAAGCACATTATAATTTTGGACATCATGTAAATATGCAATTGAATAAAAAATACCCACATCCAGCTATGTCAATGCAACATTAAAGAGATGGGGGCATGATTTCCTAAGGAATAGGGGGAAATACTTCAAACTTTAAGCCAATGGGGAAAAGCCAAATGTCAAAGGGAGAACCTATCAAACTGTCAACTACCCATTTTTTCTTCTTGTGCCAATCATTTATTTCTTCCAGAAGTGGTTGAGTTGGTTAATGCATGGGAATGGGAAGAGTATGGACAAAATTCGAATTGGGCAGAGCATCCATTTTGGAAAAATGTGTTTTGACTTAATGGGAAAGTAAGAAACCAAAAATTCATTACTCACCCATAATGCATTCATGTTCTCCATTCCTCATGCAATTGGAAGCTTGCAGAGCTCTCTCCTTCACGTTTTTGTCTCCCTGTGTGTTTCCCTCATGTTTTGCAGTAGTTTTCTTCATTTTTCCCCATGGCTGGGAAGTGGTTTGGATAATGCTCAGAGGCTTGGCTCTCTTATGGACATTTTGCTGTTGTTTTCCTCACTCACATGGTTGGGGAATTTCAATTTTTGGTATTGCACAACCAATGGGCGATTATATCCACAAATTGAGGGAATGAAGGGGCCTTTTTTCCCACCTGAATCCCATAGAATGTTGCTGAAACATTTTGTTCACCCTAGGTCATTTTTCCCAATTTCCATTTCCGTTTTTGGCTCCTAGGATGTTTTTTTATTATCAATCCTAGAACTTGTATTTTGATGTAGGTGCATCTTTTGTTTTGGTCTAAACTGGCTTGGAGTGGAATTGGGTCTAAACTAGCTTGATAAACCTATTCTAGGAAGGAACCTCACAGACAGATCTAGAGGGGCTAGTTTTCTTCTTTGCACACCCTGAAGAGCACTGAAAAGGAAGGCATAGCCCAAAGGATTATGTAGCAGAGAAGGGGATGCTTCCTTGTGTTGGGTGTGTAGATGCTTTAGAAGCCAAGCCAAATCTGGTGAAGCTGTCCATAGCTCTGTGGTTGAGCTCACTAGCTTAGCAGTTCAAGATTTCCACCTCCTTAGCAGCCTGATAAACCCAAATGCAGTTTTCAATTGGATGAATTTTGATATATCTTTGGCTATGTGTGAGCCCACTAGTGTTCCCTTATTCCTTGTGGGAATCATGCCCAACTTGGGGGTGGTAGTGGTGCTTAGAGAATGATGAACACACTGGCCTATGGTTGGGTGGAATGTTGCAGCAAAATAGATGGTTGTGAGACACGCTTCTTTCAAGATAATTATTCTTGTGTATTTTATCTCTGCAACTGTATCTGTTTATGAATTAATATGAACATGTTGAATGCTTAAATAAATGTAATTGCTTCCATTGTATTTGCAATTGTTATGCATCTGTACATGTTGTTAGTTCAATGCATTTTATTATCATTTTCATGGGACTTAAATTTCCCAGATTTGATAGCATTATATTCATGTTCTCTCTCTAGTAGAGGGGTGGGGACATGACACCCCATCCCTATATTCAAGGAATATGTTTGAACTTAGGCGCTAGTGCATGTTTGTGGTGTTTTTTGGCATTCCTTGAGCATTTATTGCCTCCTAGAGCCACTCCCACTCACTCATGTGCTCACCCATGCCTAGAATGCCTTCATTTATTATCTAGCATGCCTCACCCATGTTCACACTTGCATTCGTGACCATTTGGGATGGTTAGGAAGCTGATTGGTCCACCTAGGGGGTTTTGAGGGTCAAATCATAGTCAGACACATGTATGCATCCAAATGGCCTCGAAAGGCTAACGATTTCTCCCTAATGTAATATAAACATGATCCAGACATATTTACATGTTGGAAGGTCATAATGAACCCATTTATTGACTACTTTTGTGTATGATATTTTCACTCTTTCTATTGTTTTACACATAATTTGTGTGTAATATTGAATTGTGAGAATCCCCTTTGGCTCCTAGATCCTACCATGAATCAATTCTTACAGATATCATTTGAATGATAATTTTAGTTTAGCTAGTGACCTGAATTTCTCCATTGGGGAGGGAAAACTTGGGGAATTAATGCTCAGAAAGATTCTCTATTTGATTTTTTTGCCTGTAAGATTGCATAGGATTTACTTCTTGACACTGCACCTGTTAAAATACAACCAACATGAAGGCAAAATTGTGTGGGGGAATCGACTATTGAAAAAGACTTGACAGGTTCCTCTTATCTTAAGGAATTATTAACTTGGTTTGTTGTATCAAATAATAGGTAGGTGGGGAAGGGATTTCAGACCACTCACTTGTTTTCTTGGAAATGAGAGGTCATATGATCAAGCCACCACCCCATATAAATTCAATGCTACATGGTTGCAGGATAATAATTTTCAGGAATTAGTCAGCCACACATGGACCCCATATATCCCTCATTCACAATTCAATCGCGATCAAGTTCCATAACAATATCAAAAGATTAAGGAAAAGGAAATTATATGGGAGAAATAGAATAAAACAAAAAATCTATAAAACTACCGAGAACCAAGAAATTATTGGAAAACTATTTGATGATCTCCCCTGAGGGATTTAAAAGTACGGGAAAATTAACACACTTTAATGAATTAGTATCTAAGAGGAACAAGTTACTTGATGATGAATACGCTACTCTTAGAATAAAAAGTCGTGCCACTTGGCTTCTGCAAGATGATCATAATTCTAAGTTTTTTCATAACTTCATAAATCACATAATTCATACAAATTCCATATGGGAAGTTGAGGATGTTGATTAGGTAATGGTATATGGTTTTCATGATATTGTTGATTTTGGGGTCGAACATTTCTCTACATTATACTAGGATGATCCTAGATCTCCCATGCGCTCTATGCTTGAGGTCATTGCTCAACTTCCATGCATTGATTCTGAGGATCAAAATATATATCTTAAAGAACCTATCACTAGAGATGAACTCAATTTGGCCCTTAAATTTATGCACAATGATAAAATGCCTGGCTCGGATGGATGGCCAGTGGAATTCTACACATGTGTGATTGATGTTATAAGTGAATATTTACTCTCTGTGGTTGAGGAATCTAAGCTAAAGGGAATATTTTTGTTTGCATTTAAATCTACATTCATAACCTTGATTTCGAAAGTTTATTAAGTTAAGAGGTTGGATCAAATACGTCCTATTTAATTATGTAATTGTATATATAAGATCATTACAAGGATCATTGCTAGCAAAAACAAGGGTATCCTTTCTAAATTTATTTCGACTGAACAATTTTCATTCCTTGAAGGGCGTCAAATTCATGATGCCATCGACATTGCATCGGACGTCCTACACTCTGCAAAGATTAAAAGGAGACCCACCATGGTGATTAAAGTTGATCTCTCAAAATATTATGAGAGATTCAACTAGACCTACCTCAGATTGGCTCTCACTCAGTTAGGATTTGATCTCCCTACGATGAACTAGATGCTTTCATGTGTTCAATCAGTAAGTTTTGTTGTCCTTATCAATGGTTTGGATTCCATATTCTTTAGACCTTGTAGGAGTCTTAGGAAAGGATGCTCGCTTGCGCCCTTATTATTCATTCTCATTATGGAATGTTTAAGTAGGTTAATCACCTAGTCCATAATCAATGGAACTATCAGGGGTTATCATTTTGAAGGAGTTGTTTACATAACACACCTACTATTTGTTGATGATATTCTACTTTAATCTAATGGATCTAGAAGGGAGATAATTAAACTAAAATGCATTATTGTGTTATTCCAAGCTACAACTGGTATGGTATGAAATCCATAGAAATCTTCTTTATCCTCTTTGAACCACGGTCATGAGGTCATTGAATGGATCAAAAACATTTTTGAATTTGACATTTGTGATATTTCATAGGGGATCCATTATCTGGGTTTTCTGATAAAACCCAATGACTATCTCAAAAAAGACTAAAACTAGTTAATTAACAAAGTGGAGATAAAGTTGAACCACTAGTGTAATTAATGGCTTTCACGTGTTGGAAGACTTACTATTGGCCCAATCTACTGTCGTAGACCATAGCTTAAATTTTAAATGTCACCCTGGTATCCTAAGACTTAGAAGCACATCCAACATTCATGGACTTAGAACTAGACTAGTTTAAAATACACTATGCTTTTAAAAAATGAATAATAATGCAACTTTTTAAAACATTAAAATAAAAAATTCTTACAGACTTGCTTGCTGATCCCGTGTGATATTCATGCTACTTTGATGTGACTGGTTTGGATTGCTGAAACTTGTTTGATTCTCTGAATATCTTCACATGTACCTCTGATGCAATTATTTCCTGGTCCCTGTAGCTTGGTGTATCTTTCTGTTGCAAGGTATAATAGCTTGACATGCTTTTGTCTCAGGTCCCTCTGTTAAGTTGAAATGTTTACTGCAATATCTTCTTAATCTCTTCTCAGTTTCTTCTGCTAAATATATTGTTTAGGTCCCTCTACTTTTGATCTGCTATGCTTTTCAGGTCCCTCTGTAATTCTAGAAACTTATGCTTTTTATTGAAATGAAACTATGCGAAGATGCAAAATCAAATTGTGACATCTACAGGAGGCTTGGAGGGTTTCCAAAAAATAACACTTGATATGCTTCACCCTCTCAGCCCTGTTTATTGACTTGTCCTCAAGTCATTTAGAATGGAAAACTGAAATGTAAAGAAAACTGGGAAAAATGTTTTTGAGAATTTGCAATGGCCAAGTAAACTTGGTTTTCCAATGAAAATTCAAGTTTATGTTGTGCTAGTTGCCTGGTTTTCACAACTAAACTTTTTTTGTTATATATATATATATTTTAAACATCAAAATTATTAAGGAGAAACACTAGTTGTTTGTCCAACACCTCCTTCTCTCTTTGTTGAAAAATATACTGTAGGAAATCCTCCTTGTTGACAGGCTTGTTGTATATTTTCAGCCTATGTCCATTAAATATGAATGTACTTGCTTCATCATCTTTTGTTTGTAATTTGACTGAGCCATTGTCATATACTTCTGCAATCTCATATGGACCAAGCCAATGAGTTGTGAACTTAGCTTTACATTTTTTTAACATGGAATCAAATAGTAAGGCCTAGTGTCCTACCTTAAACTTCTTTTTCTTGATGAACTTATCATGCCATTGTGCTCTTTGTTGCTGTACCAAAATTGTTTGTTCTACTGTAGCCTGTCTCATCTCATCTAATTGATTTTACTGCATTATCCTTTCTTTTTGTGCTTCAGAAATCTCTACCCCTAGATCAACTGCTAATTTAAAAGTATGAATTTGAAATTCAATTGGAAATTACACTTGCTTACCATAGAATAGTTGATAGGGAGTAAAAATAGTACTATTTTTCCAAGTAATTATGTATGCCCATAGAGCTTCATGAAGCTTGTTTGACCAATATTTTATGTGCATTTGAACTATATTGGTCATGATTGTTTCCAAAGTTTTATTGGTGGACTCTACCTGGCCATTGGCCCGTGGATGGTAAGGGGTAGATTTCATGTGCTTGATTTTGTACTTGTCTGCTATCTCTTTCACCAGCTTAGAAGTAAACTGTGCTTTTTGATCCGTAACAATCTCTCTAGGAACTCCAAATCTAACAAATATTTATTCAAACAGGAATCTAACTACTGTTTGTTCTGTGGCTCTTGGTAAAGCTTTGGCTTCCAGCCATTTTGTAATATAGTCAGTACATACCAATATATACCTTTTTCCTTTTGATGGTGGATTGAATGGTCCGATGAAATCAAGAGCCCATTTTTCAAATGGCTATATAAGAACCTGTGGCTAGAGTGGCATCTCGTCAGATGGTATTGGTCTTCCCATCCTTTAAAAACCATCACAGCTTCTAACATATTTCTTGCAATCCTTGAAGATAGATGGACAATAATACCCTAAGTTGAGTTTTTTATATGCTGTTCATTTAGCTGCAAAATGGCCACCACATGGTTCATCATGACAAGCTCTTAAAATTTATAAAACCTCATCTTGCCTAACACATCTTCTAATTATAAGATCATATCCTGTATACAAAAGATCTCCATTCACCCATATGTGTCTAGCACTTTGTTTAATGATTCTTTTCTTCTCTTTTGATGTAATAAAGGGAGGTAGTTTTCCTGATGATAAGTAGTTAGCTATATCAGGATACCATGGATTTATAACAGAAATAGCAAATAAGTGTTCATTAGGAAAATGATCTGAAACATGAATAACCTCACCAGAATTGTTTCATCGAGATAAAAATTCTGCCACTTGATTTTACCTTCCAGGTCTATCTAGGACAATAATGTTAAATTCCTGCATCAATAAGAGCCACCTTGTTATTCTGCCATTAGTGATGGGCTTGTTCATTAAATATCTTAAGGCAGAGTGATATGTATGGACAAATATTTCATAACCAGTAATGTAATGACGAAATTTGTTCACAGCATGTACTATTGCCAACATCTCCTTTTCAGGAACTGTATAATTCAATTCTGTAGGGGTTATATTTTTTCTAATAAAGTAAATAACATAAGTCATAAGTTTTTCGTTTTGACCCAAAGATGCCCCAATTGTGTCTGATGCATCTGTAGAGATGTGAAATGGCAATGTCCAATCATGCCCCCTTAAGATAGGTGTTGATAATAACTTGTCTTTAAGTGTCTGAAAGACAACTTGACAATTAATATCCCAATGAAAATGTATATCTTTGGAAAGTAATTTGAATAGTGGCAAAGCTATTTTACTAAAATGTTCAATAAATCTTCTGTAATAGCCTGCATACCCAAGAAAAATTCTCACATCTTTTTTATTTTTAGGTTCTGATAAATTCACAATGAGTTGTATTTTTGCAAGATCCACATTTATTACAGATGATGAAATATGATGACCTAACACTATCCCTTCATTTAACATCATGAAACATTTTTCATTATTAAGGGAAATATTTGATTCTATGCATCTCTTTAGGATTTTATCTAAATTGTCGAAGGCATCTTCAAAAGTGTTGCCATACATAGAAAAATCATCCATATATACTTCGACACATTCATGAATTAAATCAGCAAAAATAGCCAGGACTGCTCTCTGCAAAGTGGTTGGAGCATTACATAGACAAACATGTAAACCTTTATAGGCATATGTACACCAGTGGCATGTGAAAGTAGTTTTTGTCTTGGTATTCTAGTGCAATTATGATTTGATTGTATCCACTGAATCCATCTAAGAATGAAAAATATCTTTTCCAGCTAGTGCATCCAATACTTGATCAATGAATGGTAATTGAAAACAATCTTTAATTGTTGCTTTGTTTAACTCCTTGTAATCCACACAAATTCTCCACTTTCCATTTTTTTAGAAACAACAACTAATGGAGAAACCCATTGACTGTCATAAATAGGGTAGATAAATCCTACCTTTAATAAATTTTGCAGTTCTTCCTTGACTATTTCTTTCAGTATAGGCTTCATTCTTCGTTGAGGTTTCCTTAGAGGTCTTATGTTATCATCTGTGTAAATATGGTGAGTACATGTTTCTTGATGAATCCCTGGCATGTTAGTATACTCCCAAGCAAATGATTTGTGATATTTATTCAACAGTTCTTCTTGTGATAAAGTGAGATGTGCATCGATATTTAAGTATTTTCCAGGACTGATTTTAATGGTTTTGCTTTGAGCATTTGATATTGAATGAACATAAAAATATCATCAAATGATGTTTCCAAAGAATCAATTGTGCAATTTTCCTGAAATTTTTGGCCTAAAACATGATCTGCAGCAATATATTGCATGTTCCTTAATTGTTCAGAGATATCAGGTTAAAAAATAAAGTAATCTAGCAAATCTTCATTATTCTCCTCTCGAAAATCGAAAGCTTGATTAATACTTAAGATAGGCTGAATTACTTATTCTTGTTTCTCTTTTGTTTCATTAATCCAATATAACTGATATGTCATAGAAGGTCTTTGAGAAGAAGGATAAAGTGTAATCTGTTTCCTTTCTATTCCATATGAAATGATCATATTTCCTGCTCTACAACCAATAAAAGCATCAACTGTAGCTAACCAGGGTCTTCCAAGAATAAGTGGATGTCCCCCTAAATTAGATTTTGGTTGAAGAACCAAGAAATCTACTGGATACTCTTAGGAATCCAAAGAAACTATGATATCTTCAAGTATTATTTCTGGTGCTATTTTAGATCTATCATCTAGCTCAAGGATTGTAGTGGTTGGTCTAATATTCTTCAAATCCAAATATTTCATTGTTTCTAGTGTCATTACATTTATAGCTGCACCTAAGTCAATTAATGTTTTTGAATTTGATAAGTTGTTGATAGTTATTGTTATCATTGGAATTCTTGGATCAACATATTTTTCAACAAAAAATGTATTTGAAATTAAGCCTGCTAAATTTCCAATTACATGAATTGTTGGTGGATCTTTCTTTCATTTGTCAGTCTTGTTTAAACATAACTCCTTAATTGCTTTTGTATAGATTGTGATATCTTTAATAGCTTGCAATAAGGGAATTTTTACAAAGACATTTGTTAATTCATCCAAGACTTCAAATTCAGGAAGAGAAATTGAATTTTTTTCCTTAACTAACCTTTTTGGAAAAGGAGGTGTTTGAGGTATTATCATTTTATCCTTTTGAGCTTGTTTGTCTAGTTGGAAATTTTCTGTATTATATTTTTTTGGAATTTTCTCTTTTTTCTGCTTGTTCTTCTATGATAACAGGGGATTCTTTTCCAATATTTTTCTAGACCTTATGTGGATATTTTGAATAGGAAGGATTGAGTATGAAACTGTTGTTCCTTCATCAATATTATACATGGGTTTCTCCACTCTATTATTAGGATTTGGTACTGACTGGGCTGGTAACTATGTTGGTCGAGGTGGAGGTTGGTTAGATGGGGGTTGAAGTTGTTGAGGTTGGGTTAGTTGAGGAGCAGGATTTGGCTGTGGAGGAAATGAAGGTTGACTATGCTGGTATTGTGGGTAAGCAAAAGATTGTTGGTAAGGTTGTGGGTAGGCCTGCTGATATGTTTGGTTTCCATGAGAATATCCTTGTGAATTTTGAATAAGACGGTTTTGGTTTGGCTGAGGAGACCAATTCTGCCAAGGAATAGGTGCATTCCATGAATTTTGAACAAGGTATTGATAATTTGGAAAAAATTGTTGCATAGGGTCTTGAGACATACATGGAAAACGTGGATGCCATGGTATTTTCTGTGACAAAAGGTAAAGAGACTACATGCTTTGTCTTTCTTCCACTCGAGATGCTTGTAATTATTTCAACCTGGAACATTCATTAGTCTTATGATTTTCTGCACATAACCCACAACTGAACATTATTTAAAGGACATTTTTTCAATGGATGTTTCTTCCTACATTTAGGACAAAAAATTGATAGAGCTTGATCTTCTTGATCTTGTTGTTCTTGTATTTTCTTAGTTTTTAAGACTTCTACTTGTGTCCCAAAAGTATTCATAAGATCAGATTTAAAATTCTCTAACAAGCTTCCAAACTTAGCTCGTGATATACTCCCTCCTGCTGATTTAGTTATCTTTGAAGTGATATCTCTTTTCCCTTTTTTGGCTCTTCCTCTTGAATACTTTTGATATAAATTTGTAATTTCATCAAAAGGTAAGTAGGAAACATCTCCCTTCCCCATTACATTAAGAACATCGAGATACTCATCTTCGATACGTTTCAAGAAGATTGTTCTGATGATGTTTGAAGTCAAAGAAGTATATTTGGATTTTTGTAGATTATACGAAAATCTTTCAAGATATTCTTCTAAACTTTCATTTTCTTGCTGAGAAATATTAAAAATATCATCTTTCAAATATTTAGATCTATAATATGCTTGATATTTTTTAAGAAAAATCTTTCTCATGTCATCCCAACTAGTTACAGTATGTTCTCCTAATTCCATGAACCATTTCAGTGCAACAGTTTTAAGAGTAGCAGGAAAGAGGTGAAGCTTATGTGTATCATCAATATATCCATAGGTACGACATAAAATATCAAATTCAAATAAAAATGAATCAGGATATTCAGAAGTCATACCATAAAAGTTAGGTAAAATAGATGGTGGAATATTTTTCATTTTTACCTCTTCTCCTAGGATGATACTAGTATCTAAGATTGGAAATATAAAGGTAGTTTCCCGTTCTTCTTCATCTCCTCTGTATTCTACTCTTTCATTTATTCTATCTTATTCTCTCTCATTTTTTCTATCTTCTCATCTTTTGTTTTCAACTTCCAACCTTCTTTCATACTCTCTTCATTGTTTTGGAGTTGGTCCTCTAAATACTTCTTCCTCAACCATTTCTCTTCGCTTGTTTTCCATCTCCATCCTTCTTTCATACTCTCTACGATGTTCTACGTTTAGTCCTCCTTTCTTAGAGGTTTCTTCCTTAGCCATTTTGAAAGTATCAATAGTTGTTGCAATGAATCCTTTCTTCTCAGAATTCCCCGTTATTTCTATTTTTGGGGGGTTTTTTAACAAATCTTCCTTTTTCGTCTCTATGTCTTGATATAAAAAAAACTAAATTTTGCTCTGTGTTTTTAAGTGTTTTTTTAAGGAGACTACACTTCCTAAGTCTATTTCTAAATATGCTTCCCTGACAAGGACGCCAAATGTTGGCCCAATCTACTGTCGTAGACCAGAGCTTAAATTTTAAATGTCAACCCGGTATCCTAAGACTTAGAAGCACATCCAACATTTATGGACTTAGAACTAGACTAGCTTGAAATACACTATGATTTTAAAAATAAACCTAAAACTTGTTTAAATGTTGAAAGTTCAGAACTACCAAAATCTCTTTACGGAAAATGTATGCATTGGCATTTTAAAACTTGATAACATCTAAAACATGAAAAATCTAAAAATCTAAAAATTATAACATCATCATTCCATTGCTGAAAGCATAAAACATTGAGTTCTTTAACAAGAAGTCAATCCACAATGTATTTGATTTCTTAAACAACAAAATATTTCTATAATAAAACTAAAACAATTCTACAGTAACCTAGACAACGTATGCTACTATCAAATAAAACCTTCCCACATCACATAAAAAAAAACTCAATTGCATTTAAACTGAATGTAATTGGATTGCAAAATATTGTTTTAAGTTTTAATTGGAATCTACAACAATAAAAAAATGCATCTACAGGACTATTTAAAATATAACAAAACACATCTACAAGAAAAACGCATCTACAGGAAAAAATACATCTACAGGAATAAAAACGTACCAAAACACAATAATGAAAGGAATGAGTGTGCAGGATTAGCAGAGTGGGCCCTCCACGACTTCGCTCACACACAATAGGTTATCAAATTACCAAAAACTAAATCAATTTTACAACATACCAAAACAAATACACTTGCAGCAGTTTGAAGTTTGAGTTCTTATTGACAAAAACACAAAGTTTCACGCAATTTTCCGGATGGCATTACATGGAAAAATCCAAATATTTATACTACTTGTTTTAAAACTGAAAACACTACAATCTTGCTAAAAATCATAATGGTATCTTGCCATAACCCCGAGCTCGTACTCAGATCCACGAAACTAGGAGAAAATATCTGCAATATTAAAACAACCTTGGTTTTATGCTTCCTGGCAGTACAGGTGGTTGTCTTTGACCTACATTGACTTGACACCTGTGAGAACTATCTCGTGAAGTTGTTGGAAATAAATCCATCCTTGGACATCAAGGATTCTCCCGAGTCTTTCAAATCATGCCCAACCATCCTGCAAATATCCAAAGCTAGGAGTATTTACGAGAAGTTAGCAAATTCTATAATTTCATTAAAATTTAGATTTAAATGCTTTAAAAACTACAAAATTCGATTCATTTAAGAATAGCAACAATTATACCTTAGTTTGATGGACTTCAAGGTTTTATGGGTGAAATATGAGGGTTTAAGGATGAAACATAAGGGATTAAAGAGATGACTAGAAGGGTTAAGGCATCAAAAATAGGTGTCAAAATAGCATCCAACACTTACCCTCCTGAAATATGTACTTAAGGGAATTCTTGTCTATTGGATCACAATTGCTCACATACCACGTGGAGTCATGGGCTATATTCACAATCTTAGATTTGGTTTGTTATGGAGGAAAGATAATGATTCGAAACCATTCCACTGGGTTTCATGATGAGATAAGATTACTATACCTAAGGACCTTGGCAGATGGGGGCTCAAACATCACTATTGTTTCTCCAAATCCGTTGTTGCAAAAGGTATTTGGAGGATTATCACTCATTTCGAGCTATGGATGAAAGTGATATGCTAGAGATACGTGTACCCCATTTCCATTCATGACTAGATCAGATCTTCCTAGATGTCTCCATAGAATGCATCCATTATGTGGAAGGCCATGATTTCAACATACTATATCATTGGAGGCTGGTTTTCGTGGAAGAAAGGAAATGAAGGATCCATCAAAAATGGGTTTTATGCATAGATAGGCAGTGGCACAACACACACGTTAGGCTACTTATATGATCGACTATCCCACTGACAGGGGATACATATTTTATAGCAAATCAAAGACTTTGTTCAATCTGATCCTATTCAAATGGATAGGTATAATGATGAATATGTTGGTTTCATCGGGGAGGTGGATATAATATGGAGAAGGTTCATCAAATCTTTGAAAGATTGCAAGATCTACCTAGACAATCATGAGGATACCATACTCTGGACCAAAAAACCATCTGATGGCCAATATAAGCCTAAGCTAGGCTATTGAATTATCAAAGCTGAGGAAGAACATGCTGAAGCAACATGGTGGAAGACTACCATATGGAACATAAACTGTCCACTTAAGAACATATTGTTCTTATGGATTACACTCGATGGAAAAATTCATGTTTGGGACCATCTTTCTAATTTCATGGGAATTGGTCCAAGCAGATGTTCTCTGTGCCTAAATCATGGTGATTATATTAATCATATATTCATTAACCACCCATACATTGTAAGTATGTGGAATTATTCTTATGTGCTCACAAGTAAATCATTTGTCTGGGATGGACAAAATTTTGAAGCAGTTATCAAGGGATGGCTATTTAATCCATCAAATTTGGAGAACCAAGCATTACCATTGTTACTCATCTGTGAATCTTAATTCATGCGCAATAAGAAAATATTTCATGACATTTACATCCCACCATAGGTATATGCAACTAAAATACTTTCTATTCTTCAGTACTTTCCACATATTCAAAGGACTAGACCCAACAAGAACCAATGATATTTTCAAATTGATCCAATGACACCATGGTGTTTTTTTGACGGGGTAGCACAAGGTAAGCCATGCATTGGGGCCACTAGAGGCCTTTTATTTATTACTAATAGTCACTATTACAAATTCTTAGCTAGACTAGGTTATGCATCTAACAATAAGGCTGAGCTTAATGTTGTTTTTATGGTTTTAAAACTTGCATCTTATATTGGATGTCAAAAACTACAAGTCTTTGGAGATTCTCTCATTGTGATAGTCTGTAGTTCACCAAAATACTCCAAAGAATATATATCTCTTTCCCATAGATGAAGACACTTGCAGGTTCATATTCTATTCCAGGAGGTTACTTTCAAGCACATTTGCCGAGAAATGAACCGACATGCTAACCAACTCTCTAAGCAGGGATTACTACTCCATGAAGGTACATTTTCAAAATGGGAAATTAACAAAGATACCATCAAAGAGTTTGATACAGGACCACCACTATTTTAAGAAGTTTCCCATTATATATGGGATTTTTGGGATGAACTTATCATACATGATGTTATAGGGTGATATTATGGCTAAGAATTATGCACATTTCCATGTATATTTATGACTTTTGTTCATGATAGTATTATGAAGGTATACAATACACTATACAACTTATACAAGTTTTTTCACTAAAGTAATTAATGTAAGGCTGCCATAGCCAATGAACAATATGGTCTTTGAGTTAATATAATTCAGGCTGTGATACTTTTTCCAGGGAAAAAAAATCGCACATGATTAATTTGATATCACATAGGTCAATATCTTAAGGTGATAAATATGTCGTGTAACTTGTAGTTTGGGTATTTATTTGAAAAGGGACATTTGGAACAATAAAATAAGTTCTGCGTAGTCTAAGGGTTAACAAAGTGGTTATTCGTTAGTCCATAATAAAGCTTTAAAGACTATCTACAGACTCTAAAGATACCATTTAACACCTATGCACATGGTTTTCAAGTTGTAATTAATGTTTAAATGGCATTAGGTTTGGGGTTATGTTATACACCATGACCATTGGGTTAATAAACAACGTTAATGATGGTGATATTTTCTCAATTTTAAAGGACAATTGAACATGTGTGTTCATTAATTTGAACTCTATTTGATCAATATCTTTGTAATCATTGACTTATCATTGGTTGGTTAGTTAAAAAGGGCATGAAATGTATGAAAGTGCACATAAAAGGAAGATACCACATGAAAGAGATATGCACCATAGAATCACACAAGAATCACTTAATAACAGAGTTCATCCCTTAGGGACTACGTTTCAAGGCCTTCTCTTAAATGGGGAGGTCGTTTGTTTATAATCTCAACAAAAATATCAAGTACATGGAAAAATGTGGCTTTATACCTAAAATCGTGGAAGTGACCCGCAAATGGGATGCTTAGAACATAAAATGGACCACACCACTGCCTTCAAAAGGATCAGATGGTGAGGATAGACATAAAACACTGCATAATTTGGAGTAGTAAAAAATTTGACCCCTAAAAAATCCCAATGACCCTCAAAGTGACACATGGAAAGTCATGCATTGTAAAAATTCGTACATTGTACGGACATATAAATGCTCATATATTTGGGCCTAGGGATGTGTGTCACTTCTCGGTCTTGTTCTACGTGTCAACCCTTCGGCAGTCGCGGTTGCGGTCCTCCTCCTGGCATAGTGGTGGACCCATCCTTTTATACTTTCTCTCTGATAGTCCTTCCACACGGGCCATTTGGCATGTTGGTGGCATGGTCAATTCCAAGCGTGGATATCCCGATAGGTCTGGGGTTCAATCACCGTGGACCCTCCCCCTTTGTCTTGTTTGTTTGCTGCATTGTTATGGCATGTTTTTTGGTTTGTTGGCACATTTCAAAATAGTGGGAGGGTCGACCGACCCGCCAATTTTGACGGTCAATGTTGGTTGTGTTTCCCCAACAAATTCAACTTAAATATAGGTTTTTTATTTGCTATAATGAGTACCACCCATGTCCCAATGGTAAGGCATTGGGTTATGCTATATGAGGTATGAGATTTAATTCCCACAGAGGCGGTTTCAGATCTTTAACTAATTTTTGTCCTTCCTCGGGTGGATACATGTCATGCCCGGATTGGCAAACATGTCAGCCTAGGATTGACTCACCTGTATGACCAGTTAGATGCCACATAATCACCACGTGATCATCCGATCAAGTGCCACGTCGATGCCATGTGAACAATACCTTTCCATGTGCGCCTTGTAGGGGTGCCACGTCAGCGCCCGTATAGTAAGGATGCCATGTCAACCTGTTCTTCCATGTGGCTCCTTGTGAGGGTACCACGTCAGTTTCCATACAGTACAGATGCCATGTGTCACCCTTACAGTGGTTCCACGTGGCCTCCCTTTTTTCCAACTTTGCGCTTAAAATTTTGTTTAGTTGAGATTTCATAACACCATAACTTTCCATACATAGTCTGTTTTGAGTGAAATGAATGCCGCTGGAATCGTATCGACAAGCTCTATGCTTTGACATAGGTTCCACTGCATTTTGTTGAGTCTGAAAAATGACCCATTCAAAGATCTTCCTGGATCAATATTACCCCCCCATTTTGCACACACCTACAGTTCACGATTTATATGAGATTTAATGCTCTCGATTTGATTTAGATTCTTTTTCATCCTTATGTTATTGTCGTTTGTCTTGAGTTTTGATCTAGTACCGTCTTCCCTACAATCAAAACTTTGTTGATTTCCCCTTGGCTACATATCTGTTAAAAAATACAAATAAATTGTTAAAAAATACTGTAATTGAACATTTGGTACACAAACTTGAGTTTGGGATGGGTTTTGGCAATTATTGTACCATATTTCCATGATTTAAACCTCCATAGCAAGGAAAACCTAAATACATCCCATAGAATAAACTTTGATTGATCCTTCCAGAAGCAAGCTTACCAATGCCTTCCCTAGAAAGTACATCGTACACAAGTTATGGTAGAGTACTTCAAACACCGCTTTTGTAGATTCAAGAAATTGTCAAGACATAGTTTTATGGTATTTGCGGTTTCTAGAAAATTATTCAACATTTTGAAGCAAGGATAAAGATTGTTGAAATTGAAGGCGTTCATAATCAGAGGAAGTTGTCGATAGAGACTCCTCCGAGGAAACATATAGAGTTTCCCTGGGATAACATGTTCATTATATGTTCCTTCAACTATCCCATAAGAAAGTATAGGAAAAAATGACTTGGCAAGACAACGACAAACATGTCATAGAAATTCACCTTGATCTAGATCTACAATATGCACCCAACTTCATACACATGAGGAAATCACTTAATTCATTGTTCATTTTTAAAGATGATGGAGGCATACATGGAAATTAGATAACATCAATCTATTTCTTCAATCATTGTCAATTGATATTGCGTTCATCCTTGTATTGATTTTAATCTTTAAGTGGTGAGTAACATAATCTTGTCTAAGAAGATGCGATTAGAACAATGGATTTCTCATTAGAGTAAATTTGGGGCATACAATAAGCCTCATAAGAAAAAGAGTCATTGATAAGTTGGAATTCAAGAACCAATAGAATTTCCAGAAGAAAAAAAAGTCAACCATAATAGTTGACTTGGCATATTTGTCATAAAAATACTATTTTTCCAATTTGTATATTTAACTTATCTCCCTTTGGTTTTAATCAAATTTTAAGCGGGAGCACTTGTTGGATGCAAAATTCAATTCCGCATCCAACGAGTTTGCATACTATGTACTTTTGATGGACCCCACCCAACGAAAATTGAGAAATACATAAAGGCCTTTAATTCCACAAACAAGATATTTGAATGTGCAAGTTATTGAAATTATAAAAAAATCAAACACTTTGAAATGAAATGGAAACACTTAAAAGATCTAGAAAGACATGCCATTGCTCCATCCATCAACTTGAACATAAATCTAGTTAATCCAATCACATTTAAGAATCCCCATTCTGAAAGAATTAAAGATAATGCATAAACTAAACTAGACAATGACCAAATCTTTAAATGATGATTTGAAGTGGAATTATTAATTGCACAACAAGATGTATTCCATATTTAAGTGAATTAAAGGAGTGCTTTTCCCAAAGAGTTACTAAAGCACAACGTTATAAACCAATGCGGGACCTAGATTGAGAAATCACTTATTCAAATATGGATTGAGCCAATAAAACTTAAGATGTTTGAATATAACAAATGCTTAATATGAAATATTGAGCAGACAACTACTTTAAATGTAGAGCCCACCACCCCCAAAAAGAAAAATAGATTTGTGGAAAATAAGATACAAAGTTGACTTATTAATCCACAATTAGTGTTGAATTCCATGAATTAATATCCCATGATTGTGCAAAAACTGGAAGTTGAAAGGTATGCACAGGGTGAGAGAATATTTGCCAAACTTTTACCATTAAAACATGTTTTCTCCACGAATGAAAAATGAACGATAATTACTAAGTTACTGGAAACAACTTGCTAACTTGTTTGAAATCTCATTCACCACTTCTGATACGGAAGTTGATGGCCTTAATACAGATCCACAAATGTTGATACGAATCAACGGTTTTTGGGTACGGATCAACGGTTTTGGGATACAGATCGACTGTTTTTGGATACAGATCGGGATGCAAGAGAAATTGGGATCCATTTCAGCGGTGATTTTATTCCGAAAACCCTAAATCTAAATTGCACGACACGACACGACACGACAGTGAAGCACTCATGTAGATCGCACAACAATGAAGCACCGTGGAAGTCGTGGTTGAGGTCGTGATATTCGGAGAGCAATAAGCACCCCGCAGCGCAGCAATTAATGCTGCGGCTGTGAGGCACAACAACCTTTGGATCAATAGTGGGATCAAATCCGACGGTTGTTGTGCCCCACAACCGCAACATTAATTGCTGCGCTGCGGGGTGCTTATTGCTCTCCGTGATATTCGACTGTCATGATGGTCACTAGTTCCTAGCCATGACTATGGTTCACAATAATAATAAATTTAATTTAATACATAATAAAATGGTTCATAGCCATGACTATGGTTCACGATAAACAATAAATTAATTACAAATTTAATACATAATAGTTTATATAGACTACATATAAATTTTAAAATTTAAATGGTGTATGTAAAACGTAAATCTAAAATTTTAATTTTTGGCTCATGGTATATATATAGTTTCTCTGTAATATCATATCTAGATTTTTTGAAAATTTTATGTATATGTTTTTCTGTATCAGTTTCAGTGCAACTTAGGATAATTACTTACAAAAAGATTTTGCTTGAAATATGTGCTTTAGGTAAAGAATTAGTAAGATAACTTGAAACATGATTTACCAAACTAAATTTGCAATCATGGAGAGTGTGAAATATGAAAATTAAAGTGTCTTCAGTGCTTAATGAAATTCCAAAATTACCAAGATGATTAAGATCTCTTTCCAAATGGCTTGTGTGAAACAATTAGCACATTTGAACCACTAAAATTCTGTTATAAATGCAGAAATAAAAGAACAGATTTTCTAGTAAATTAGTTAGCTTAAACCCAAGTAAAAGATTGATTTTTTTAGAATGCCACTTGAGTCAAACCATTCTTGTTAAGAGTTGTTATAAAATGACCAAAACCCGAAATAACTTGCTTAAATTAAGCCTTTCTAAGCCTTGATGTTAGAGATGAAATAAAATTTGTGCCTAAACAAAACAAAATTTTGGAAAAGAAGACATTAAATAAAAATTCAGATTTTTGATGGAAAAAATAAAAATTAAGTGTTTAGTTGGTGAGATAGATGATAAGACAAGTGCTTTAAATCCTTGGGTTCATTGGGTCATAGAAATAATTATCACTGAGCTTAATTTGAAAGTACTTGCAGTTGGAATACCTACATTACACATGACAATTCCATCTCAAGCCTTTGTGGTTTTATGTAAAATTGATTTTAAGGAAGGATCACCCTTTAGGTATACACTTTCAACAATAAGCCTAGTATATACTCTAGCCTATGCTCACTTGAACTTGCAAAACTCATAAAGATTCCACCTGCAAGAAAACTAACAAAGCTAAAGCACATGACAAGTAAAGAAAGTTTCTTTTACTTTATTTCAATGGAGCAATTTTACTCTTCAGTGAACTAGATCCAATAGCTTGACAATGGAAAAATAAAACATGTTACCGCAAGATTAAGATTCACCAAATGTCTCACAACATGAGAAAGATTCCAATATACCAGAGCTTTGAAACAAAAACAAAACAAGTTATTTTTCTCTAATCCAAAACGACCATATAAACGATAGGGGATCCCCTTATATAGGCTTATGGCTCAACAACCTTCCAAATAAAATACAATATCTTAGACTGGAACCATTGATCTATCCTAGGGAGAATCGATATCCTCTAGACATGATCAAAATATAATAAAAAATAAGGTGACATCAACCAACCTCAAAATCTTAACAAAATTCCCAAGATGAGGGGTGCACATCAACACCCAAACTCTAGAGTGCTTCTCAAAAAATGGTCCCATGTGTAGTACAAGAGCATGTTCCAAGGCAAAGCCCTTGTGATAAGGGAAAAAATGAATGCAAAACACCTCATAACTGGGGGTGCTCCTTAAAAAGTAGATGCCATGTGGCTCCAAGGTACAATGGAGGTACAAAACCCTAGAGCACCCCAACAAACTCTTCAAAACATGCCACATGTGTGAGATGTTCCATCAATAAAGTGGAAAATGTTGATAAATGTGCAACAACCTCCTCTATAACTCACACCAATGGTCCAATGGTGCAATGAATGGTCCTAGCAGGTGTCAACTAACTCCTACGTGTTAAGGATAATAGTCATCCAACACTTAGGAAAGGAATGCCCCCATCCTAAAGCCCTAGGCACCATGTGTACCTCCAACAAATGTGTGAGCAAATGGGGACAATCATCATAATGTACCTAGGCATCTTCAACATGTGTCATAACAAGTGTTATACCATGGAAAACACTAGAGAGCTCAAGTGCTAAGGGTTCAACCTACATCTAACTTGGGAAATGCATCCAAATATGAAGATAATACATGAAATAATTACAATTACACTATTTTAATAACTCAATTACTTATTTAACCTTTTTTCTCATTAAAAGCATTAGGTTAACTATGGTGTAAC
The DNA here is from genome assembly GCA_001517045.1 of Pseudotsuga menziesii. NCBI lineage: Eukaryota > Viridiplantae > Streptophyta > Pinopsida > Pinales > Pinaceae > Pseudotsuga > Pseudotsuga menziesii. The sequence continues at coordinate 790,818 of LPNX010669527.1, read as the reverse complement.
CAACATTAAACCTTATTACATGTGAAAATCTCTAAGTCACGATGAAATTACCTAGATTCCTGAGTCATGTGAGGATGATTGAGTGAATGTGGTAGATGGAGAAGAAATCGGGTCTTTGCAACTTAACCATCATAGCAACTAAGCGTAATAGGTCTACCCTTATCTTTCAAGAGCTATGGGTTATAGATGTTTTTTTCCATGTGTATGCCTTATTGAAGGGGGCTCTTTTTATCATGAGTTACCCTTTATATTTGGCTTTGATAAGTTGAGACATAGGAAACTTGGCTTTTAGCAAGAGGGTAATTCTCATGTTCTTTACACTTTCATTGAGTAGCCTACCCTTGGATTACCAGATTCTTTTGGCTTTGATTTAGGCATTCATTCATGGGAATAGTATTGAGACATTTAATAATTACTAAATATAAATCACTTGCAAAGGGGAAATGATGGAAACAGAGGAAAGACATTGTAAAATGAAAAATGGCTAGGTAGATTATTTATTGTAAAACGGATTTAGCACATACTTAGTTCACTACAGGTAAAACTTAACCTTTGAAATGGCACACATCTCTAAGGTTATGATAACACCATGGTTTTCCTAAGTAATGAATAACAATTTTAAGTGTTATGAGTCATTACCCAAACATAAAAGCAACATCCCATGATCAAAGTGACATAAAAGAAAACAAGGCTAATTGGCAAAATGGGGATGAGAAATATCATAGCACTAGCACATTTGACACCATTTCCACAAGGCACATCTAAGGCACAAGAACCATTTGAGCATGTTGGAACCATCTCTGACCAATGATCTATGGAAAATCCACAGATCTCATCTTTGGAAAGTAGTTTATAGATCACCAACAACACTAATCATCAAACCACTCCTGCAAAACTAGGGGTAACACAATGACTACAGTGGCCTAAATGAGGCCAATTTGATTAACTACTTATCTTGATAAGTTAAGTACCCACTATCTAGTAAGTCATGTCAACAACATTATGGTTCCCTTTTTGCCACATACTAGTCAAGCAATACAATTTAACTGAGATATACAAGCCAAACTTAAGGTGTTATTCATTCTTTACTCTTGTTCTTTTTAGTTAGGGTGATTGGAACATTAATTTTTCATTAAGGCATACATTGCATGTTATTTTACAAAACCAAGCCAAAAACCTCATAAAAAGGGCATTGCTTGTTTCCAAACTGCATTGTTCCACTAAGTTTCTAGGTTGCGGGGAATACATCTAGAAGATACATGGAAGCACCGCCTAAATTTTAGGAAACAATATAAGGGGCATCAAGGTCTCCCACATAAGACACTCCACCTGAAATACAACAAGAATAATATGAAAAATAAAAAATAAATCATTAAAATGTTATATATAATGCAACAATAACACACATCATTACATATAACATAATAAGTCATAAAATGTATGTAAAAAACTATGTAATACTATAGCCCTAATCATTCATATTTCTTAGAGAAAATAACAAAATCACAAGATCACATTCCATTTATATGTTTACAATTAATACCAAAAGCAGATTCCAATAAAAAATTCCCATGATCACACTCTATTTATATGTTTATAATTAATACCAATAACAAATTACAAGTAATAATAATTATAATTCACAAATCATTCATCTTCTTTGTATTTAGCACCAACATAGATCCAAATCCTAGGCTCTATCCCGAGAGGGATCAAATCTCTCGATGTGCAAACCTATTATTAAGTATTGCCCTCAAGGAGCTATTGATTTGATTCAAACCAAAAGACACATTTTTTATGTAAGGTCCACACATAATATTTAATATTATTTATGGCTGACATATAATATTTTTATTATTAATATTTAATATTATTTATGGCCGACATATAATATTTTTTATTTTGTTAGGAACAAACATTACAATATCTTCCCCATAAATGGTTTTAAAACCATGGGCTGTTTAGGAGGCCTTGCACATGGTCTTAAAACCATTTGCAAGGCCCTTCTAAACCATGTACAATAAAACCATGGGTTGTTTAGGAGGCCTTGCACATGGTCTTAAAACCATTTGCAAGGCCCTCCTAAACCATGTACAATAAAACCATGGGTTGTTTAGGATATGGTCAGCATTTTTTTTCTCAATAATTCATTTTTTTATTTATTATTTTGTTAGGTAGAAACATTACAACATCTCCCCCATATTGTGTTGTTTTTTCTGACCTACATTTTTTTTGGTGGATAATTAATTTTTTAATTTTTATTGTTTTGTTATGTAGAAACATTGCAACATCTCCCCTATATTAAATTGTTTTTGTGGCCGACATTTATTTTGGCCGATAATTAATTTATTATTATTATTATTATTTTGTTAGTAACAAACGTTACAACACAATATCGACAAACATTACAAGATCTTCCACATAACGTTACAAAATCTCTCTCATATTGGGCTGTAGAGCGCATCTCGACGCAAATATATTTAAAAAATTCAAAACATATCAAATAACAAATGAACATCTATAACCAGCGTAGATCCAAATCCTAGGCTCTATCAAGCGCCGAGAGGGATCAAACCTCTCGAGGTGCAAACCTCTTCTTACGTATTGTACTCAATAAGCTATCAACTTTGTTGTGTCCTATATATAGTCATTGATTTGATTCAAACCAAAAGACATATTTTTATTTAAGGTCCACATATAATATTTTTATTATTAATATTTAATATTATTTATGACCAACATATAATATTTATTATTATTTTTTATTGTTAGAAACGAACATTACAACATCTCCCCATACATAGTTTTAAAACCATATGCAAGGCCCTCCTAAAACCATGGGTTGTTTAAGAGGCCTTGCACACAGTGTTAAAATATACAATAAAACCATGTGCAAGACCAACATTTTTTTGCGAATAATTCAATTTTTATTATTTATTATTTTGTTAGGTAGAAACATTACAACATCTCTTCCATATTGTGTTTTTTTCGTGACCCATAACTTTTTTTTGCGGATAATCAAATTTTTACTTTTTTATTGTTTTGTTAGTTATGAACATTACAACATCTCCCCCATGTTAGGTTGTTTTTATGGTCGACATTTATTTTGGCCGATAATTACAATTTTTATTTATTATTATTTTGTAAGTAACAAACATTACAAGATCTCCCTCATATTAGGTTGTGTTTTTTGCCTACATTTATTTTGGCAGAGAATTAAAATTTTTATTTTTTATTATTTTGTTAATAACAAAACTTTACAAGATCTCCCTCATATTATGTTGTTTTTTTTGGCTGACATTTATTTTGGCGGATAATTAAATTATTTATTTATTATTATATTGTAACGTTATATAATGTTACAAGATCTCCCCATATTGAGCTGTAGAGCGCTTCTCGACGCAATTAATACCAATAACAAATTACAAATACTAATAATTATAATTCACAAATCATCCTCATCTTTGTATTTAGCATTATATTTAAAAAATTCAAAACATATCAAATAACAAATGAACATCACTTTAGTCTCTAGTCTCTTCATACATAAGAGACCAAGAAAGAATAGGGACTAACCATGGAAAATGTAGTTACGAACATCGCTCTAGTCTCTTCATACATAAGAGACCAAGAAAGAATAGGGACTAACCATGGAAAATGAAAGGCTAAGAAAGAAGAGGGACCAACGATGGAAAATGTAAAATGTGTTATTTTAATCATTATCATTTGCATTATCAAGAATAGTTAATGGCACACCAACCAACCAGGGTTGTGATTCATGATGGCCCTCATTTACATGTGCATTAGGTTTACATTTACGAAGCAGAGCAACCGACATAGCAACATTAGTAGCAACAGGTAGGTTTGTTTGCAGGCAGGCAACGGTAGCTCGCCGCGCATGCAGTAGCAGGCAGACAATAGCAGCAGGCAGACGATAGCAGCAACAATAGCAACAGGCAAAGGTAGAAGGCAGGCAGGTTTGTTTGCAGGCAGGCAAGCAGCGGTTGCTCGCCGCGCTCGAAAATCGACGTGGAAGGGCGTGTAGGCACTAAAGAAGGAAGGGAAAAGCGGCCCGAGTAAAATGACAAATCACTTCGTCCCAGGTATACAATTATGCTTTGTCCCCTACTTTTGTATTTTCCTGTTATAATAATGGAAACACACTTGGCATCACAAATCGAAAAGGGGTTAGAGGTACCTGTGACTAACAACTTAGGGCAAGTGAAAATAGCCTCCTCGAGTAAAACAGGGAAGTGGGTTTGGGTTAATGCCAAACTGTTTCGGTGTATTTTAAAACAGAGAGCTTCCCGTCTAAAGTGGGAGGAGACAAGGAAAACATAGTTTCAAAGGAAGATTAATAGATAGTCAAACAAGGCCTCATGGCAAGGATGTGGTAGCAACAAGGGTAAAAGCAACACTAATCCTGCTCTATACAGTCCCACATCCACACTTCTCACCTGGTCATCTGCTCTATATGTACAAGAGCTACTCAATACCAAGAGGAGATCGAAGGTTTTGGAAGTCAAAGAGCAGGAGAAGGACCTTAAAATCCATCTGTTAACAATAGAAAATCAATGTATAGTAGAAAGCAACAAGGTTTTAAAAGTTCAAGTGGCACTGTTGCAAGAAGCTATTATGGTAGGCAAGAATGAGTGGCAAGGCATGAAGGTAGACTGTGAATGAATGAAAGAATCAACAGGGGAAGAGAGAGGGGTGTTGAATCATAAAACACCCAGTGTGGAAGGTAAAATAGATGAACAAACAAATAACCAGGGAATGAAAGTAAGAGAAGCAGAAAATAAAGGTTTCACCAAAAATTCCAAAACATGGGCAAAAGTTACTAGCAAGCCTGCTAATAGGGAAAAGGAAAAAGAATCAAGCAACCAAGGAGACAACAAACAAGGAAATGAAACAAAAGAAAGACAACACAACACAACAAACATAATATTTAAAGGTGTGAGAGATTATGGTAAGAATGAATGTACCCCAGAGCTTGCAAGCGACTTTTTAAAAGATTAATTACTGTGGCAAGGCCAAATTTGCCAAGCATGGAGGGCGGGTAAACCCAGTGTTGAGAGAGCCAGGCCCATAAAAGTCATCATGGCAAGTGCGCGTGACAGGAAAACTCTTCTAAGTAAGAAGCATCTCTTAAAGGGATTTTTCTTTTTTCTAGAGGAAGACTTAACTATCATGCAGCAAAAGGAAAGAAAAAAAGAGTTGTCAAAGGTCAGAGCAGCAAGAGATGAGGGCAAAAGAGCATGGTTCTACAAAGGAAAAACTGTTATTGTTACGTTTTCGGTCCTCCTTCTAAAGCAAGACAACAAAACAACAGTCAAGAAGTGATAACAAATCCCTTAGCAGAAAATATTGCAGCAAGGTCAGGATGGGAAAATAGGGGTGTAGACTCAACTTTGAGTCTTGTATGCCAAAACAAATAGCAATCAAGGTCTACCCAGGTTCCCTTAAGCTTAGTATGTTGGAACTGCAGAGGATATCCGTGGAGGCGTGGACTTGGGCTAGGACCTATTGCAGAAGATAGGGACATAATATGTCTCGTGGAAACACATGAACATGAAGGGTGCAAGACACCCCTTTTTAAAAAATATTTGAAGTTGGCAGTGTCGAACAAGGCAACAGAGAATGGAAAAGGTCACAGAGGTATCATGGTCTTAGTGAAGAAAAATATAGATCGTTGCATTCAACTAGAAAAAGAAGACTCAAATAAACAATTTATATGGTTTAAAATATAAAAAAATGGAAGTGTCATCAGAATTGCAACATGCTACTTTTCCCCACAAGTTTCAAAAATTTACAAAAGGAGGGGGCTTGACCATAAAGACCCTTTTGCAGCATTAAAAAACGATATTATGAAGTATTCTCAAGTAGGTGAAATCCTTCTAGTAGGGGATTTCAACACCAGGACCACTAGTGAACAAGCTAGCATTCTTTGTCATAGGGAAGATTGCAACCCTATTTGGCTTACTGAAGAAAGAAATCATCAATGGACAAGAATTTCAAAGGAAAAAAAAAGATGCAATCTCTTTGGAGAACAGTTGCTTACCTTATGTGGAACTTCTGATTTAGTTATTTGCAATGTTTTTTCTAGATGGAAAAATTCTGGTAATTTCACCTGTAATACCTACAATGGAGCAAGTGTGGTGGATTATGCAATTTGTTCACATGGCTTATGTGAGAAAATGGAGGAAGTTATGATTGGTGAACAACTCTGGGATTTAAAATATGATTACAAACCGATCTATCTAAGTCTTTCTTGGACTGATAAGCAACATGTTGGGACAAAAAATCAGTACATTCAACAACCTCCGACAAAGGGAAAAATTCTTTTGACTCAAGAAAACTGTAATTTATTTAGGGAGGCATTAGAGAGACTTTGTAAGAGGGAGGAAATTCTGTCCCAAGGCCTTAATAATCAGCAGCTAACTAATTTAATTCGAAGCGCACTCACATTATGCAAAAGAACAAAGAATAGGAAACATGAAACAAATTGCTTTCCTGTTAATGTTTGGTTCGATGAGGAGTGCAAAAAACCAAGGAGAAGGTGGAGAGAGTCAAACTAGAAAGAAAAAGAATTAAAAAGCTACAAACAGATTTTAAGAAAGAAAAAAGTTGATTTCATGGTCTCAAAGAGGGAAGAGTTAATCTTCTTTGGGAAAAATAACTCCAAACTATTATGGAAGGAACTTCAAGCGAACAAGAAGCAAACTGAAAACAATATTATAGCAGACCAATGGCTTGAATATGCAAGGCAACTCTATGAGCGGAATCCTAAGGTTGACCCCCCTCCCCCCTTAGTCAACACTGCCACCATTACTAAGCTTTTCACCATGCAAGAGATCGAGGTGGGTATTAAGAAGTTGAGTGTTGGAAAATCCAAAGATTTAGTAGAACTTCAAGCGAAATATCTAAAGAGGGGTTCAAAAACTATTGCACCTCACATTACGAGAATCTTCAACAACATCATTCAGCAAGGATTCCCTACAGATTGGACAACTAGCTTCACAATGCCTCTTTTCAAGAGCGAAGATGTCAACGATCCCTCCAATTATAGGACCATAATGATAAGCCCCTTGTTTGCAAAGCTATTTGTAAGCATGCTAGAAAATAGAATTAGCAAGTGGGCGGAGGAAAGGGACAAGCGTGCTAAAGGACAAGCAGGTTTTAGACCTAAACATTCCACGATGGACCATTGTATTACTTTAAGGCACATCATTGAAAAAGTGTGGGAGAAAAAAGAGGAAACCTTTTGTTGCTTTGTCGATTTCAAAAAATATTTTGACACGGTTCCCAAGGATAAGCTATGGCCCATAATGGAGGAACTTGGGGTTCCTATACATCTTAGAGCAGTTGTTTATAAGTTATATGAGGAGGTCAAAGTCAAAATCAAAACATCAGATGGTATCTCCGAGAGTTTCAGAAGTGATATCGGGGTCAAGCAAGGGTGTCAATTATCCCCTACCCTTTTTGGCTTATATATTGACAAACTTGAAGACTGGTTAAACTTAGAGGGTGGAGATGGCGCCCTCGTGGGTGAGTATGTGATAAGGCTTATTTTGTATGCAGATGACCTTATTTTGATTGCTAAATTTGCTCCTGGCTTACAAGAGCACTTGATTTCCCTTGAGCACTTTTGTAGAACATTTGGGATGTGCGATGTCCCCATTCAAATAATTGCACAGTAGGAAAATTCCATCAATCCTACTAGTTCCCTAGGTTGGGTGGAAACATTGGAGAGTTAATAAGGGAGCTAATAAATGGTGTTTAGACATTAGAAGGAATAAATATTTATTTAATGAATTTAATTAAGTGAATTCAAGTGAAAAATGAAATGGCTATGGATAATGGAGACACATGGAGACTATGGGGCCCACTCAAGCTAGAATTCCTATGTTAAATCACATCCTCCTATTGTAATTTCGAATCAATGAGAAGCTTAATGTTTTGGGATGGATTATGAGGTTAATATACTTGTCCATATACTTCATAGGTCGAATTTGGGATGAATTGTAACTTACATGGGAGAGGAAGAGCAAAATGGGAGTTTCATGGACACCTGGCTAGATTCCCCTTACATTTATGACATCTATGACACAAATGATGGAAAGTCTATCACAGTTATGACACAAGTCAGATATGAAGGCTGACATACTGACATACTAACATGTCAGGCCTAAATAGAGCATCTTAGGGGTCGGATTTGGGAGTTGGAGAAGGCCAAGAGGCTCCTACTCGAATTCGAGAGAAGAGGGAAGGTGAAGAGAGAGGCCACATAGCATGAGCAATCACACCAATTCGACTTGGCTTTGGTTTATGGATGGATTTGGAGCCTTAAAATACCAATAATGTTTATAAAATACAAGGATCCGCCATGAGAAGAACCTTTTGATCATTTGTGAAATTTGCTATTGAGAAGAAAGAGAGCTAGTGGAAGACTAGTTCATGCCTTAGCCAATTTCGAGGGTGAAAGATTCTCATCCTTGTTGGTGTTTGGAGAGGCCACCCAGGTATTTCAAGGAGCTTAAATGGAGTCATAAGTTACAGGTGCAAGCTACAATAGCTCGTGGACACATCAAGTTCAACTTGTTCTTCCTTCCATCTCAAGTTTTCTCACCATATTTCAGCTCTATGGAGTGAGGTGCACTTGGTGAGCTATTCACCTCTTTGAGGGGGTTTCTATTGCTTCAGTATTTTGTATTCTAATGTAGATGCTCTGTTATTTAAGTTTAGAAAGCTTTCAGGTCGAAAGGCCAAGAAATATCATGTATTATTGCTCAATAATGAATAAACAATGGCATTTCCCCACTACCTTGTTGTAAACTCTTGTAATCTTGATGGATTCGAATGGATGTATGAACTATTGATGATTTATGAATGATGGACTATCATTAAAGTATATTATGGGTTTCATGTTTAGTAATTGAAAATTTGTGGCCATTGGGTCGAATTTCATAGCATTTTGGGCAAACTACACCTCATTTCTCCAAGGGTCCAAAACTAGTCTTTTACATTTGATTGAAAGAAGTGATAAAATACATGAGAATTCGATTGGTTATGTATAAGAGTCTTTGATAATGTATTCTACACATTCCATGCTTCAATTTATGAATTCGAGTGGTTTGCTGCACATTTGGGAAGCCATTTCTATCACTTACCCCGGGGGATTTGACCCCAAAATTGCTTGTAAAATCATCTATCTTGTTCAGAATTTAGTGTAGACTTGCAGAACTGATTGGAGGGACATAATACATCCCTAAACCTAATAATTAAGTTATTATATCAGTCATACACCTTCTTTGAAGATTTGGAAGTAATTGGGCTAATTTGGAGACCAAGACACTAAAACTAATCAAAAGCCAAAATTGAAAAATTTGGCATTTTGGTAAAAAATTAAAAAATTGACATTACAAGTGGTATCAAAGCATGATCTTGGCACCTGATGGTAGTAACAAGAAGTCAAAGCAATAAACCACCACCCTTAGATTCTGAAGTTGAAGGTGTTTTTGTCGAAGAAGAAGTAGTAGAAGAAGAGGTACATTTTGCTGAAACTATGACTAGTGAGGGGAAGGGATCCACTGATCATGAAAAGCTTGAATATATTAAACTCATACAACCTTTCTTTGATGATATAACCAAGAACATGAACCAACAACTTATGAAAGGATTCGAATTGTTGGTTAGCCAATTTGGAAGCAAATTAGGAGTAATAAGAGACAATAGTGGTTTACACTCAGAAGAAAAGAAGACAATGGGTGAGCATATCTTCTCAAGAAGAGGACCCCATAATAGATCCCATGAATTTCAGAGCACACCATGGCCTACTGCACCTAAATTTATTATTCCCAAAGAAGAGACTAACATTCAATTTGAAATTGATACAATGACACAAGAATGGCTAAATTGAATGAAGAGTATAGGAGAAGTATAACATTTGAGCAATACTTCACCTTGGCAAACAAACTTAAAAATGAGGAAAATAAGTCTCTACATCAAAACAAAGAATTGAATTGTGCCATAGGTAAAGTGCCACTTCCTACTTTTGATGGTTCACCTCAAAGTTCTGCTAACACTTGGGTGCAAAAATTAGATGTGTATTTTCAACTGAATCCAATGGTGGAAGAAGATGCTTTAAAAATGGCCATTTTGCACTTGGATGGAAATGCCAATGAATGGTGGTTCCATGGCCTAAAAACCTTGGGTCATGATCAGGTCAAAACATATGGGGAATTTATTGACAGGGTATTAGAAAGGTTTGAGCAAAAAGATCCAGAATTGTCTTTCAAAGAACTAACACAATTGAAGCAGGTTGGGACTCCTATTGAGTATATGTTGGAATTCCAAAGATTATCAGTTAAGGTGGCTGATGTATCTATGGGAATGTTAGTATTGATGTTCACTGAAGGTTTGGAAGAGCCCTTAAAAGGTTCGGTCAAAGCCCACAAGCCTACTAACTTAAATGATGCAATGAGCTTGACTAGAGATCTTCAAAATGTGCTTCCTAGAACAAGATTTCCTCCCAAGCCTAACTTCAAATTTGAAAGAAAGCCTTGGCAAAAAGATGCACCTGATAGGAAGTTTTAGAAAAATGATACATTTGAAAAGAATAAGAAAGAAGGACAAAACAAGGAGGAACTTCGAAGGAAAAGATTGTGCTTCACATGCTTCCAACCATGGACATTGGGGCATAAATGTGCTAAAGGAAAGGCTCGATACATAGAAGCATTTTTTGATAATGATCGGTATGAACGGGGTATGGATGAAGAGGGGCACACTTCAGATCAAGAGGAGTCATATGACACAACAACTGAAGAAGAAAAACAAGAAGACAATCAGCCTTCACCAGACAAAGCAAAAATGACAGTACTTTCAACAGTGCCTCGCTATCACACTATTCGATGCAAGGGTGTGGTATTGGGACAAAGAGCTTCAGTTTTGGTAGATGGAGGAGCTACACATAATTTCATTGATGCAGAGATGGTGAAGAAAAAAAATATACCAAGTGAACCATTCGATGGCTTCACAGTTGTCATTCTAGGTCACAACACAATGCAATGCAACACATGGGTTCCCAAGTTGCAAGTCACCATAGGTAACTATACTTTTGTTGATAGTTTTTATGTGGTTGATGTTGCTGATACTAATGTAGTCTTGGGAGTGCAATGGTTGTTTTCTATAGGAGAGCATTCAGTAAATTATCAAATTCCTGAAATGAAATTTCAAGATTCAACAGGGGTACTAAGGGTTGTGAGAAGGAAACACACTTACCCAAAACAAGTAGTAAATTGCAATAATATGATATCTATATTGAGGCATGGGAATATAGAATGGGTTGCTGAATGTTATATCACCGCTCCAAAGCCAAAATTCAGAGTTTTTAAACACACAAAAGAGATAGAGACACTTTTGCACAAATATGAAAAAGTTTTCAGAGATCTTCCACATGGTAGACCACCTGATAGGGGGGTTGAGCATAACATTGTTTTGGAGGAGGGTACTTCACCCATTCAGATACCACCTTATAGACATCCCAAGAAGTTCATAGATAAGATTGAGAAGACCATTCAAGAACTCTTAGAGTTGGGACTCATTAGACCAAGCTCTAGCCCTTATGCTTCTTCAGTAGCATTGGTAAAGAAAACAGATGGAACTTTGAGGATGTGTATAGACTTTAGAGCTTTGAACAAGAAGACCATCAAGAATAGATATCCTATTCCTAGGATTGATGAGTTCATGAATGAGCTATTTGGAGCTAAGCACTTTTCCAAAATTGACCTTAGATCTGGTAATCACCAAATTCAGATGTGCAAAAGATTGCTTTTCGATGTCATTATGGTCACTTTGAGTTTCTTGTTATGCCATTTGGGTTGACTAATGCTCCAACTACATTTCAAGCATGTATGAATATAATATTTTGCAAACAGCTTAGAAGATTTGTTTTAGTTGTTTTTGATGATATTCTCATTTACAGTAAAACTTGGGAAGAGCACTTGCAACACCTAGAGATTGTGTTGAAAACTTTGCAAGAATAGTCTTTGTATGTTAAGATGTCTAAATGTGAATTTGGGATAAAAGAACTATTATATATTGTGCCAAGTTCACATGGAAAAGATCATGGCTATCTTAGAATGACCATCACCAAAAAACATCACAGAATTAAGAGGCTTCATTGGAATATGTACATACTACAAGAAGTTTGTGAAAGGATTCTCCAAGTTGACTTCTCCACTCACTAATTTGACTAAGAAGGATGCTTTCAAGTGGAATGAAGAGGCTAAAAAGGCATTCCAAAAGATGAAAGAGGTAATGGGTAGTTGTCCCATACTTGCATTACCTGATTTTTCTAAGTCTTTTGTTGTTGAATGTGATGCCTCAGGTGAAGGAGTAGGGGCTGTCCTAAAGCAATGCCAACACCCTATAGCCTTTGAGAGCAGAAAATTGCAGCCTCATGAAAATCTTTACTCCATATATGACAAAGAGATGTTGGCCATCATGCATGCCTTAGCCAAATTTCGACAATACTTGGTAGGCAACAAGTTTGTGGTGAAAACTGACCACAATAGTCTAAGACACTTCCTTACCCAAAATGATCTAAATGAAATGCAACAAAAGTGGATAAGCAAGATCCAAGCTTATGATTTTGATATTGAATATGTGAAAGGAAAGAATAACATTGTAGCAGATGCATTATCTTGAAGACTTTCTTTTTCTCTTATGGACATTGCTAACAATTGGAAAGACATGCTACTAGTTAAATATACCAAAGATAAGTTTGCTTGTGATGTATTAGATGGACTCATGGGAGATGATAACTACATAATTTTGAATGGACTGATATATTATAAGGAAAAAAATTATTTGGTTCGAGATTCAAAGCTTAAGTACAAAGTTTTGCAGGAAGTACATGATTCTCCACTACCAGGTCATCCGGGGATCTTCAAAACCTATAGGCAACTAAGGCAAATGTTCTATTGGAAGGGGCTGAAGGAAGATGTTTAGAAGTATGTGAATGAATGTAAGGTATGTTAGCAAAACAAATTAGAACTCACACACCCTGCTGGTTTATTACAACCATTGCCCATTCTGGAGCAAAAATGGGACAATATATCGATGGATTTCATCACTGGTTTGCCCAAATCTTTGGGCAAGGATTGCATATATGTGGTAGTGGATAGATTGAATAAGTTTGTTCATTTCTTAGCTGTTACATTCTCTATTAGTGCTGCACAAGTGGCTGATTTTTTTTTCAAAGAAATCTTCAGATTGCATGGGCTCCCCAAGAGCATTGTGAGTGATAGAGATGGTAGATTCATGAGTGCTTTTTGGCAAGAACTTTTCAGATTGGTGGGCACTCAATTGATTTCAAGTACAAGCTACCATCCACAAATTGATGGACAACCAGAGAGTGAATAAATGGTTGGAATGGTACCTCCGAAACTACGTGGGAGAACAACAAAAAGCTTGGACCAAATGGTTACACTTGGGTGAGTTTTGCTACAACACCACCTTTCACATGTCAATAGGGAAGTCTCTTTTTAGAGCATTATATGGTTATGATTCCCTTACATTTGCTAATATGATATTTGGTGATAGTAAAGCTACACAAGCTAAAGATTAGGTGAAAGCAAGCCAACAAATTTTAAAGCTTTTAAAAGACAATTTGTAGGATTCCCAAAATCAACAAAAACAATATGCCGATAAACATAGAGAGGAAAGGACCTTTCGGGTTAATGATTTAGTGTATTTGAGGTTACAGCCATACAAACAAACATCCCTCAAAAGAAATGGAGCAGAAAAGCTAAAGCCAAGATACTATGGGCCCTACAAGGTAATCCAGAAAATTGGAGAAGTAGCATATGAGTTGGAACTTCAGGAAGGGAGTAAAATTCATAATGTATTTCATGTTTCTTGTCTCAAGAAGGCTATTGGTCAACAAATTGTCATTTCAGATACACTCCCTCCTTTGGATGATGAAGGACAACTCACACTTATTCCGGAAAAAGTTTTGAAGACAAGGGAGAGAAGATTGAGGAGCAGAACAATCAAAGAATACTTGGTGCAATGGAAGGATCTACCAAGTGAAGATGCCACATGGGAAGAGGATAATATTTTGCAGCATTCAAATATGAAATTGCTTGAGGACAATCAATATTGGGTGGAGAGGACTGTAATGTCCCCATTCAAATAATTGCATAGCGAGAAAATTCCATCAATCCTACTAGTTCCCTAGGTTGGGTGGAAACATTGGGGAGTTAATAAAGGAGCTAATAAATGGTGTTTAGACATTAGAAGAGATAAACATTTATTTAATAGAGTTAATTAAATGAATTCAACTGAAAAATCAAATGTCTATGGAAAATGGAGACAAAATGGAGACTATGGGACCCACTTAAGCTAGAATTCCTATGTTAAATGACATCCTCCTCTTGTAATTTTGAATCTATGGGAAACCTAATGTTTTGGGATGGATTATGAGATTAATATACTTGTCCATATACTTCATAGGTCGAATTTGGGATGAATTGTAACTTACATGAAAGAGGAAGAGCCAAATGCGAGTTTCATGAATACTTGGTTAGATTCCCCTTACATTTATGTCATCTATGACACCAATGATGGAGATTCTATGACAGTTATGATACAAGTCAGATCTGAAGGCTGACATATTGACATATTGACATGCCAGGCCTGAATAGAGCATCTTAGGGGTCGAATTTGGGAGTTGGAAAAGGTCAAGAGGCTCCTACTTGAATTTGGGAGAAAAGAGAAGGTGAAGAGAGAGGCCACATGGCATAGCATGAGAAACCACACCAATTCGACTTGGCTTTGGTTTATGGATTGATTTGGAACCTTAGAAGACTGATAATGTTTATAAAATATAGGGATAAACCATGAGAAGAACCTTTTGATCATTTGTGAAATTTGTTATTGAGAAGAGAGAGAGCTAGTGGAAGACTAGTTCATGCTTTAGCCAATTTCGAGGGTGAAAGATTCCCATCCTAGTTGGTGTTTGGAGAGGCCACCCAACTATTTCAAGGAGCTTCAATGGAGTCATAAGTTATAGGTGCAAGCTACAATAGCTCGTGGACACATCAAGTTCAGCTTGTTCTTCCTTCCATCTCAAGTTTTCTCACCATATTTCAGCTCTATGGAGTGAGGCGCACTTGGTGAGCTATTCACCTCTTTGAGGGAGCTTCTATTGCTTCAGTATTTTGTATTATGATGTAGATGCTCTTTTATTTAAGTTCATAAATCTCTCAGGTTGAAAGGCCAAGAAATATCATGTATTATTGCTCAATAATGAAGAAACAATGCCATTTTCTCACTACCTTGTTGTAAACTCTTGTAATCTTGATGGATTCGAATGGATGTATGAACTATTGATGATTTATGAATGAATGCACTGTCATTAAAGTATATTATGGGTTTTGTGTTTAGTAACTGAGAATTTGTGGCCATTGGATCGAATTTCATAGCATTTGGGGCAAACTACACCCCATTTACCTAAGGGTCAAAAACTAGTTTTTTACATCTGATTGAAAGAAGTGATAACATACATGAGAATTCGATTGGTTATGCATATAAGTCTCTGATAATGTCTTCTACACATCCCCTACTTCAATTTAAGAATTCGAGTGGGTTGCTGCACATTTGGGAAGCCATTTCTATCACTTACCCCAGGGGTATTTGACCCCAAAATTGCTAGTAAAATCATCTATCTTGTTTAGAATTTAGTGTAGACTTGCAGAATTGATTGGGGAGCCATAATACATCCCTGAACCTAATAATTAAGTTATTATATCAGTCATACACCTTCTTTGAAGATTTGGGAGTGTTTGGGCTGATTTGGAGACCAAGACACTAAAACTAGTCAAGAGCCGAAATTGAAAAAAATTGAAAAATTAGGCATTTTGGTAAAAAATTAAAAAATGGACATTACAGGATGCAAGTAAATACTAGCAAGACGAAAGTGGTAGTTTTCTGTAGCAAAAGAAAACATAAACAACATAATTTCTACTTTGAAGACAATTCCCTGGAAGTAGTGGAAAGCCAATATACCTTGGAAAGCCAAAATTCTTATTGCTCAATTAAGAATTAATTCCCATCAACTCCGTTGTGAGACTGGGCGCTGGAAAAGGCCAAAAGAAGCTTGGGAAGACAGAGTGTGTACCTTTTGCACCGTTTAACCCTACCTACAATCATCATCAAGAGGGAAAAAGAGAAAGTATTATATTGAAGAGTTTAACCCTACCTACAATCATCATCAAAAGACGTACATAGTGACCAATATACCTTGGAAAGCCAAAATTCTTATTGCTCAATTAAGAACTAATTCCCATCAACTCCGTTGTGAGACTGGGCGCTGGAAAAAGGCCAAAAGAAGCTTGGTAAGACAGAGTGTGTACCTTTTGCACCGTTGGTAAGGTGGATGTAAGGTTTGCCGTTACACAAAAACCTGTAGATGTTGATGAACATTTGAAACCCAACACAAGGCCCTATCACCAAGAGTGGCGGTTAGTCCACTTGTTTTATATTCCCAGAGGTGCAGCGGTTATACCATGTGGAGGTTGTACAGATACTCCAACACCCCGCCTCTGGTGTAGCTCGAGGGAATTGAACCCGAGACCTATGCTCTGATACTATGTAAGGTTTGTCGTTACACCAAAACTTGCAGATGTTGAACATTTGAAACCCAACACAAGGCCCTATCACCAGGAGTGGCGGTTAGTCCACTTGTTTTATATTCCCAAAGGTGCAGCGGTTATACCATGTGGAGGTTGTACTGATACTCCAACAATGGAAACAGAAAAACATTTCATTTTAGAGTGTGAAGCCTTGAAGGATAGTAGGGACAGATACGCAAATGTCTTGATGGATAAATCTTGTGATGATTTATTTAACAAGGGGACTGTGGAAAAATTGGGGGCTCTCATCATCAAGTTGAACAAGCAAAGGATTGAATTGCAGAAAACTACATGCGAGATGGTTGGTCCCATCGGCTATTCTTAGCCTTGCGGACTTTAAAATATTTTCTTCTTCTTCTTTCATTTTATTTTTGTGTTTCTTCGACAAAAGGTGGAAGCATCTCTTTTTGGGGGTCATTCCCCACCACGGCCCCCTGCATCCCCACAAAAAGGGATATGGGGCGTGCTCCAGAAGCATGGGGACCGCATCCTTACCCTCGAGAACGTGTCCCCATGTAACACTGCCAAACAACCCATGAGCAAATAAACCGTGAATTAAATGCTTATGCTTAGCATTTCCTTTAATGCAAAAGTAGGGATGAAAGGGATACCAATTTGCACTAACGTTTACTTTTCCATAAGTATGCATGATACTTTATACAAGTTCTATAGAGAATAAAATATCCAAAATTAATTGCAAATTTCGCTTTTTCAATCGAGATATAAAGCATTCATACTCTCTTCAACGGGAAAGCTTCAAAGAGGAGAGCAATGATCAAAATTCGAAGGGAGCTGACACATATAAAATGCCGTATTGTCCGAAGAAGCTTTTTGTCATATTTCGTGAGCACTACTTAAGACGGTTTGCAAAGAGAGATCCCGCACTGAAATTGTTTTTGCTAACATCGCTAAACACATGTTATGCAAAAGTAAAGTTCAGACATAAAAATACTACAAAATGTGAAAATTGTCCGAAAACATTGAACAATATGTATAATCCACGATCCAGCAAAGCATGTCTGCCTTGTTGAGGTACTGGAAATTTTGATTTGAAAAGGATCGAAACATTAATGGTGGTTAAAAAGAAAAATATATATTCGGTCATCTGCCAATTTTGACACCAGAAGATACAGCAAATGACAGATGTCGAAGTACATAACAGAAATTCTTTTTTTCCCAATGACCAATTTGAATTATAGGAAAAGCAAAAATCCATAAAAGACCTACTCAATTGATTCTACAGGCAAATGGCAGTAGAAAAATACAACTTTCAGCTTCTCCAAGCTCAGACGTATGTTTGCTTCATTTTTGTTGGTTTACCTTATTTTCCCATTCCGAGGAGATCTATGAAAGGATTCTTAAGCCGAAACTCGAAAGCAGGTCGCAAAAAGACAATAATGAGCTGTACAATTAAAAGTGATGAATCAATACAAATATAATGTAGTGTTTACATGTATCTTCTTGACAGACATTCACCCACCCAATCAAGTAGACTGCTGGGTTTTCTGATTTTCAATCAAGGTTTCTACTATTCTAGAAATGTGTCATCTGACTAGTATACAGGTATTCAAGCTATTTCTCTGGTATGTGGCTACTACACAAGTTGGTGTCTCGTATTACAAGAATCATACTTATCTCTTTCATTTTTTACAAGCATCCGCAGTGTTACCCCATTTTCTTGGTCTACAAACGATGCCTGAGCTGATCCAGATATGCTTCTGGCATTTCCCACACAAACTACCATGCATTTCATAACACCTTCACAACAACTGACATCTAAGCCACGAGAATATCTTCATTAAGCCTGGTAGTAGATGTGCTATACTTATCGTACCCTCAAAATTTCAAGTCATGGCCAGTTTTCAACTGTTTTCAACTGCTTCCCTGTCATTAAGTATATTAAATGATCAAAAGAAGAAGCTCCTGGAACTGTAAAGGGAATAATTTGACACTCGTTTTCTCATCTTGCAAAAACTACACCACAAAGGTCTTTTAAACTGTCAGACCATCTCCAACAATTTTATATTGCCAGTGGAATTTGCAGCCACCATTATTTTTGATTTCCCTCTCCAACATACACTCGAAACAAATTGACCATCGTCTTCCATCTCTTGACCAGATACAGGGTCTGCAAATCCAAATCTATGTGATCCCATAGGCATAGGAAGAGATTTGTAGTAAGCAAAAACCTGCCATCAACAGAAACAAATCCTCAGTTCAAGTGCTGCGAAAAATAATGCATGGACTGTAATTCAATACTAGCTTGTGTTTCACTGAATGTCTAAAGATGACTATTATAGTCCGCAGAAAACCATAAAAGACTAAAACAAGATGAATCATAAAAGGAACCAGTTAGATTGAGAAATAGAAAAACAGTATATAATATTCTGCTCTAAACGGGTTTTATGCAGAAAAGTACGGTTGTATTGTTATTTCATGAAACAATAAATTGTTCCCTAAATTAATTAACATTAAATGTTGAAAACATCAGTTCTTTGGAGAAGCAATCATTAATTTCACAGCTGCAAAACACAAAATGTTTTCCTAATTTCAGATATATATATATATATATATATATATCGATCGACTCGGCTGGGACTCGCGAGTAGGGTCGAGTGGACCCCAGGAACGAGTACTCACTGCAGACTTGTTAAACTCGCTCAGGATTGCCAGACTCGCCTCAAACTCGCCCAGACTCGGCACAGGGCAGGAAAAAAAAGGCCCACAGAAATTAGCTTGGATGTGATTTTTTTTGGATTTCGTTGACTGTTTTTGGAGGGAAAACCGACATGTAAGAGGCTAACCCTGGTGTTTGTCCTAATGGTCATCATTTGCATTCCGGTGGTCGTGCGGCTTGTTATCGGTGGCCACGCTGCGGCTTGTTATTCATGTCTTTGTTGCCCTCCGGATAGCGTGTTCACCTCCTGACAATGGCTTAAGTTAAGATTTATTTGTTTAAGGGGTGCCTCAAATTAGCAGTCTCATTTATAAATATATTCAATGAGTGAACATTGCCGGACGATCGAACTTCTAATGCCGCGGGTGGTCTAGTAATGAAGGGTAAATACCATCGTTTCCCATACTTTTAGCTGCTATAAAAACCCATCCATTGATTGGTTAGTTTTGGCACTAAGTTAACTGTTTAAACCATAGAAGAAAGAATCGGTGATTTTTCGTCGCTGTCCCGAAAAATCGCGAGATTTTCAGGCCGGCGATTTTTTCTGGCGAAAAAATCGGACATCGTGCGGTGAAGGAAAAAATTGCAATTTTTAAGGTAAAAATCGCGCCACGACCCTAGACCACGCCGCATTTTTCTGTCTTATGTCTGGGTTCGTTAAAGGCAAAATAGGGTTCGATTGGTCATTTCGCCTTGGAGAACAACGCGGGAGAGGGACATTGTTTCACTGTTTCACTCACAAATTTATCCTTTGTATCTAGGAGGGTTTTATCAAGATTCAAGCACACCCGGAGGAGGAGCAACAGGAGGAACAACCGCGCAGTCTTCTGTCCGTCTTGGCATTTGAAGGCAGTTTGAGCCCGTTGAGGGACGTCTGAAGGGCGTTTAGGGTTTGAAGAGCTCTTGCTCAAGGGAAAACGCAGAGGTAAGGTCATTTTTGTTAAATCTATGCCAGTTTTTGTTCATTTCTCTCCAATATCAGAGTTCATGTCATTTTCTTTTTCTAAATTCTTCCACTGTCAAATGTAATTTCCGATTTCAAAACTTACAGGTTGGATTTCCCATAATTTTGTAATTTTTTCATAATTTATGAGTAGCTGAGTGACACATATTAGAATTCAATCTAGATTCTAGAATCTAGATATTAAAATTAAAAAATTTAAATTTTAAATAAATGATAATAACTATAAGTATTAACTTATTCAATATAACAATGTAACATATTAAATTTATAATTTATATAAATTTTGAAATTTAGTTTTGAGAAAATATCAATTTAAAAATATACCAGCTTCTTGTTAGTATTTTTCTATTGGGTTTTAATGTCTTTTTTTGTTTTTTTGGTGCCACAGGTTTGACTTTTGAGGCTATACATTTCCATTGCAAAAATGCCAAAGGCAATGGACACATTTTGACAATATGCTGACCCTGAAGATGGAATAAATCGGCAACGATTGCATTGCAAATTGTGTGAGCAACATATGATAGGAGGCATTAGTAGGTTGAAGTACCATTTGGCAAAAAGTCCCTGGCCATGATGTAGGGCTTTGTAGTACAGTTAACCCCGAGATCATGAGAATGGCCCATGATGCAATTCACTTGAAGGATAGAAAAAGGGAAGAGTCAGCTGCAAATAGAGCTGAACTTGCTGCAAGTGGAGTGGCTAGGACTTCAGGGACATATGATTATCCCAGTGAGGGTAGTGTTGGGGGCTCCACGGACATTGGTTCAACTTCCATTAGGGCCGCCTCATCTTTCTTTGTTCCATGGACTGGAAGTGGTGCTCAACCTTCCATCAAGTCCATGGTTAAAAAAAAGGAGAAGGAAGAAGCAGATAGACTTACGGGGAGGATGATTTTCTAGAGTGACTTGCCTCTTACAATAACAAGAAACAATCATTTTTCTCAGCCTATCTGTGATGCCATTGCTATTGTTGGCCCAAGGTACAAGTGCCCTACATATGAGGAGCTTCGAGGGCCAATTCTTCAAGCAGAGAAGATAGACTTCAACACTAGATTGGAGGATTTCAAACAGTCATGGGAGATTTCTAGATGCACATTGATGTCTGATGGTTGGACAGATGCGAAGGGCAGGACCCTTCTCAATTTCTTGGTACAGTGCCCTAAAGGTACCATGTTTATCAAATCCGTTGATGCATTGAAACAGGTAAAAGAAGCAACATTCTTATGTGAGTTGTTGGATGGGGTCCTTCAGGAGATTGGTTTTGACAATGTGGTGCAGATAATAACAGATAATGCAGCCAATTATGTGGATGTTGGTAGATTTCTTATGGAGAGGCACTCCACAATATTTTGGAGTCCATGCGCTGAACATTGTATTGATTTGATACTGGAGGATGTGGGAAAAATTCCCTTCATCAAGGAGGTTGTTGATCAGCCTAGGAGTATCACCAAATTCATTTATAACCATGCTTGGGTTCTTAGCCTCATGAGGAGATGCACGAGAAACAGTGAATTGTTGTGCCCTGGAATCACACGATTTGCCACCAACTTCATTTCTCTTCATTCTTTGCTTCGAGTTTAGTTTGAGCTGAAGCAAATGTTTGTTTGTGATGAGTGGCGAGATTGCACATATAGGAGGAGAGGGGATGGGAAAGCCATCCCTAGATTGGTTTATATCGACTCCTTTTGCAAAGGAGTGGAGGAAGTGTGCTCAATCAGTGAACCTTTGGTAAAGGTTCTAAGATTAGTTGACAGTGATAAGCCCACTATGGGCTATTTGTACGAGGCCATGGATAGGGCCAAAGAGTCTATTCAATCTTATTAAGTGGGGAAGGGTACCCCTGGACACAATAGACACATGATGCTATGGGATTTGATTGATACACGATGGTCTAGGATGCTCCATCGACCTAGTCAAGCATCTGCACTTTTCCTCAACCCCGCCTTTTCCTACAAGTGGAAATTTGATTTTGATGAAGAGGTTTTGGAAGGGCTTATCGAATGTATTAATAGGATGGTACCTAATTTTGAGACTCGCACGAGTATTACTCGTGAGATGGAGATGTATCGAGAGGCTATTGGACTATTTGGCTATGCCGATGCTATACATGCAAGGTCTAGTTTGACTCCAAGTAAGTGATTACAAATTAGATTTTATTTGAATTTTGAACTTCAAATTCTTAAAATTTAATTGTGTTTTATGATTTATCATTTTATTTGAAAATGGAAATTTGAATTATATAATCCGATTCTCTTTCTTTCTTGTTTATTGTAGGTGTTTGGTGGAGGACATATGGTGTAAGGGCACCAAATTTATAAAAAAATTCCATCCGAGTCCTCAACCAAACCTGTAGCTCTTCTGGATGTGAGCGTAATTGGAGTGTCTTTGATAAAACACACCAGGTAAGAACTTTATCAAAGCAATTAAAATCATTGTAATTTAAGATCCTCTTTCATATTGTTTTCCTCTGGCCTCAAGAGTCAAGACTAAGTAAATCTTTTTATCACCCTCTTACATGTTGGATTTCCCACGCCTGAATGACTTGGTGTATGTCCACTACAATCTTCGACTGTGGATGAAGCAGGTGGAGAAAGCACCCGATGTGGATGCCATTTGCTTGGACAATTTTGATGTATTGTCCAAGTGGAGGGTGGAGGTTGAGTTACCTGTCATGGAGGAGGCACTTGCATGGTTAGATGAGGAGCAACAACAGCAGGGGCAAGAAGAGGAGGATGAGCAAGAGGAGGAACAAGAAGAGGCAAAGTGCTTCGACCTAGAGGACTTCATGGAGGGTGATGTGGCTTCGTCAGCACCACCTTCTACACTAGTCGATGTATCTAGTCCCTCATTGGCACCGAGTGCAGGGCCAGGACCTTCTACTGTCAGGTGCAGGCCTGGCAAACAACCCATGATCTTTTCTCGTAAAAGGGGAAGAGGGCATTGATTTCAGAGAAAAATAGTTAGCTACTAGTTTTGTGATGTCATTTTGTATTGGACCATTGGTTTCCCACTTTTCAGTACTATTGGACAACTATATTCAAACTTTCAACATCGACTTTTATGTCTCATATTATATTTGGTATGACTACATGATATATATCAATGCCTTTTCCATATTTATGTGCCAATGTATTTATTTGATGTTTGTTGCTTTATATGCTTAAAATTATGAAAAAAATGAATATATTTTGTGTTTTTCAATATTTGCCGCGGTTTGCCGATTTTTTCGCCAATGTCACCGAGAAGATGTTTTCTGGACCCTTGCCAATTTTTTGCCGATGTCGATGTTTTCCACTATGGTTTAAACTTTAGATATTTCATATATAATGGGTTTAACCATGTTAGTTTTTACAAGATTATAGCAGTATAACTTAAATGCAAATAAACAATAGGATCTCTAGAAGAAAGACAAAAAACAAAACCAAAGAACACAAGAAGTTTCCTGGGAAAACCCAACAAACCTTCGTATAGAGATGATAGCTCCTGAGAGCAGAGAGAAGGAAAGAGAGAAAATGTCTCTCTAAAATACAACCCCAGAAAACACTCTCCTTGATTGCAGTAGCGCACCTTTTCTGCTGGAGCAACTTGTTTTGATTGGATTAAAGAATGAGGAGGGGCGCCTCCTATTTATACTGATTTTCCAAGTGAAAATTAACTGGGGCCATCCTACCTTGGGAAAATACAAAAATAATTTTATTTTTATTATTTTCTTTGTGTATTATTTCCCCAAGTTTTACATTGATTCTTTCTAGGCTTTACATGAGTAATTACATCAGTATAATCTCATGTAGGAGGTACAAGGAAATACAATACAAGTACAATAAGAATGACTTCTGAGGTTGCACAAATTCCAACACATGTGAGATTAGTTTTATTATTTATTTTTGATAAAGGGTAAATAGGTTAAGATTGCGAGGTTATAAAAAATAATTACTAAATAACTTGTAATGTTATAGGTTATAATATATTATATACTTTACATTTACTTGTATATAATATGTATTATATACATAATTTAGCCTAAAGTGGACCTAAGTGTTTATTGGGTGGGGGGGCTCTTCATTTCACATCTTGCCTTTATCAGAACAACTTTTTGAATGGATTTTATGCTTTATAGAATATGGCCCCATTTCTGCAAGTTTGTCTATGATAGCAGGATATGCCGTTGATCACTTTTAGATCATGTTAGCTAGGTTTGGGGTATGGCACCACAAATGGACACTTCTATGATAGGTTCCACCACCAATCCAATGGGGAATAATATACGCCCATTCCATACCTCCTCATTTAGCATTTTTCCGTAGTCAAAACCTCAGTTTTATTGATTAGTTCCCATGCCATGCTGCCTTGCTGTTTGAGCTATAGTCTTAGTTGCATATCTATGTTTAACCCGAATCACAATATATATGAGAATGGATCATAAAAATTAAATATAATTGAAGGATAATATATATTATATGTGATATATTAATGAATTATAATTTACCAAAATTTATTATATTTTAAGTTTTTCTTCTATTTGCCGAGTTTGTCCCGAGTCTTTCCCAAGTCGACGAGTCATATGCCAGCCGAGTCTTTG